>JAWZYV010008393.1:600000-957155 GCA_038373885.1 Cheiracanthium punctorium
ATTGAAAAAAATATAAAAATACAGTACAATCTCTTTATCACAAGCATGCATGGTAGATTATTATTATTTTTTTTGTATTATAATTATATTAAATTTCTTAATAAAATTTAGGCGATGCCTATAAATAATTCCCGCTAAGCGTGTTTGTGCAAAGGAAGCTCATCTTTACGAACTTACAACTACTAACAATTTGTAACAAAAAATTATGCAAGAGAATAAATTTTTTAAAAATGTAAAATATCTTACCATTAATAGAAACTAAACGCTGCTCTTTCTGATAATCATCCGCATGCCACACTTTACTCTCAAAGCTACAGTAGTGTAAACTAAAAGAGAAAACAAGAAAAGATGGTTCTGCCACGCTTTCTTTCGTAATAATATACCAATACTCTAGTTAGCGTAACGCAATGTCTGAGTTCCAAGGAAGAGATCCAATCAATGATGTTGTGTTCCTGTCCCCTAGATCACCCTCAGACTAGCATTCCAGTTTCCAGGAAAAACTAGCCCATACATCCCTGGAAGTTCAACTCTGCGCCGAATAATAGAGGTTCGCAAAAGAACTCAGCAGTTATGCTGAGACATTTTCAAACATTCTTATTTATCGGACCCGCAAAAGTTTCAAAAGGCTGGAAGACTTTTCCCTTTCACTAATTGTGGGTTCAATACTGGAAATTGATTTCAAGATGGAAAGAAAATGATTGCCAATCTTTAAAAAAAAAATGACTCGGAACAAGACCATGAGACTGCTCTTGTTCTGGGAAGGCTGGACAGTAGTTGTGATGGAGATCACATATCTAATTTAATAATCATTTACTTTGGCTTTCTTTAATGTAAACTATCCAAAATCAAGAATTCTAAATCACTTCTGTTTTCATTTTCTGCCATTTCGGCTTTTAAATCTGTATTTTCGCTTTTCCTGTATGCACTATTCTTTTTGTTTATTCGTCTCTTCAGACTGGTGTGCTAAAAGTAGGTTATATTTGCGTCTGTTTGCAAAATCAACAGCCTTTTGTTTCCCCCCTTCTTTGGCTTGGTGTTGGCGTTTTTATTTTGGATTGCCCTGTTACGTCTGAAAAAAAATATTTGCTCGCGATTACGACTTTTTAATTTTATTGGATTAACTTGTAGGGTTGCTCTGGAATTGGCGTTATTGATCTCAGCCAAGTTATTGTTCTCGCCAATGTGTAATTCTCTGCTGGCGTAATTTTTAAATTATTCCACCTTAATTTCACTGTCCATATAGGACGTCATTTTATTTTCGCTCAGCCACCACCACCCGTTATAATAATGTTTCAATAGTATATGTTCAATAAAATAGTTTCAAGTATTTAACGTCTCTTTTTTATATTGCAACTAAGTGTATATCGTACCTGGTTTATTCATGTCACAATGCAACTTAATTATTTAAAACAGCCTAACTAAATAACTTCATTACATAAATTGGTGCCTACCCAGGCACTTATGTTGCATTTATTCTGGTGGTGGCTTAGCAAAATGGCGGAATCAAATTTCCTGATCAAGACACTTCTCCAACTCCAGCCCTGGTCTGCTGAAAGCGCAGTCAACGTTTCGGCCCTGACAGTGTTATTTTCTACCGGCTGTAACTTTCATTTTTACGGAACACGGAGCTTCTTGATAGACTGACTATTTATTAATGATGAGTTTCCGATTGTCTCCTCAATTCATATATGGTTTATCGATGATCTTACTACGCACCACCTTCCGACGAATTGTAGGTGAGTTCTACACGTTCCTATGACTATTTGGAGACTATTGTGTCAGCTTCCTGTCAGAGTATGGAGTATGTTTCTGTTTTCCTGTATGGATTATGTTCTGTTTTCCTGCCTTGCTTTATGCGTAAAACTTACAACTAATGCCAAACTGTGAGAAAAGCCGTCCGATCACCGCAAATTTGGGACTTTTTCCAGACGTCCTGCAGTTGCCAGTAGTTTTTTTTTCATGCGTCGCTAGGTATGCCATTCACTGAACTTGGCGAAGACTTTTTTTTTTTTTTTTTCCCCCTCTGATCGGCATTTTTTTTTTTTAAATGTGCGCGCTCCTGGTACACCGACACCTCATACTATGCTTTGTAATGCCATTTGAACTGGTAATTTAATGGACATTATGTTTTAAGTATGACTAATGAGAAGTTTTTTGCTAAATTTTGATTTAATAACTGCAGTTTTATTCTTGGGAAATTTGGTAAGTCATTTATAAGTGCAGTTTTTCTAATACTTGTATAATAATAATAATAATCATGTTCATATTGTCTTAGCATACATTTTTTTAATGTGCAAATAGCGCATGCTAAATAGGGTTTTTAGACATAACGTGTCAAAGAAAATATTTAATATGCTGAATTTTTTTTTCTTTATTATTTTACTGCTTCTAAGAAGTTATAAAAAAATAATTATTATTGTTTTTCAACGATGTTTATAAATTAGTTTAAATCTAAATTACTCCTTTTTATATAGTATATATGACATTAATATTTTACTGTTTAATACAATTATTGGATTGCAATTCACACACATTTAATTTATTTTAATACACTTCTTAATTTTTTCTTCTTTATGCACTGTGTTTCGTTTACTCACGATAAATATCCTTATTACTCATTGCTTTATATGTTTACTTTTGTGTACAGACCTTTTTATGTGTTTAATTTTCTATTTGCTTACATATTCATTCTTGTGATTTTAAATTATGTTTGCGCTTTTGCTCACATTGTATTTTACATTTTTATGTTCATTTTTTTCAGCCTCTATGAGGTACACTAGAGGTGGGGAAAACCGTTATTTTCAAAGAACAATTGTTCACCGTTCCCGTTCTTTTTTTAAGAACAGTTCTTTTTCCTGTTCTTTTGAGAACAGGTTCTTTGATTTATGGTAGCTTTATTATGACTATTTTATTCAATTTAAAAATGAAAATATACGTCTTTTTTAACATGCATTATACTTTAGTACAATTGTAAAACCCACAGTGGTCTTGGCAGTAAACTCCGTTCCCATAAAAACACGAAAAGTAAAGCAGCATCCGGCATGGCCAGTGCTTGGAAGGGTCAACTTCCTTTCGGCTCGACTGCTGTGGGACCGTGTACACTAATGGGAGCTGGTGTACGTAAAATCCGTCGTGGCTTCAATGTCCTCCAAGTTGTTAAACGACATCTCTGGGGGTGGTGCCAATTTCAGGGGGTGGGTCCTTCCTCTGGAATTGGTTCAAAATTAGGGGACCCCAAACTGAGTCGGACTTCCTCCCACTGGGGCTCATTAAAATGGAAGCCGCCCATCGCCTGCCTATTTGAGGGATCTGGCACCGCCCCGCGGTTGCCAGAGAGCATTAGCAACAACAGCAACAATTGTAAAATGTTTAAAAAAAACTTTGCAACCAACATACTGGCTTTCTTCAATCAAGTATATTAACAGTAATTTTTGGTAAAAATATTTTAATTATATCAACATTCTATAATATACTGTTAAATATGCACATCTTTTTAAAATCGAAATTTTTTCCGATGCTTTTTATTTACTTTTTTTATCCTTACTCATAGCATGTATGTAAAAATAAATGGAAAAACTGAAATTCTAGAGAGAATTTTAGGCCAGGCTTAATTTTCGATTTCTTACCCGAGTGATACAATATTGCTTACATTAGTAAACAATATTTGATTCTGAAAGCTCCTAAAATGACATAATTTTCATAACTGTTTGATTAGACTTGTCAGAATTTTAATTAAATATAATGAAACATTATAGAAGAGCTAAAGAACTAGTATACTTCTTCTGTGTCGCTTTCATTAATTTAAAATCCGTATTTAGTAAAAGACTAGTACAAAATCTTCATTTTTTAAACATTAGCTTACTTGAACTGAATATAAATTTAAGTACAGTAATGGCTGATTCAATATACACGATATATGATTGATATACTTCATTCACAGCATGATAAACAATATTAGATTCACTTAAATATACAAATTACAAATTTTTGACTGGATTAATTTATTTCGATAATTGTTATTATTTACAAGACATAAAAATGATCCAACCACAGAAGTGTTTATTCAACGATTCGATGAACAATATTCCAAGATGCTAATGCAATAGCTAAATCTAAACTAAGAGAAAAATCAATTCCAACGAAACACCATCTTTGTAATATTTATACAGATAGAATCACCACAAAACTGTTGTCAGATTAAGAACCAATCATCACAGAGGCATGAAGATTGTCAGGGAAGGCAGGAGAGTCCACAGAAATTGTGATAACTGCCCAGACACACAGCTGTCACTTGGCCAAGTTTTTGACTGTCCAGCTATAAGTGCTGATCTAAGGAAAACTGGAGTTTAGCCATCATGCCAAACTATATGCCGAAAACATCAAAGTACGACTGTCACAGGCACGACAAAAAAAAAAAAAAAAAAAAACAAAAAAAAAAAAAAAAAAAAAAAATCCCTATATCTGACGGTCCAGTTTTTTAACCAAGGAACCATGTAGGTTAAAGAGAGATAAGGAATTGTAAAGTTGTTCGCTCTAACACTTATATATTTACAAGCAACAAGCATAAGAACTCTTGAAAGAAGTTAACAAAAAATCTACTTCTTTATAAGTCCTGTTCACAAAATATGAAATACATTTTTTAAAAAAATTTTGAAAATTGCATCCAATGAAGTAATGATGTGAGGCTATTACACACACACACAATGATAATAAGAAGAATAAGAATAAATTTCAGGATGACACATGTAACTTCAATTAACTCATATTTACAATTGAATTTATTTAAGGGAAAAAGCGCACCTTCAATACACATCCTGCTTTGATTTTTGGCACAAAAAATTTCGTTTTTGATGGCTCCAAGGGAAAAAAGTGGCTGCAAAATTATGTTTCCAAACGTGTTTTCCAACACTAATACACTAATAAACATTTAATATTTGTTAAAATAATTTAAGTTCACACTAATAAAATTTGAATATTTGTACAATAATTTACGGTTAAGAATCGAAACAACATAAACTTCAGAAATATTAACTATCAATTAATTTTTATATGAGGGGGTGGAAGCTTTGCCCCTTCCCCACTTTCATTTTATCAATAAAAATAGTCAGAAAACTGAAAAATAACAATAAAAAATAAATAATTTTATGAAAACGTAGTGAAAATATTAAAAACTGAATTTAGCATGGAATTCATTCGTGTTTCAGAAAAGGCTGAATATTAGATTGATCACCAGTTTTGCAGCCAAAAAAAATGTAGAATGTGTATTGGAGCTTAGCCAAGAAAAATTACTATAAAGTATTTTTATAATTTTGATTGATACCGAAAACATAATAAATTTATATGTCTTCAAAGAGGCGTGAATTTGTGTTAATAAACAATAATTGTTTTACTCTCTCATTTGAAAGTCTGGAACGTCTATCATTTAAGATTTGCCCAGACCAGAAAAAATCCTTTCGCATGGAACTGATGTTGCAGTAATAGGGAAATATTTCCTCACAATTTCTTTCATATTTGGGTACATATACCCATTCTTTGTCCACCATTTCATGGGATCTTGATTCCTGGGTAGTAAGCTATCATTCATATATCTTTGTACTTCCAAAGCTGCTTTTGAACTACTAGATTCAGATGGTTTAAACTGTGCCGCTTTTTCGTCGAACATGCTCCAAATACTGGATTCTTCTTTACTGGTAGATGGCTTAGGTTGCAACTCATCTTGATTTTGGTTTTTTGACAAGATGTGCTCAGAAATTTTTTCAACCAAAACATTCTGAACACTCTCATCAAACATTATGTACTTAAATCGAGGATCGAAAAAAGTTGCCAGTTGTAAGATTTTACTGTTTTGAAGGCTAGATAATCTCACTTTAATTTGGAGAATAACTGTCGAAACGAGTTCTTTTAATTTATAGTTACATGCTGCACTACTTTGTTGCAACATTCTTTCGTATGCATTCTGTAATCCACTAACCAGGATAATTACTGAGGAGCAAGAAACATACTTTTCACCACTTAAAGATTTTGTGAGGTTTTCTAGGGGTTTTAATATCTCAATGGTATTTTTGCACATTTTCCATTCATCTGTCGTAAGCTGTGGTACATTTTTTGTTGAAGTAGAATTCAATAAAGCGAAGGATGTTTTCCTGAATTTTCTAGTTCAACATATCGTTGTAGCATGTAAAATTTTGAATTCCATAGAGTAGGAACACTTTGTTTAAGTTTTTTTTTCCCGCTTCCAGTCTGGCATTCATTTAATTTAGTACTTGCGGTAGTACTGCGTTTATAAAACGTTACTACTGCTTTTACTTTGTCTATCAAGTCGCTTATACTTTTCAACCCTTCTTCAGCAATTAAATTTATAGTATGGGCCAAGCAATTTAAATGCTTCCATTTTAAAATATCAACTACAGCTTTTTTCATATTAGCAGCATTATCTGTTACAGTGAGAAAAATTCTATTCTGTATATTCCAATCGCAGACTATCCGTTCTAATGCTTCTGCGATATTTTTACTTGTATGTCTTTCAGATAATGTGTCACACTCTAACAAAACTGCTTTTAACATAAAGTTATCGTCTAAAAAATGAGCTGTAACTGCTAAAAAGCTATCATTGTTAATAGATGTCCAACAATCTGTTGTGAGAGTCACATGATTAGCATCCTTTAGCAAATCCATCACTTTCTGTTTTATCATTTCATAATTCACAGGTAGCATGGATTTCGAAATAGTTTTTCTGTCAGGAATATTATATTGCGGGTTCAAAGCAGCAGTATAGTTTCGAAAACCCACATCTTCAACAACAGAAAAGGGTTGCAAATCAAATGTAAATAGTCGCATTAAAGCTTCATCTATTTTGTTTGTGTCAGATTTAGTTAACTTCTTAGGCACAAATTGGCTAATATTCGTTTGAATTTTTCTCTTACCTTGATTCTTTGGTGAAACTGAAACAGTTTCTTCTGAAATTCTAGATTCTTCCTCTAGTATATTTTCAACTCCTGTAACACTGACTGCCACGTTCTCCCTTTCTTTACAGGATTCTTCCAGATTTCTATCATTTAACCGAACACAAGGGTGCTTCACTTTCATGTGTCTTTTTAAATTGCTAATTGTAGATTTAAAACATACTGTCTGTTTACATATATTGCACAAAGCTTTGGACGCAGCGGAATCAATAGCTTTAAAATACATCCAAACAAAAGATTTTTTTTCTATCCATGACGAAAAACTATCCAAACATAAGCATAACTAAGAGTTGTACCAGTAACAGCGCAAAGGAATGATCTATTTCAACTAATCCTTGAGCTATCTGATACAATATGCCACGTGACTGCATACCCTTTTGTTTTTGTTTTTCTTCATGGACCACAAGAGGAGCAGACCGCCGAAGCTCACAATTTGCAATGAAATCCCCCCCCCCCCCCGCCGCTTTCCTACAACACCATAAATTTCATGGTAAAGCGAAAGTAACGCAATAGGCAGTGCCTTCAAACCGGAACATGCCCCCACTTTGGAATACATTCGGGAAAGCTTCGACCCTATATTCAAAGTCGTAACTCTTGGAGGAGCGGGAGGGGGGGGTTGTAGGTCCACTGGAGAGGGAGTACCCCCTTCAAGGCCATACCCAGGGGTCTGGTCCACCACACCCCCGAAATTTAAAATTTTGTTAACAAACCAATTAAGATGAAGTCTTTGTGAAAAATTCAACCTCTCTTTCATTTGGTCCCCCTCCGAAATTTTTGTCCGGATAATTTTTTTTTTCTGGATACGGCTCTGACCCCTTGTCCCCTATCTAAGCACTCATGCAAGACTGTACCCAAGGAGGTGAATCAGGAAGTCTGCCCCCCCCCAATTTAAAATGTTTTTAACAAAATAATGATGATGAAATCGTTTTATGAAAAATTCACCCTTTTTTGCCGTTCGGTCCACCTCTTTACCTTAAAAAAATTTATTGTTCCAGGTCTAGCTCCAAAAGATTATGGATCCAGCTCAAAAAAAAAAAAAAAAAAAAAAAAAAAAAAAAAACATTCCGTCTTTGACTGTGATTACAAATAAAAATATATGCCGCGGGCTCCAGCTTAAAAGATACAGCTTTGGTTCCAACGACAAACATTTTTAGCTCTAAAGTTTAGACTCTAACTCAAAATATTAAATAAATCCATCCCAAGTTTAAAAAAAAAATCATTGTGTAGCCCTCAGGTTAAAAATATACGGCATGGACCTGCACATTTCCAATGGGGGAGCCCACAAGAGTCGATACACTCTTAGAGCTTAAAAAGAAAAAAAGAGTAAAGCTTCAGCTTAAAAAGTACATGCTCCAGCTTAAAAATTAAAGACTCCGTTTAAAAAGCTGTAAGTATCAGGCTCCAGATTAAAAATAATACGCGTGTATAAATATGTCGATTGCTTCGACTACGATTTAAGAAAATGAATACGACTTTGGCATATAAAACTACATGGCTCCAAAAATCCAGATTAAATGGCTTCCGACCAGGGCCATACCTAGAAAATAATTTCGGAGTCGGCGAGCATGGTATATCGGGATAAAATTTTCAGGATATATCCCCCACATCCAATTTCTGTCTAATTTAGCAAGATTAATTTTTTTTATTATTGTGCAAACATTTCATTCATTTATACATCACTGCATTTCATGCCCCTCACCATGGGCGCCGGCAGAATATTTCACAGGGAGGGGGGCAAAGACTACTTCAACGTATAGTTACCATGTTGGAAAGAGCAAAAAAGCAAAGGATAACACTGCATACAAAAATCCTGGGGGGAGGGGGCATTGCCCCCCTTTGCCCTATGCTGCCGGCGCCCATGCCCCTCACCATCCCCACACAGAAAAAAATTTCTGGCTACGTCCCTGTATAAATACACCATGTACATATAATGTAATAACTTCGGGGGAGCGGTGTCCGAACTCATAGGAAACCGCCAAGGACGTACCCAGAAAAAAATTTCGGGGGGGGGGGGTCCAAACGGTGAAAAAGGTAGAATTTTTCATAAAAAGACTTAATCATTCTTATTTTGTTAACAAAAACTGAAATTTCGAGGGGGGGGGTTGTCCGGACCCCCTGGACCACCCCCTGGGTACGTCCTCGGACCCCCCCCCCCCTCCCCCCCCCGTCTAAATACGGCCTTGCTTCTGACTCTAAGTCTACAACTTTGACCCTAGCTCAGAACTTAATTAAAGCAAAAGAACAGATCAATGAAAGAACACCTTTCACCAAAGAACAGTTCTTTTAACCTGTTCAGCAAGAGAACGCCTTTTACTCCGTTCCCTGAAAGAATGCCTCAGCTCTCCGTTCCGAAAAAGAACTCCAGCTCAGGAAAAGAACGTTGAACTAGGTGTTCCCGCTCACTGCTCGGAGAACTCCTCGAGTCGTGATCAAAGAACGTGTTCTTTTTCAGCCAATAGAGAGGCTGCTCCGGAACAGGTTCTTTTTCAGCCAGTAAGAGATGGCTAAGAGCGTATGAAGCGAAGGCGCGTTTTATATGGAGATAGTGTAATGCTTATATTATTGTTTGATGTTAATAAAAAAAATTTTTTTCGATTTGTTTGTGTTTCAGAATATCATTTTCTTTATTATTAAATTTTTTACTTTGATTGAAATTGAGTAGTTTGGCTGGAATAATAAAAATTGACGAATTGTTTTCCTGTGAGTGCATTTCGTATTGAACATATAAGAAAGCTTCTTATTCTTTGCCCGGGTCCACTTTAAAATTATGGTAGGTTGGGTTAAAAGTTCTATCTCCCCCCCCCCCCCCCCCCCCCAGATAATAATCTTCGTTATCATTATTTCTCAAAATAACTAAGATTCCACTATTAGAATTTGATAAAGCTAAAATTGTGAACTTTTGTCCCCACTATCAGATACGTAGCCAATGTGGGGGAGGGGGTGTCTGCCCCCCCCCCCCCCCCAGAATTTAAATTTTTCTTAGCAAAAAAATATTAATCGTGCCTTTAAATGAGAAATTTCACCTTTAAGGCATTTTCCAAAATTTCTCTTTTCAACACGCTTGCCTGCCATAAAATTTTGAAGCGTCGGACCTTAATGAACTGAGAACATGTTTTTGCCGTGATCACTGAACAGGGTGTTCCCGTTCTTTCTTGAGAACAGGTTCAAAAGAAGAGGGTGTTCATTCTTTCCCCATCTCTAAGGTACACATACATCGTTATATTTTCCTCACTCTTTATATTTTGATAATCATGGCAAAGACTTCAATTATTTCTTTCCACACTCTTCCATTACTTAAGTCCATGGCAAGGCCTTTCCAAGGCACTCACTTTTTACATACACTGACACACTGCATTTTTGCATATTAAAGTTCATGGCACAACATACATATGCTTTCAGCTTTTTTTCTTACCTCACAATATACTGTTTCTATTTTTGTCATATATTTTTACACTTTTTTTTCTTTGAATATGCTATTATTTACAGTCCGCATGTTGACTGATTTTTTTACACATTATTTGTTTTAAACACTTTTTTAAAGAGTACTTTATTTTTTTGTGTTCCACACCTTTTTTGGCATTTTTAATATTGTGCTACATGCTTACCATAAGTTGTACAGTTCACACATTTTTTTGATACACTGTTTTATTGTTTTTACTTCCTTGTACGTAGTATAAGGAAGTAATGTGATCCCGAAAAATTTTGGGGGCCAAATTTCGACATAAAAACCGATTTTGACTACCTCTAAATTTAATTTAAAAATTTTTTTCGATGCATCTCATCGTAGGCTAGCATGCACGATCATATTAACGCGTCTGCAACTCATTTTGACAAGTGGCGAGTCTACTGTGGCCAGTTTTTCCATGCCGTCTGTACGTACGTGCGTATGTATGTAACTCGCATATCTCAAAAACTAATGGTCGTAGAATGTTGAGATTTGATATTTAGGATTGTTCTATGATCTAGTTGTGCACCTCCCCTTTTGGTGACAATCGAATGGATAGTTTATGTACAGGACCGCCCAAAAGATTCGAAATACATTACGCTCTATGGGCCGAAATTCATTAAACTCGCCTAACTCAAAAGCTATTAGGCGTAGAATGTCGAAACTTCATATTTTGGATAGTTGTAACATCTAGTTGTGCACCTCCCCTTTTGGTTCCATTCGACTGGATAGTTTATCTACAGGACTGCCCAAAACATTCGAAATACATTACACTCAATGGGCCGAAATTCATTAAACTCGCATATCTCAAAAACTGTTAGGCGTTGAATGTTGAAACTTTATATTTAGGATTGTTGTAACATCTAGTTGTGCACCTACCCTTTCGGTTCCATTCGACTGAATAGTTTATTTACAGGACCACCCAAAAGATTCGAAATACATTACGCTCTATGGGCCGAAATTCATCAAAGCGTTTTTTAGAGGTATTGGGCTATTTCAAACGACTCAGAAGTGATATATGCTGTAAAGAGTTAGAAAATGAATTTCTCCATTAAAAAAAGTGTCTTTTTCATTTATAGTTCTGCTACAGGAACACTCAAAAGATTTCCAATACATTACGGTCAATAGCAATTTTAGGGGCATTCATCCATTTCAAGCACAATACCGTCCTACCACATAAGTTAGGTAATGGTCCGACCACGGTCACGTGCCTCCCTCAAGAACTATGCCAAAAGTCGCCAAGCTTGGCGACTTTTGGTGTATGTGTGTGCATATTTAACTCTCAAATCTCAAAAACTATTATGAAATTTCATATATAAGAATGTTGTAACATCTAGTTGTGCATCTCGATTTTTGGTTCCAATCTACTGGAGAGTTTATTTACAGGACCACCGAAAAGAATTTCAGTACCTTAATGTCTATGGACATCTTCAATATAATACAACTGTAGACAGTCATTGTTTGGTACATGCCCAAAATCTCGCCGTCTGTCCTCGACCTTGGCGAGTTTTGGCGAAATATCGCCAAATTTGGCGATAGTCAGTCATTTGGTCCATGCCCAAAGTATCGCCATTTGTTATCATTCTTGGCGAGTTTTGGCGGAATATCGCCAAATTTGGCGATAATCTGTCATTGTTTGGTTCATGCTTAAAATCTCGCCAAATGTCGTCGACATTGACGAGTTTCGCCGAAATATCGCCAAATTTGGCGCCAAAAATTATTTCCTATTTTGTATAACTCTAAAACTTTAACCCGTAGATTTTTTAACTTTGTATTTAGAACTATTGTAATATCTAACTGTTTTCAATATCTTTTTTGACAGCAATCGACTGAGAATTTTTTTACATGGTGAGCCAAATGACTTTGAATACATTGAGGTGTATAGATGCATTCAATTCATTGAAAGTCTGTGGTCAATGACTACTTTGGCTATCCCCAAAATCTCTCTGACTATTTCAAGTTTGTCGGCTTTTGGTGAAATATCGCCAAATAAAGTGTCAGAAGGAAATCTTTCAAATTGAACTCAGCTTGGCGATATCGAAATATTAGGCTAGAAATCGCTAAACCTTACTATTATTGATATTTTATCTCTTTCAAACAAATAAATTTAGAGGAAGTGCATCGAAAATATTTTTGATCTAATGGACGTGCAAGGAAGTCATGTGTTGGACACATCAGATTTTTTTTTCCTGCTATTGTTATGCCTCTGTTCATGCATTCTTTGGGAGAGTATAGTGGTATTCATTCGATTACCTCTTTTTCCTTTTCACAAATGCACTATATGACACATTGTTTGTTGTTCTTCAAATAAGATTCATACTTGAATAGTCACTGATCTTTGAAGTTTGTGTTTGTCCACAATTACACTCTTTTTTCACATTTACTTGCTTTTTTCATGTTGTTGTTTTTATTTACATTGCTTACACTTACTGACTTTCAACCTTTTCACATACTTGATTTTTTTACTTCCTTGTACATAGTATAAGGAAGTAATGTGATCCCGAAAAATTTTGGGGGCCAAATTTCGACAAAAAAACCGATTTTGAATACCTCTAAATTTAATTAAAAATTTTTTTTCGATGCATCTCATCGTAGGCTAGCATGCACGATCATATTAATGCGTCTGCAACTCATTTTGACCAGCAGCGAGTCTGTTGTGGCCAGTTTTTCCATGCCGTCTGTACGTACGTACGTACCTATGTATGTAACTCGCATATCTCAAAAACTATTGGTCGTAGAATGTTGAGATTTGATATTTAGGATTGTTCTATGATCTAGTTGTGCACCTCCCCTTTTGGTGGCAATGTAATGGATAGTTTATGTACAGGACTGCCCAAAAGATTCAAAATACATTACGTTCTATGGGCCGAAATTCATTAAACTCACCTAACTCAAAAGCTATTAGGCACAGAATGTCGAAACTTCATATTTTGGATAGTTGTAACATCTAGTTGTGCACCTCCCCTTTTGGTTCCATTCGACTGGATAGTTTATCTACAGAACTGCCTAAAAGATTCGAAATACATTACGCTCTATGGGCCGAAATTCATCAAAGCGTTTTTTAGAGGTATTAGGCTATTTCAAACGACTCAGAAGTGATATATGCTGTAAAGAGTTAGAAAATGAATTTCTCCATTTAAAAAAGTGTCTTTATCATTTACAGTTCTGCTACAGGAACACTCAAAAGATTTCCAATACATTACGGTCAATGGCAATTTTAGGGGCATTCATCCATTTCAAGCACAATACCGTCCTACCACATAAGTTAGGTAATGGTCCGACCATGGTCACATGCATCCCTCAAGAACTATGCCAATAGTCGCCAAGCTTGGCGACTTTTGGTGTACATGTGTGCATATTTAACTCTCAAATCTCAAAAACTATTATGAAATTTCATATATAAGATTGTTGTAACATCTAGTTGTGCATCTCGATTTTTGGTTCCAATCTACTGGAGAGTTTATTTACAGGACCACCGAAAAGAATTTCAGTACTTTAATGTCTATGGACATCTTCAATATACTGTATTTTATGGAAGAAACGCTGCGGCGTTTATGAGTATAAAAGTTGAAAAATATTAAGTGCGGCGTTTACGATAATTTTTTATAAATTTCTTCAAAGTATCGCCGATCTTTTAAAAAAAAGTAAATAAAACACAATTTTAAAAATTACTAATAATTGTCTCAAAAGATGGCGCCACCATTCACAGTTTTAGAATCGATTATTCAAAATGACTGACCTACTATGTCAGCGGACTGAAATCAGTGTTAGGTCGAGCACTTGCTTGAAGTATAGTCTATAGTACAGATTAACCAATAAGAGAATGGCCCGCTCCCACAAAAAAGAGGCCTGATCCAGGAAATACACACGGACACGTTCGATTATTAACCGATTATGACTGAAGCGTCCGAAATTTTTATTCTTATTTTAAAAAGTCATCTGGCAACACTCATCGTGAGCACACGTGTGTCCGTCCGTCCAGCATCCATTTCACATGCAGATTTGGTAGTTTGTGCTTTGCCTCGTGTAAAATTTCTGATCTTGAATTTCTTTTATCGTTACTTTATTATTTTTTCTATTGTTGCTTTTTTGTTGTTGTTGTTGTTTTCGTTAGTTTATTTATTTATTATTATTTATTTTTTTTTGATTGATTATTTTGATTTAAAATCAAATGGCTCCCAAGCGGCATAAAAGCTATACTGCAGCTTTTAAGTTGCAAGTGGTTGAGAAAGCGGAATCCATCGAGAATCGTGCAGCAGCGAGGGAGTTTGCCATCGATGAAAGATGTTTTCGTCGCTGGCGATCAGAAAAAGCCAAACTACAATGTATGCCAAAAACCAAGCGAGCGAGAAGTGGGGTCGCACATTGGCCTGAGCTTGAAGATAAGTTGGAGAAGTGGGTTTTGGAGAGAAGAGAGAGGAGACTTCCTGTCTCAACAGTCACCATCCGTCTCGAGGCCAGGAATATAGCATCCAGCATGGGTATTTCCAATTTTAAGGGAAACCCTAACTGGTGGTTTCGATTTATGGCACGGAAGAAATTATCTGTCTGTGCCAGAACTACAGTTGGCCAAAATCTTCCAGATGATTGGGAAGAAAAAAAAAGTTCTTTTCTGGAGTATGTGAACGCCATTGTCACAGAAAAAAAGTTCAAGGCGGCACAAATTATAAACATGGACGAAGTGCCTCTAACTTTTGATTGTCCTCCAAACAGAACAGTTTGTAAAACCGGTGAAAAAACTGTTTCTGTTGTGACGTCAGGCCATGAAAAGATGTCCTTTACATGTGTCCTCGCTTGTGCGGCTGATGGAGAAAAATTAAAGCCTCTGCTAATATTTAAAAGAAAGACGCTGCCCCACGGAAACTTTCCACCTGAAGTTTTAATACGATGTAATAAAAAAGGGTGGATGTGTGAAAAGATCATGCTAGATTGGATCAACGAAGTCTGGCGGAAAAGAAAAGGTGCGTTTTTCCAACCTAGTGGAGTGCTTATCATGGTTTCTATGAGAGCTCATCTACTAGAATCTGTGAAAGTGGCGGAAAAAAAGGCTTCTGCTACCCTTGCTGTGATTCCTGGTGGCCTCACAAAAATTTTACAGCCACTTGATTTAACCATCAACAAAAGTTTTAAAGGCAAGGTGCGTAAGCAGTGGGAAGAGTGGATAGCGCAGGAAAACCACAATTACACCAAAGGCGGCAAGATGAAAAGAGCGTCTTACGAAGAAGTCGCCAAGTGGGTTTCCGAAGCCTGGAAAGCCGTCTCTGTTAATACAGTTAAATCTGGGTTTTCTCAGGCGGAAGTAGTTGCTTATGAAGAAGCCATTTCGGATGATGATGATGATCTAGTTTTAGATGAAGAGCTACTTCGACTGTTTAGTCAGACAGTGAAAGTAGCGATTTTGATGGTTTTGAATAGATTTTAAAGTGGATGCGACCCACTAAAAAAAGCGTGCTAAGTGGATGCGACCCACTGAAAAAAAACGTGCCAAGTGGATGACAATCACGTTTAAAAACGTGGAGCGCTGTGAGGAGAAGGGTCCACGTCCCGCGCTCTGGATGGATAAATAAATCCAACCGATGTCTCCTCAAATAGTAAGTAAAAAGTTAGAGAAATGATTTAAAGTATATCGTAAAATACGGCTTAAGTGCCCCTCAATCATACCAAATAAAAAATAAAAATCGGAATGCAACAACTTCTTTTTCTTCCCTTCTCATAAATTATATAAAAGTATTTACCGCTAATTTAGGAAGCTTACGAATCTTCTTTCTATTCGAATTGTCTGCCGCGCGCTGTTAAAGTGGGTCAGGTTCTTGTTAAAATAAACAGATCTCGGCTGGGCAGCTGTTTTGCTGATAACGTAATATGAGCAGCGTACTCTGAGAATAATTGTTTATTCTAAGCTTCGAATACTGTTGTGATATCTCCAGTGTTTTTCTTACTTTATACTCGTAATTTACTTTAGAACCATTCAGCAGATTCTCAGCACGTCAATTGAGCTTTTACTGTAGCATAAAGGGGAGTTTATTCGGTATTTAATAAATAAAATTTCAGGCGAAAAGCGGAGGGGGGGGGGGGGAACACAACTTTCGCGGTATTTAACGGTAATTAAATTTTAAGTTTTTTAGTTTGATAATATATGTAATTTAGTTTAATAATAGGAGTTTAAATTCTGATGAACGATACTAGCGTTATTGTTTCAGTACGTTTAGTACAGTGTTTATAATGATAATTAAGTTGATTAAAATAATTATCGGAAGTGCGGCGTTTACGATAATTTTCTTGTCATTAAGCTGATAATCAGGAGTGCGGCGTTTCTTCCATAAAATACAGTAATACAATTGTAGACAGTCATTGTTTGGTACATGCCCAAAATCTCTCCATCTGTCCTCGACCTTGGCG
Organism: Cheiracanthium punctorium; assembly: GCA_038373885.1. Classification (NCBI taxonomy): domain Eukaryota; kingdom Metazoa; phylum Arthropoda; class Arachnida; order Araneae; family Cheiracanthiidae; genus Cheiracanthium; species Cheiracanthium punctorium. Next base: position 616,807 of record JAWZYV010008393.1, read on the forward strand.
AGTTTTGTCGAAATGTCGCCAAATTTGGCAATAGTCATTAATTTGGTCCATGCCCAAAGTATCGCCATTTGTCATCATTCTTGGCCAAATTTGGTCGCCAAATTTGGCACCATAAAATATTTTGTATAACTAAAACTTTAACCTGTAGAATTTTGAACTTTTGTATTTAGAGCTATATTATAATATCTAACTGTTTTCAATATCTTTTTTGGCAGCAATTGACTGGGAATTTATTTACAGGGTGAGCCAAATGACTTTAAATACATTAAGGTGTATGGATGCATTCAATTCATTGAAAGTCTGTGGTCAATGACTACTTTGGCTATCCCCAAAATCTCGCAAACTATCTAAAGTTTTTCGGCTTTTGGTGAAATATCACCAAATAAAGTGTCAGAAGGAAATCTTTCAAATTGAACTCAGCTTGGCAATATCGAAATATTTGGCTAGAAATCGCTAAACCTTACTATTATTGACATTTTATCTCTTTCAAACAAATAAGTTTAGAGGAAGTGCGTAGAAAACATTTTTGATTTAATAGACGTGCAAGGAAGTCATGTGTTGGACACATCAGATTTTTTTTCATCACACTTGTGTTTATGTCTTATATGTTCACATACACAAACATGTTCACACTGATGTTCTGCTCATTGAGTTCATTGTGCTTATACTTTCACATTTTGTACGCACAAAATTTTTGAATATTTGCTGCATTTTTCTCAAACATTTTCACTATGATGTACTGTAGTACATTACAAAATATTTTAAACACATTGTATTTGTTTTGTCACTCTTTTGTGTTCACATACACAAACATAACATCATGCTTTGAAATATCTCATTATTTTCTTTTCTACAATATGATATATTTAAAACTCTTATGTGCCTTTTTGTAAATTAATACAATATTATTTTGTCAAATATTCACAGTGTTATAAAATACCACATTAATTGAAATATATTTTCAGAGTATTTACATTTATCTGATTACTTAGTTATATGCTTATTTGTAGTGATTTTTGTGAACTGTTGTTTCTTCATATATTTTATTAATAAAATGTTTATGTATTGATCAGATTAACACTTAAGACATTTAATAAGTGAAAATTTAGGGTATATTGTATTGTTTTGTAATTGCATTTTAGTGTTTTTTATTTGTACTTTTGTGTGTTATTCTTTCCCAATTTTGTCACTTTTGAAAATTTTAGTGTGTTAGTAAATGACACAACATTTTTCTTATATTGAACTTCAAAAATTATTAATTTAGTTTATTTTATACAGTATGACCACAATTGCCACAATTTCTTTTTAAGCTATAATTGAGATTATACTTAACATAATTTCATAACAAGTTTAATCCTACATTTTTAGTACATTAAAATCAACTACTCTCATGTTTTTATCACTAAAATTTTTCTTGTCTTCTAAATAATTGGTAACTAAGTTGACGTTGATATATTGCGTATGCATGCATTGTATGTATGTTTCCTTGTTGGTAAGGGCCCACTGACTTGGATGTATGATTGGTTTTTGTGGGTACTGCCTGGCTGGTCCAGCAGTTTTCACTTGTGTATTTGGTATTCATGCAGTGTCTGCTGATATATCATTCCTTCAAGAATGTTCTTAAAACTTGACAATTAGTAGTAATGTTTGCTTTTAAGGTAAAAAAAATAATAACAACTAAAAATTAATAAAATAATAATTGATAATAAAATATAGATTGATATTGTATTAAAATAAATTACATAAACAATAGTTACAATTCAACAGAACTTACACCGTTTCAAAGGTCATTTTTACACATTATTTTATTGTAATTAAATTGATGTTCATAGACTATTGTACATAGATTCATATTTTCTCAAACAAAAAAAAATGTCTCATTGTTATTTTGTGTGGGTATATTTTGTATTAAATATGTGTTTATTTTTCTTCTCCTATGTATGTATACATGTTTATATGTTGCCAGATAAGATAATTTAAATTGTTGCTACCACCTGTTGATCCCATGGTACAAAACTTGTGAGAAATAGCCATCAAAGCAATTTTTGAATGGCATAGTATGGTAAATTTACATATCCACAAATTTTATTGATTGATTTTTTTCATGCATGCATTCTTATGTTTAAAAGGCCTTATAGTTATAACCATTGAACAGCACTGCTTCATCATGATAATGTTAATTTGTTTTTTAAAAAAGCATATTTAGAGTACTCAGTCACTGCAATTCTTAGCAGTATATCTTTGATGTGCACATGAGCTTGAAATGCTCAATTAAAGAGAAAAGGGTGTGCTGAAATGCCCCTTATTTGAAGAAAAAAAAAGGGTGTGCTAAAATGCCCCTTAGTATTGTGAGCTAAATGCTCCCTCTTTATTTTGTTGACATTTATTTTTTATTGCTAGCACTTATTATTTTTATTTTTGTCATGACAATTTTTTTTTCTCTTGTGAACATTTTTAGGTGGTGGTCAGCAGTAATTTTGCAATTGTATAGTTTAGTCTGTATATGTTTATGATTTTCTTAATTGTTTAAGCCAGCCAAACAGAGCATTTAATTTAATTTTCTTAAGGACATTAATTGTAACTAATTAAAAAAAAATTTCTTCAAATTTTTTTTTCCTGGTTGAGGGGGGTATATATGTGATGGAGATCACATATCTAATTTAATAATCATTTACTTTGGCTTTCTTTAATGTAAACTATCCAAAATCAAGAATTATAAATCACTTCTGTTTTCATTTTCTGCCATTTCGGCTTTTAAATCTGTATTTTCGCTTTTCCTGTATGCACTATTCTTTTTGTTTATTTGTCTCTTCAGACCTGTGTGCTAAAAATAGATTATATTTGCGTCCGTTTGCAAAATAAACGGCCTTTTGTTTCCCCCCTTCTTTGGCTTGGTGTTGGCGTTTTTATTTTGGGTTGCCCTGTTACGTCTTTAAAAATATTTGCTCGCGATTACGACTTTTTAATTTTATTGGATTAACTTGTAGGGTTGATCTGGAATTGGCGTTATTGATCTCAACCAAGTTATTGTTCTCGCCAATGTGTAATTCTCTGCTGGGGTAATTTTTAAATCATTCCACCTTAATTTTACTGTCCATATAGGACGTCATTTTATTTTCGCTGAGCCACCACTGCCCGTTATAATAATGTTTCAATAGTATATGTTTAATAAAATAGTTTCAAGTATTTAACGTCTCTTTTCTATATTGCAACTAAGTGTATATCGTACCTGGTTTATTCATGTCTCAACTCAACTTAATAATTTAAAACTGCCCTAACCAAATAACCTTCATTACAGTAGTCTTCCCTTTTCCTCATGACAAATTTATGATCAACTAAATGCCACATGAATGGTTTCTTTTCGAAGATACTCTAGCCGAAAATTCCCTGATGGGCATTGTATTGCTGCTTCATACATTTTTAGCTGCTGGGATTCCAATTACTTGCAACTCAAGACTAGGAACTCGATGGGAGATTTATTGCCTAAGGTGTCACTAAAGCCTAGCCATATGTTATCAGTGATTGCTATCTTCCTAATGTTTGTTGTTACCCGATAGCCTCGTTTCTTTCATCTACTAAAAAAAGCTGAACAGAGAATAGACGGATCGTAAACTCGATCACGTCCGTTGAAGAAGCCTATAGATGCAATGACCAATTACCCCCATTAAACTGAGGCCAAAATTTGAATCTACTATTTACAAGACTATAAATGGCGAAGTAAAGGGGGTCCATTCCTGACATTCTAACCAAAGTAGTTGTCTTTACAGTCTACTTACAGTTACTACTACTGTCTTTACAGATATGCAACTACTTATGCTCAGAAGAAATGCTGAATGGTATTGTTTATTATTGTACATAATACACGAGTGAGAATATGTAAAGTAAAAAATTTTCTTTCAGCCCTCTGAAATTAGTATGTTTTTCAGTATAAAGTATTTTTAAAAATGTTCTTTTTTTCTCTGCAAAAAAGATTGAGTCCTTAAAATTGGTGGAACTTATGAGCCCCCGCAGAGTCTGAGCCATAGAATTTTACAATTAGAAGCGAAAAGCCTACCTGACCACTGTGCCAAAGATGATGCAGAAAATGGGAGGGATTTTAACAGTGGGTGTTAACCTAAACCGGAAGCCAACCTGTCAAACTTTGCCCACTCTTTACCCCCCGTGCAAAAGGTCGTTTATCAACGACAAGCTTAATTGGCATGCATTTCTTCGCTGTTTTTACGAACAGCGTTACAAAGTAAAAATACTTGAAATTAATTCTGCTATTAGTGAATTTAATCATAGTTTATTATAAAATCGACAATTGAAATTAAATGTATTCTCACTTTTAAAGATGCGCGTGGAAAATGTGAAAATAAAGGATAAATTTGCTGCCTTTATTTATAATTTAATTACTGAATTAAAAAAAAATGTTTTGTGAAAAGTAAAATCATTTAAAATATTCTAAAACTTATTTATTGCAAAATTGCGACGCTTTGTCTAATGTAAAACAAAAATTAATTAAAAATGATATTTTGCTATCTTCCTTTTAATGTAGACTAATGCCTTAATAATTATAGTTGAAAACTTGAACTACTCACTTTGTTGTGTAAAAATAGTAGTACAATATATTTTTGACAGAACAATAATACTTTTTTGGCTTTTCTCTCTTCGTTCCTTTTACGAAAAATAAAGGAACTACCATGTTTACTTGCATAATAGTCGCACACCCTTTTTGAAGCAGAAAAAGTCGTCAAAATTAATATAGCCCCACATAAAAGTCGCAGTCACGTATTTGACCTTAATTTATGTCTAAAAATATTATTATAAAATGACGGCAGATAATCTGGAAACATTTGGTAAATTAATAATTGTATGATAATACAAGTAATGCTTTAGCATTAGAGTGTACAATACAGTCGAGAGCCAAAAATCCGCCGACCTAAAATCCGCATCCAATCCCCATCCGAAATCCACACACCTTCTCTGGTGTAAATAATGAAATTCAAAGTCATCTTCCAGTGATGAAATTGTTGAAAAGTGTCTTGAATCCAGATAAATATGATTCTGATGATGAAAACTTGGGTAATAATAATAATAAAATGCATTTGATTAAAGTTTAAAGTTAGGAGAAGAATACCTTAAATTTTTAGAACAGCAAAGTTCTGTAACAAAACAAGAATTAATAATAATAATATCCATTTTGCAAAAAAAAAAAAAAAAAAAAAAAAAAAAAAAAAGAAAGAAAAGAAAGAAAAAGAAAAAAAAGTTGGAAAAAAAATATTTTAAAACAAATCACCATAGAACATGCTTTCAAAATTAGAAAAAGGAAATTTTGGAACCATTTGCTTTCCTAGTCTTCATGTAATTTTTTCTTTTTTTCTTTCATGCTTTTGTATTTAATGTGAAAATATAAGTGAAATACTTTTGACTCTTTTTATTTCATTGTAATTGTATTCTACTTTTTTAAAATCAGAAATGTAATGATTTATCTTTTACAGCCCGAAATCCGCAAAATCCCAAAATCTGCACAAGCCATGGTCCCAAGCTGTGCGGATTTCTGGCTCTCTACTGTATAATGTTGTAGACTTCCTTGTTTAATAGCCGCACCTTACTTTCACCATGAAAAATTGGGAAGAAAAAAAGGTGCAACTATTATCCAAGTAAACACGGTAGCTGGCATAGATGTATAATAATGCATGAAGTATAGCAAATAATAGAGCGACGCCTTTGATAAAGCAAGATGCATTAGCAAGACTTAACACGTACACAAAAAGAGCGCAAAATAATATTACCACCATCTGCGTCAATTTATGTTAGATCTAAGATCTGTCATTTATTCATGTCAAATCTTAGCCGTTTATTAATCTGCAAGTATATGTCTAAACAAAAGACTTTAAAAGCAGCCGCCGAAGAAAACAGGATTGTTTAATATTTTTCACAACACAGAATGGGCATCGTAAATTATTTTTCTGTCTTTCTGTGAAGGCCTTTTTCCCAACTCAAACCGTGAGGCCAAAATGATAACTTGCGACTACTGCCGCCAGTGCATTATACTGTTGTTTATTAAAACATTATTAACAAATAAGTCTATACCAAACTCATTATATTTTAAATATAAAAATAAAATTATATGAGTGTTTATAGCATTTTTAACAACATTATAAAACCCCAGTGAAATATTTTTATTATTCACTGCTTAATTTTTTCAACAGCAAAATCATGGTTTTCTTAAAACATCATTTATGTTTGTTCAGAGTTGAAAATTTATAATTTCAGTATACATTCGTAGGTGTAGAGCAGAAAAAAATGGGGGTGGGGCACATGTCCCCCTGAACTACGTATAAAAACTATACATAGTAAGCCTATTAACTTGAACACCTTCGTAAGTTGGACACTTTCCTAAGTATACAGTTTACTCATAACATATACATATACCTCCATAATTTGAACACCTCCCGAAGTTGGAACTGCAAGTGTCCAACTTTGGGAGATTTATTTGTATACATGTACCTGATTTTTTTTTCCCTTCCAAAACCTGCTGAAACTTCACTATACTTACTCTTGAATTTGTAATGTGTGTGTTATTCAATGGAAATTTTGGCCAAACTTATAAATAAAATGAGCAATAATTTTAAAAATCATAAGATTTAAAAAAAAGAAAGAAAGAAAGAACAAAAATTGAGTCTTAAGGAGGAATAAAAAAGTGTAGCTCTTATTTGTTTAACAAATACAACGAAAATCCAATCTTTTTTTTTTTCCCATACAAATTTATCCTAAGAAAGCAGATCAATTAAGACCATAGACCATCTCCCCCATCTCGTTCCGGATCATCCATCACTTTCAAAACTCCTCCTCTCCTAGAAGGGAAACGAGAGGGCCAGTGATTTCACCCAATAGCTAGACCCTGTGTCCCTATTTCTTATCCCTGATGTTCCGTACACTCTGTAGTACTGCTTTCACGTATCTACGGTGTTATTATATCTATGGTCTGAGCAACGTGAGGCCCGGGTCAAACGTCGCTCTCGAGGACACCTTTCATACTGATACAAGCAAATATATTCACCTATACATAATGTTATTTCTTGATTTGGTGATCGACCCATTTTATTGAGGGGACCGGGGGCAGCTGCCCTATCTGCCCTTGTCTTAGTCAGGCTCTGGGCCATGGTTGCCTGCCTATAAACGGAGTGTATCCATCAGGTCCAGACCACCCTCCCCTCTTTTTATGTGCCTTTATTGTGTGAATTATCTCCACAAAATGAGAAGAGAAAAGAAAAGAAAACTTTTTGGAATTTAAAAGTGAAACTATAGAACTATACAGGTTAAATAAACTAATAAGGAGTGTGAAGTAGTAGAAGTACAATTCAAGAAAAGAATGTGTCTTAAAATTAAAAATTCTGAAGTTAATATTAAAACAAATAATTTTACAAGATAATATATAAAAATGTTCTGATTTCTGGTGCCACGCAGGTGTTGAAATGCTCTAGTAATTAAGAAAATAATCTTTTTCTTGAGCGAAGTCTTAAAGCGAGTTCTTGCAATGCGTGACAGATCCAGGAATATTTTGGGAGAGGGGTTAAATTTTGATAACAGCTTTCGAGCGCCCAGTTTCAGCTAATTTCTCCCAAGCAAAATGTACAATAAAACAAAACTTTAGTTTAAACGAATGTGTAATTTTTTGGGGAACTGATAAATTATTTTTAAAATAATCATTTTACCTATTTAAAGTGTGTAATAAAACAGAATGTAACCCTCTAGCTATTTCTCTTTTGGGGACACTGAAGCCTTTTAACCTCCACCCCCCCTCCCCGCCCTGGATCCAACAAAGAGCTAAGCTCTTTGGGACGCACTACTGGCATTATGTTAAAATACATAAATTAATAGAATTTTCCGGAGGAGGGTTTAGTGCCTTTTTTTTTTTTTTTTTTTTTTTGTCTTTCAGACCTGTTAAAAAAAAACCCATGCAATTCCCAGGGGTGGTCAAGTGACCCATTTGATCCTCCCCGCCGAGGCCCATGCCTGTTTCCCTAAATCTGGCCCTCTGTTTAAGCATGCATATTTGAAATAGCTGAAGCCCCTCCAAGCCCCCTCCCCCATGGCTATGTGCCTGATAACTGAGTAGATTGTGGGTAATGGAGCCCCTTAGAGGCCCCTCTCTTCTGGAGCCCATGGGCTGAAGCCCCTTTTTCCCTAAATATGGCCCTGTATAAACATGCATATTTGAAATAGCTGAAGCCCCTCCAAGCACCCCCATGTCTACGGGCCTGATAACTGGTTAGATTGTGGGTAATGGAACTCCTTAGAGGCCCCTCTCTTTTAAAGCCTGCAGGCCTCTTGAAGCCCCTGTTTCCCTAAATCCAGCCCTGTATATAAACATACATATTTGAACCTTCGGAGGGGGCTGAAGCCCCTCACCCCCCCTGGCTACGTGCCTGGGATGGACAGGTCAAAGGTCGCGCAAAAGGATTCAGTAACGTCTGTCTCCCTTGCACTGTTTCTTCGACGTTTAATTGACTAATCTGAAAAAATTTCTCAACAAATTTACGCTTCTCCAACGTCAAAAGTATGTATTTTAGACGAATGTTGGCTGGCTGGGATAGAAATCAAGTGACTAGAAATCCCAAGTGGCTATCTCCTGTACCATTGTGAAAGGTTCTTTTATTCCACCGTTTGGACTTTCAGGGGTATTATGAAAGAATACTGGTTTTCAGACATTTCTTGTTTATACAAAAGTACACCCATTTTGAATATTTAGGAATGGTGGAAGAATTTCTTAGAAGTGCTGTAGGTCTTTCTAAGCATACTTTAAAATCTTAACCCATTGAAATTACTTTCGCCGCATGGTCATTCTTTTTGGGTGAAGCGCTAGTGTGATTCATTTGTTCTCTATTTAGCTCTATTTTTGTAGAATTTAATTTAAATGCAAATATTATGGCCTCAAGAAAGTGGTCATTGAGTTGTAATATATGTGATTATTTTATGAAAATTCAAATATGATAATTTGTCTAGTGAGAGTGAAATTGCAAATCATCCGAAAAAAATCCTAAATGCACAGCCCAGAACAAGCTATTTCAAGAGGAACAGTACTCACAAAATATACATGCATTACTATCAGGCAGTTTGTAAAGAGGTGCATAATTAGAAGGAATACAATGATATAATTATGGGAAAAAAGGTATAATTTAAATTATTTTTTTCAGACATTGTTTTTCCTATGAAGTGTAAGTCCTAGCAGGTTCAAGTATTTTATTTTATCAGAAATTCACACACGTTTCTCGAAATTCGAATGTGTAAAACAGAAAAATAAAATATACAGGCAACATGTAAAAAATAGTGCCAAATGTCGCCGAGCTTGGATACAAGGCTTTTGAGAGAAATTTTATAAGACAGGGCGAAAATCTTCCCGGCCCCTTTCCTAAAGCATAAAAGATTCTGAAAAACAGGAGGGAAGGAAGGAATTTTTTTTTGTAAAATTGCTCTTTTTAATGATTTTCACAAAAAATGCTAAAAGGAAAGAGAGTGGGAGGAAAGTTTTTCTGATAAGTAATGGTACTTTTAATTCATGCTCGAAGGTTGAAAAAAATACTAATATTTAAATGGTAGAATCAACATTTCTGCCATCTAAATCATTCTAGAGTTATGTATTCAAAATTTAGTCTATTTTAGTCTAGTCGCATTCTAAAAAATTCACAGAGACACTTTAGCTGAACACGGACCCACTCTAACTTGCACGGTAACTAGCGGCACCCCACCTGCCTCCCCCCCTCTTGTAGGGCCTATGGATAACTATACCCAAATTATTGAATACCCAGTAAGTTAGTGCCCCCCTTACTCAATCCTAGATCAGCCACTCGGAGCTGGCACACATACACTTAAAATGCCGTCATGTGTCATTGTGTGTTTTGATTGGCTATTGCACATCGCTGCTTCACCACTCGATCTCAGTGGGGCATTTCTCTTGTATCAGTATGTGGCAGATTGCTTAAAAGCAGTGGATGTACGAGCCAGAGTTTAGTTTTTGATTTTTGATTCGTTTTTGCAGTATGCAGTTGTAGTGGTGCTGAGCTAAAAGGCTGCCTTTGTCCTGAGAGGGCATTTTTTTCTATTTTAAATAAGGTATCATTTGTTTTCTAATTTAAGAAGAAAGATATACCTTTTAAGAAGTATCAAGATGTTGTTTACATTTTAAAGAGTATCAAGATGTAAAGATACGGCAAATCATGAGGAAAGTAATTAAAGATATTTTTATTCAATTTAAATGTACTCTGGCATCCATATTCTTAGTATGAACTTTTTTATGGGAATCTGTTCTATATACTACTGCCATGTCTACCTTTTATTTTTGAATTAAAATTAGTAAATTAAATTATCTAGTCATTTTGTCATTTTTATCATTTTTATTAATTGTTAATAGAACTAAAAGTTGTCATAAATTTCAAGTCTGTTTATTTGAAGTCTTCAAAGTCTACTTTTTAGCTCAGTATTTCAAACTTAAAAAATCTGATGTGGACAGCACATGACTTCCTTGCACGTACGTCTATTAAATCAAAAATATTTTCGGGTGCACTTCATCTAAACTTATTTTGTTTCAAAGAGATAAAATATCAGTAATAGTAAGGTTTAGCGATTTCTAGCCAAATATTTCAATATCGCCAAGCTGAGTTCAATTTGGAAGATTTCCTTCTGATACTTTATTTGGTGATATTTCACGAAAAGCAGACAAGCTTGAGATAGTTTGCGAGATTTTGGGGATAGCCAAAGTAGTAATTGACCTCAGACTTTCAATGAATTGAATGCATACATACACCTTACTGTATTCAAAGTCATTTGGCTGACCCTGTAAATAAATTACCCAGTCGATTGCAGTCAAAAAAGATATTGAAAACAGTTAGATATTACAATAGTTCTAAATACAAAAATTAAAAATTCTATTATTTAAAGTTTTAGAGTTATATAAAATAGGAAATAATTTTAGTGCCAAATTTGGTGATATTTTGTCAAAACTTGCCAAGGTCGACGACAAGTGGCGAAATTTTGGGCATGGACCAAACAATAACAGACTATCGTCAAATTTGGTGATATTTCGCCAAAACTCGCCAAGAATGCTGACAAATGGTGATATTTTGGGCATGGACCAAATGACTGACTACTGCCTATTTTGGCAAAACTCGCCAAGGTCAACGACAGATGGCGAGATTTTGGACATGGACCAAACAATGACTGTCTACAGTTGTATTATATTGAAGATGTCCATAGACATTAAAGTATTGAAATTCTTTTCAGTGGTCCTGTAAATACACTCTCCAGTTGATTGGAACCAAAAATCGAGATGCACAACTAGATGTTACCACAATCTTATATATGAAATTTCAATATTCTACGACTAATAGTTTTTCAGATTTGAGAGTTAAATACATACACATGTACCCCAAAAGTCACCAAGCTTGGCGACTTTTGGCATAGTTCTTGAAGGAGGCATGTAACCATGGTCGCACCATTACCTAACTTATATGGTAGGATGGTATTGTGCTTGAAATGGATAAATACCCCTAAAATTGCAATTGACCGTAATGTATTGGAAATCTTTTGAGTGTTCCTGTAGCAGAACTATAAATGATATAGACACTTTTTTTAATGGAGAAATTCATTTTGTAACTCTTAACAGCATATATCACTACTGAGTCGTTTGAAATAGCCCACTACTTCTAAAATACACTTGAATGAATGTAGGCCCATAGAGCGTAATATATTTAGAATCTTTTGGGCGGTCCTGTAGATAAACTATCCCGTCAAATGGAATTGAAAGGAGAGGTGCACAACTAGATGTTACAACAATCCTAAATATAAAGTTTCAACATTCAACACCTAATAGTTTTTGAGATATGCAAGTTTAATGAATTTCGGCCCATAGAGCATAATGTATTTCGAATCTTTTGGGCAGTCCTGTATATAAACTATCCAGTCGATTGCGACCAAAAGGGGAGGTGCACAACTAGATCATAAAAAAAATCCCAAATATAAAATTTCAACATTCTACGACCAATATTTTTTTAGATATGTGAGTTACATACATACGTTCGTACAGACGGCATGCAAAAACTGGTCAAAATAGACTCACCGCTGGTCAAAATGAATTGCAGATGCGTTTATATGATTGTGCATGCCAGCTTACGATCAGATGCATTGAAAAATTCTTTAAAGTAAATTTAGAGGTAGTCATATCGGTTTTTTCGTCGAAATTTGGCCTCTGAAGTTTTTCGGGATCACATTACTTCCTTATAGGCCATACAAGGAAGTAAAAATTTACAGGTCTCTAAAAAATATCAACAAATGCTGACACTGCATAATAGATAACTCTGCTTATTGATGTTTAATTATTTCTAACTTAATGAATTAAGATGTTTAAGATTGTAGAAATTTTTACTTAAACCCTTTTAGGGTATTCAAAATTTGAATGAGAACTTCAGATTTCCCTGTGTCGACGTTATCGTCTTCAGCCCACACTTGCGTCTAAACCAATCACTGCGCTCTCTTCTTCCTGCCTGTGACATTTTGGTTAAGGTTGCCAGAATTGCTTGCTCACTGAGGCTGCTCTCACACTTCACTTTTTGATCTCCTTCAAGTCTGATGCACACGTAGCAGTGTCACATCCCCGTAAGCCTTTTTCCCCGGTGTCAGCCTTGCAAAGCACTAGGCCAAATAATCCACGGACTTTTCCCCATTTTCTTTTTGTGGCAAATTCTTTTTGGATTCTTGTGCATGAGGCACTTCTTTAAAAAATATGTGTAGTTTTTCTTTTTTCTTCTTTTTACATCGCTCTCTCCAAGCTCCCCTTTTTAATATGCATGGCATAGACATGCTTGCCATTTTTCAATATTCTTTGTCTCCCTCATGGCCACCATTTTTTTTTTTTTGCATCAAGGTGATTTAGTGCTTTAAGTTTATAATCTATCTGAGAACTTAATTGTATTAATGCATCCTCATGTAATAATGATTGAATATTTAAATAAAGTCCTTTTTTGTGGTTACACATTTTGTTTCTGTGTCTGAGTCCATACACATTATCTTCTTTCTCTAGCATGACGACGATTCATGCAACCAATCAACTCCTGGATTAAGTCCTTTGTTTTCCTCTTTTGTTTATGCCAATGGTCACTGCCCCTTTTTCTTTGTTTTTTGCAGACTTTTTCGCATCACAGAGAGGTGCTACTAGCCAGATCATAGGTCAAATATAGTGTAGACTTGGTCACTTCTTGTACGTTTTCTAACCTTTCTTGTAAGTTTTCTAAAAGTTAATTTTTTTATTTTCGTTTCTTTGTAGACTGGATTAATCCAACTTTTTTCACTAATGGAATTTGAATTTTCGATGTCAATTAATCATCCTTTGAACACAGCTGTAAAATTGCTTTGTCCTGATTTTCCTGGTACTAGATACCTTGTTATTGATGTCAAGGGTTCAGCTTATATGTATAATCCGGTAAATGCATTATATTTCCTTTTATTTTATTTCAGATTTGTCATGTACTTTTTAATTTCTTTATTATATAATTGATAAATTACAGGCTGCATATAAATTAAATTTTTGTATACAAATTATTTTAATAATTATATACAAAAAAAAAATTATAATAGTAAAAGCAGTTGCAGTTATTTTGATAGATTTATTTATTTATTGATTGATTTTTTTCTTTTAATGGTCCAGTAAAATCAATGTGTAACTGGAAAAGCTGTTAATGTATGCAATAAATTTTCATTTTCTAGTTTACGGTTAGTGCCATCATATTTTTTAAAATATGACATCTTTTGAAAGAAAATGTGTAAATTAAAATTTTAAAAATGCATGTAATGGCTCATGAATTTAAATTTTAAAGTAGTTTTTACTTCCTATGATTATGTTAGAGTTTTAGATATGAAAATGAATTAGTAGATTTTTTAGAATGTGCACTTAAATGTCAAATTTTGGGTTATTCAAGAAAAAAGTTTAAGATTCAATTTTCTTGATATCTTTTAATTTTCAGCAATACATATGGGGTTAAAATCATCTCATTTTGGCTCCCTTATCAAGTTTTACCAGGAATACGTTGAGTTACCAGTAACCCTGTATGTGACCACTCAAATGAAAAATTACTAGATATGGAGGGAGGATCATCATTCTTTGAGTTATACATAATATAGATGAATATACAAGATACACAAGAAGAAAATACACAAGAATAATAATTGTAGATCAAAATGCCATATTTTTTATGTAATTTGCATAGATATGTATTTATAATTTCTTACGCTACTTTTTTTCAACCGAAATTCTTAGGTGGATAGCACCATGCTTGCTATTTCTAACTTCCGTTCTAACACAAAAGAAGTTTTATTTGATCATTGGCCAATATGCAAGGTTAGTTTTTACTATAGTTTTAGATTATGTATGAACATATGAATATTTTGAGCATTTAAGAAGTTCATTAATCTGTGTAAATTATAGGGCATTTTTATTGCTTTTGATGATGAAAATGCAGATTCATTTATATATATCCGGGATAGCATAGAAGGTAATTAATTTACAGTATTCTTTGATTTGTATATATTACAGTAGAAGATCTTTATAATGCAAACCTCGAAACGCAAGGTTTTGCATTATATAGAATTTTGCGTTATATGGATCATTCACTTATATCATTAAACTTCCCTAGTAAACATATTAAAATATAGCTAGAACACATAAATATAATGCTTAAAACTTTTTTTAATACAAACACTACTTTAAAAAACAAAAAAATGGAATTTATTTATTAACAGAAAAATTAAATATTTATTTACAGAAAAAATAAATAAATTGAAATTACCAAAAGCAGTAAAGTTTATTTGTTAAACAATATATTCATTTTGATTTGTTTTAGAATTTGCAATCTCTCAACAAATAACTTTTCTTGCAGCCTTTGAACAGGTAATAATTTTACTTTGGTTACGCAGTCTTGTGTTTCTAGGAATTTAAAATATTGATCTCTTATGGAAATTTCTTCAGATTCTGAAAGTTTTTCAATTTTCTCTCCAGCATTTGATTCTGTTTCAGAATTGTTTTCCTCTTGTTTTGAAACAGAGGAAATTATTTCAGCACTGGTCAAATGATTAACAATTTGTGACTTATCATCCATTACCAAATATTCAAAATGTTTTCTTCATGCAGGTTTGCAAACTGAGTTCTTTCCATTTTGTGCACAATGCATTAGTTCAGCAGTTTTCATTTTAACTAATGATGGCTTAAATCCAGTTCAAAAATTCAGTTTTAAAATAGTGTTACATTGAGAAAACTTCCCTACTTCTCATAGACTTTTAAAAAGTATTTTACTGTCAATATTGAGACATAAGCATATCGTCAGGCAGGGGGCGGGGGCGTGTGCCAACCCCCCCCCCCCCAACTTTGTTTAGAAAACCATTCATTTTAAAACCTTTCTTCTTGCCAAACTTAAAGAAACATGGCTATTTTTACTTTAGAATATGCTATGTGCATTCTCCCACCCACATGCACATACATAAAAAAAAAAAAAATAATAAATAAATTGGTGATGCTAAGCTTATGATTTAGGAAGCCAAGTAACGGCTAATATAAAACAAATCAATTTACAAAGAGAAATATAACTAAATAAATAAACGTCTGTTTGGGAAGTCAATGGTAGAGGAGGGAGAAAGGGAGAGGTTCGTGGTTTTATTAAAGTAAACATTCCTTCCTCTTCGACCCAGCCAGCCAGCTGTTATGCTGATAATGCATAATGCATGCAAGGGAGAATAATTGTTTATTTTAAGCTTGGCATGTTGTGGGATTTATCTAATGTCTCAAAATTAATTCCCTAGGAAAGCAATTTAAAAAAAAAAAAAAAAAAAAAAAAAAAAAAAAAAAAAAAAAAAGCAGATTGTAGAAATTTCTTAATTGTGATTTTCTCTGTTTACATCCGCAGTGTTAATGCGGTTTATGGAGAATTGCGGTTTATAGAATTGCGGTATATCGATCTTCTACTGTACTTTAATTTTCCATATTGCAATTTTTCATAATTTGTTTTAAATATTGCTCCTAATGTATATTGTTTTCAGGTAGTAAAGTCGAACAGATACATACATTTTCCAGAAATGAGTTGTTCCCAGGATTATTGATAGGGGGAGAACTGATTTTCCTAACTCCAACAGGCAAAACATCAACTATGTCAGTTCCAGGCCATCGTGTTGATGTTTATAACAGTGGTCATGATGAAACTACAGTAGTTATAATTCTTTCTTTAATAATTATTTGTACTTTAGTTGTTATAACATCTGAATACTTACATTATTTTGCTAATTCTCTTTACTTTTTTTCTGATAAAATCATACATACAGGATGATCAATTTAAAAGAGTACCCAATGGTTTTTCTTAATACCCTTCAATCTGACGGATTCTAACACTGAACTATAATTATTCCTTCTTTAAGTGTGGGAGAGAATTCCCCAACACTGTTGAACTGTTACAACTTTATTTGTGAGGCAAAACAGAAAAAAAGATGCACAATGTTACTTAATCCTGTGATAATTTTATTTTTGAGAAACATAATTCCAACGAGACTCAATGAATTTAAACAAACCATAACTGTAGAAATCTTGTCTGTAACACCAGCATTGTTGAGAAAAGAGTCAGAAAACTTAGTTTGACATGTTCACGTTTGCAAATAGAAACTGTTACAAACAAAACTAGTTACCAAAATTTCTACTCCAGGACTGAGAATAGATCACTTTTGGTGATAAGTTTTCAATATTAAAAAATATTGGTTACTCAAAAATCTCACCATTAAAAAGCTTGTGGAAATGCGTTTATCAGTATATCTTGGTAGTGCAGATGTTGAGAAAATATTTTCTTTTCTATCAAGAATCCTTACAGAAGAATGAGCTGCCATGAATGAACAAACTCTAAATGCAAGATTGAATGTTATAGATGATTTTAAGTTATTTAATATCAATCCCACTGAGGTACTAGTTACTAAAGAACTGTTGACTTTCGCCCACAATCCTTCCTTTCTGGAATTAATTAAAAATCATATGCTTAACAGTTTTGTTACTTTTTGAGATTTAAGTATCACTATCACTCCTAGCAGCCTAAGTTTCATCATATATAATAAAAGATTTTAACTTTAAAGTAAATAGCTTTACTCATTTTTTTATCTGGCTTACATAAATCAGTATTCTGCAATATCATCTGTAATCATTGCTGTAGAGCTAAGCTTCTATGTAAAGAAGAAATTAAAGTCTCCAATTTTAAATATTTCTTTCTGACTGCTAGATAATATAACCATCTTACTAAGTTCCTAAAATCTCTTATATACAATTCATGCAAGTAATGTGTCTACGTTAATTTACTGGAGGTTGGGTGGGGTTTGGTTATAAGGTTGTAATTGGATGGATGGGTCGAGAGGAGGAAGCTTTTCTTAATATTATAAAAAAATATAACAAAAGAGTAAAACATAAAAAACTCTGGATGTGTACATGCATGCATATATATATTTGGAGAAGGGGGGGGGGGAACAGGGTTTCTATTCAGTGACTATAAATTTTTAATTCCAATTTTAGTTTTTAAACATTCTCTCTCAATATTAGAATAAATTTCTGAAAAATAAACAAATTGTATGTATTTACCTAGTACGTATAGTCATTGTTTTAAATATAATAATTTTAATAATACTTAATTGGCTATACCATCTATTAATTATTATTTAATTATAATTTTAATTTACTTAATATACCTTTATGTTAATTTAATCAATATACCTGTATGTTAATTTAATTAATATACCTTCATGTTAACTCTGTCAAATAATTTTACACTACTGGCAACATCGGTATTTCACCTCTTGATTTTGGCAACAATCTTACAACAAAATTTCCTGTCCCGTGCTATGTGGTCTATATTATTCCTGTTGGGTATATCTGTTTTGCAGGGTTTTTTGATTATTTTGTTTTCAAATTATTTTTTTACCAATGGCAAAAGCAATAAAAGGGAAAGAAGTAAAACATCAAGAAAAATAAACTGATGACAAATAAAATAGAGATGACAGATGATACAAAGATTGACCGAAGTCATTGCCTCAAAAGTCCTCTCGCTTTTCAATACAACGCCGTCTCGGAGTGGCCATAGAGTAACATGCAGCGATGAAGGTGGTCGCGATTCATTGGCTCGTCAGTACCACAAAAAGGGCAGTTTGGATGGTCCAAAATCCCTAAATGATAAAGGTGCTCTCCAAAGCAGTCGTGACCAGTCAAAAGACAGAACTGTGTGACAGCTTCACAACGCAAGCCGTTGGGAATGGCCAGGAGATTATCAATTTTCCACTGCTTTGACTGCAGACAGTCAAGTAGCTGCATTTAAAAATTTTTAGACATAATTTGTTTAATATAGAGCTTAATAGAGTGATAAGAAATTGTTGAGCATTTTGACTGAAGCAATCTCGAACCCCTTCTTGCAAGGAAATCAGCCTATTTATTCCCGTTTACTCTACAATTACCAGTAATCCACTGAAGCCCCACATGCTTCTTCTTTAAAACCAACTTTCGCACATAGTCCCGACATTGTATGATTTCGTCCGATGAAGGAGGACTAGTTGAACCAATATCCTGGATTGCTGCTTGGGAATCGGAGAACAAAACCACTCTTGTAAATTTATCTTCAAGGGCTAATAGCTGCTTTAGAGCAATCCTGATGGCCCCCACCTCTCCGTCAAAAGCTGTTCTGTATTTCTCTGCAGAGGCATAAAAGAAGAACAGGCTCGAAAAAACTCCTGACCCTGCAGTCATATGATCATCAAAAAAGGAGTCATCAGTGTAGCCATGCAGCCACTCAGGAACCGGGTACTTCATATGAATTGTTTCAAGGGCATAACATTTTAACACATGTGCAGAGCTATCTTTTTTGTACAAAGTAACCCCAAGATTCAAATTTATCGCAGTCTGTACCATTTTCAAAGGATTTGGTGGCCCTGCAATTTCCTGAACATTGTCAGGTAACTCATATTCATTTCAGGTAGCTCTAATAGACTGGATGAACCCGTTTTGGGTTTTCAAATTTCTAGTACCAACTGTGTAATTCATCCAAAAAGGGTCACTAATTAATTTCTCATGCAGAAATAGGGCCTTTTCTTTAATGATAGCTTTAATAGATTTATTGCTTGCCAATAGTAGCATGGCATCAGTCGGTGTCGATTTAACGACCCCAATTATGAGTCTCAATGATTGATTTTGTAGAGTTTCCAGCTTCTGTAAAACTTGACTGTTTGCTGTTATAAGTGGTTTGCAACAGTAGGTAATTAAAGGCTGTATAAAATCTCTGTAAGTAATATTTAAAACCGATCTGTCTCTTCCCAACATGGATCCCGCCAGATGCTTTAAAATAGTTATCCTACTTAAAAAAGGGTTCGATATTGACTCAATATGTGACTTCCAATTTAATTTGTTGTCAAAGGTCACTCATAAATAATTAAACTTATTTGTGTGGGTAAGCGCTTCATTTCTATATATGATTTCAGGGAAAAATCCTCGAAGTGTAAGCAAAAAAAACTGTACAACAGTCTTATTGAGATTTATGATCATATTATTTTCGGTACACCACAGAGTATATCAAGTGCACTATTTAGTCTACATTTTATAGTAGGTTCTGCCTTTTGCTTTGGGGCTTTAGTCCAAATGATGAGATCATCGGCAAACAGCAGACAATGGACATCATCTATTTTCTTTAATTCAGGAATTAAGTCATTAATATACACATTAAATAGTGCACAACTGCCAACTGCTCCTTGAGGTAGTCCAGTTTGCAAATTATAAAATCTAGAATATTCACTTCCATATCTTAACCTGCAAATGTGTTGATCAGTAAATGATTTTATCCATTTAAGCATGCTTCCACAGATACCAATGCCATAGTTTTTGATACAGTTTCTCTCTCCATACCAAATCGTATGCGCCCTTAACCCGGCAGTGCTAGCGCAGGGTATGACATACCCACGACACTTTTGTTTTCGATGTGCCTCCCTAATCTTTTTTTGAAAATAAACGAAACCTGGTCTAGCTGACTTTAAGGTCATAACTTTCAAGGGGGGAAACTTCTTTGAAATCCTTTGCATAGGTTTTCAGATATTTTCAGGTATTGTTCAGATATTTTCAGGTCGCAAGCATTTGTGCTACTGTTCTGAGCCACTCTTCTTTTATCAATGTTCCTTCCTAATCTTCTTATGAAAATAAATGAGGCCTCTTGAGGCTGGTTTTAGGGTTAAAACCTTCAAGGGGGAAATTTGTGGTCAGATGCTTCAATTAAGTATTAGAATACTAGCAGTCCTGCACGGCATTGCCCGTGAACCCCTTAAATTATGCAATTTACAAAATTTGACATGTAAACTGCAACTCCAGATTAATACTCTAGGCCGCAATTGTATAACAGAATGTGCAGATAATGGTTCCAGAGTTTCAGGTATGTACTTACAAACGCACCACTAAAGACAACTCACTGCCGTGGCCGTCACATATTTCCCCCAGAAATATCGTGTAATTTGCATTAAAATTGCTGGAGTTATTAAATATTTCATCCAATTAAGCAAATTATCTTGTAAAATCCACAATTTTCGATTTAAATTTCTTAAAATAAGGAAATGTTAGGTCATTAAACGTATTAAATACCATAAAAAATTTCATGAAAAGGTCCCATTAGGAAAAACGCGCCAAATGACAGAAAAATTGTCAAACTTGGTGAGTTTTGGCAAAATATCGCCAAAATTGGGGCTTAAAATAAGTCCCCAAGAATTAGGTTTTCGAAGACCTACGACCCATAGAACCCGAGATTTCTAGAACATTCCATATTGATGCAACAAAAAGTAAAATTTAACTATTTAACACATAGAATACGAATTTTAAACTGTTTTAAACCCCAGAACAGCGGGTTGCTCCCAAAATTTGTAACACAGGGTAAGAAAATCTCCGTTTTAGAACAGTTTTTAATTAATAATTAAAAAAGTAATTAAAATTTTAAAATTCTGATTCTCAGGGGCACATTATCGGCATTCATGGGCTTATATATTCAAATTTTCAGAGTTCTGCGTGCAGTAGGTTTGTCTGGAGACCGCACACATACAGACAGACAGATTTACAAACATTCATTTTTATTATTATAGATTGTCGCATTGGGTGTGTCATGCACATTGCGTACTCAGAGAGTCTATAGTTCTGAATATTTAAGCATGTTCTTATATTTTTCTTCGATATGGCATGTTTTCGTAGTTATGATGAAGAAATACGACACTTGAGGCATTTATTGGATACTGTGTTTACAGATGAAGAAAGTATCGTGAAGGAGATGATGAATAATATAATAGTAACCATGATTCATCTACTGAAATTGACTTAGATTTAGAAGAGGAAGATGCAGATTTCGATGAAAAGAATTGTTTTATGGGAAGAGATAAAGAAACAGTTAGTAAAAATGAGAAATTTTGTCCTAACCTTAGAATTTCTGCAAAGAACATTATTGTGAAACTCCCTGGAAATACAAACATTTCTAAAGATGTCACTTCTCCTTTAGAAGCTTGGAATCTTCTTATCTCTCCTGAACTTATTCAAAGTTTAGTGAAATGCACAAATATTTTTATTGAATCGACAAAAGAACGTTTTTCCCGAGAAATTTATTTGTTTTTACCTTTTGTGTATCAATTTTACGATAAGAAACACCCTTGGGTATGCAATACCCTGCGTGAACTATCCCATTCGTTTTTGTTGCACGAGCACTGCCAGATTAAAATCAACATAACCACTGTTAAGATGTTTTGCTGGTCCAATGTATCTTTAACTACTTGGCTGAAGAAAGTAACCTGATCTGTTGTTGAACGATTTTTTCGAAAACCAGCCTGTTCTCTTACTATTAAGTTATTGTCTTCTAAATACCAGTTTACCCTGTTTATGATTAATCTTTCCATAGTCTTTCCAAGTATACTGGTAAGGGAAATTGGGCGGTAACTGTGTAGATGTTTTGGGTATTTATTTTTCTTCAGGGCAGGGATAACCACAACTCTGTGCTGGCTCAAGTCCTGTCACCCAGATAATGTTGAATACAGATAAAATGGTTTTCTCAGCTGTTTCACTCATATGCTTCAAAAATTCCACATGTATGTTATCATCTCCTGGGGCTTTACGCTCAGACACTCAAGTGCTGATTTTAATTCTTCCATTGTAAAACGAATAGTAAAAATATCAGAATCACATTGGAGTTATAATTCTTTAACTCAGCTTCTCTATATTCCCTTTTAATTTGTCTTGACATCTTTCGGGCAAAAGGTCCCTTTCTCTGTATTTTTGCATAGCTTTGGCCAAATACATTTGCTGTAGCTTAGTCTGAAGTTAGGCTCTTTCCATTGAATGAGATTGTCTCTCTTTTAGGGGTAGATCTTTTACCCTGGAGAGTTGATAGAAATTTATACGTTCTCAAACTATCCTGCTTATAGTTGATATTACACATAACATGGGTGATTGTGACCCAAAGTAAAAAATCCTGAAAATTACCGCTGTGAATATAAAAAATCCTGAACACTACTGATACACAAACACAGCACTATACCCATCAATGTACCAACTGATACCATTAAATAAACCAAACTATAACGATATATTAAAGTTAATGATTTTGAATTTACAGTAAATTATCAATGTTCAATCAGGGTGCATAGTTTAGAAAAACATAGTTTTATCATTTTTCTACATACCTGCGAACATCTGGGAAAGAGAAACCAGTAGAATCATAAACATACACAAAAAAGTCCAATAGATTCTTGGATAACACACTCTTCAACATGGCATATATTATATTTCAGAAGGCACTAAATTAGGATCTTCTGTAATTATGTTTCTTTTCACAACAGTCTATGTAAAGAGTTTCAAATCCACAAAAAACCATTAATGATATATATATTACATATATATTTAAACATTAGAAATGCTAGAATTTTCAAACAAGAAATAGGCAAAACCTCAACATTTTTTTAGAGGCACACAAGCTTTTCTTAAGCATCCGAAATTTCACTAAGAGTAGAAATAATAGGGTTTTAGATTGTTTAAAAACAAGGAGACATCACTAAAATCTTGCAGTCTCCTAATAAATCATGTAACTTGGCTGGTATGAAAGAAAACTGCATGTTTACTTTAAAAACTCTTTTTTAAACAATATGCATTAAAGGGGGGGGGGTCAGAGAAATTGCATTTATTAAGAAAATTTAGATTAGATTTATACTCTTCATTTGAAATAAAATTGCTTTAGAAAGTATATTCTGGTACTTAGTTAAAAACAGTTAAAAGCCTTCAAAATCCATTAAAACATTAAAAATGCAACACACCAAGTGTTTAGTTGAGCGCTTTCGGCTGCTTAGCCTGCAGCCATCTTCAGAACTGGCGAAAATTTCTTCCTTCGCTCCAGCATGCTACTTCAGTCTTCATCGATTTGCGCGTGCGTCATGTCATTGGTGGTACCCTCTTGTGTGTGTTTTTCCAGATTTTTAAATTATCTCATTTTTTTCCCCATATTCTTTACATATCATGCAAATTTGCTAGCTGATCAATCCAATGGTGTGAGTTTTGTTATATGTTTTTAATAAAACATTTTCTTTCTTTCTCTAACCCCCCCCCCCACCCGATAGTATTGGCAGTAAAAATGTTTTGAAATGTACCAACTTAAAATATTCCAGAATTAGTAATGAACATAACTATTTATTTGGATATATTATGTAACTTTAATGATAACTGGACTGTTTTTTTTTTTAACTTTCAGTATTCCTTTTTTTTAAAAAAAATACTGTACTATAAAATGTATCAATGTTTAATTTTTAAAATTATTCTTATCTTTTAGCTGATAAATAATTTTCAAGCTGCTGTAAAACTAAGAAGGTATTTTTTAATATATTATTTTATGCATACATAAGTAATTTTTTCTTTCATTATGTATTTTTGATGGCTGCAACATTTCAGATTTGATCAAGCATATGTCTTGGCTTCTCTGATTAAATCAAATAAGGTCTGGCATGAATTGGCTAATGCAACACTGTATAATTTGGATATAACAACTGCTGCAAGAATCTATCAAAAGCTTGGTATAGCAAGTAAAGTACTTAAGTTAGAAGAAATCAAGGTAATCCCCCCCCCCCTTGTTTTTTTGTTAAATACAGTATTTTTCTAAATGAATTTCCTCCACAATTTCTGAATTGCCTATTTATCTTGTGTATGAATATCAAAATTTATACAGAGCTTTAGTATCCTTATAGCTTGATGAGGAAAGTGAACTGACTCATAGCAGTATTCAGTACACCTAAAGAAATGTATGCATGAATAATAAGTTTAAAATGTATACATTTTGAACATTACTTCTGTTTCACATAAAACTTGTAAGATTTTAAAATTTTGTCATTGTAAAAGCACGGTTCTCACTGGTCACTGTTTTTACCAGATGGTCACTGAAGTTACTATTTTTTGTTAAATTGTCTCACTTACAACTTAGGTTACTAGAAATGGAACTATCTGATTTTTGCTTTTTGAAATGTGTTGTGATTCCTTTTAAAGTCATTATTTGTTATAATATCAATTTAAAGTTGAATTAAATTAAAGTGAGATTTTTTCATATAAATAAACTAAATCACATTAATGAAGTAAAATAATAATGAAGTGTTTGAAATTTTATTTATTTTGTGTATCTTAATAACATTTGCTCATGGCTGACAAAATATTGTTTTTGTTTACTTGTTCTGTATTTAACGTTTTGGTGCCAAACATCTAAAAGATCGTTATTCTGGCGATCGTGTTGCCATCTTAGTGTAAGGTAACTATACATACGTTCAAGTAATTGAAATTATTGGTGTAACAATTGTCTTTTAAATACTAATTATTTGAAGCATGGTTTTTAAGAGCTGACAGTAAATTTAGAGCTGACAAATGGGGTTTTTTAGAGCTGACTTTAATTTTTCATTAATAGCATTAATTGGGACTTGGTAATTTTCCCTTAAGAAAATTCTCAGAGTTTTCGTAATTACGTTTAGTTTTTTTTAGTCCTTTTCAATATATTTACCTTTTCTAGAAATCTCTTAATTTTCCTTTCTAATTCTACTAATATTCAACGAACGAACATCGATTCTTACTATATCGACTGAATTGTGGAAAATTTCATCATCATCGGGGGAAGGATAACATCGATCGATGCACCCGCGCTCACCCACGCTAGTCAAAGTTTCAAATAAAGAATGCAATTTATTTAATATTTTCTTCAACAAAAACATCTTTTAAATATGAATCCACCAGTAAAGCATAATTAACAATAGTCAACAATAACAATACTTCAAGTTTTAAACAGCCATCGTTTGTTTTCCAAGAGAACTACTTCCCAGGCGGAAGGTTCCACTGACTACGTGCTGAATGCATAAATAGAGGTGACGAGCATGGGAAGCGGTCTTCTGGTTCCGGTAATTGAGATTTCTTTTTCGACGAGTGGAGTTTTGGCTGAGCATCTGCTTTTGTTCAAGTGAGACCACGCCGCTGCAAAGATGACGAGATCCAGGAAGAGCTAATATTAGCGATGGGGGGCCCCCTTCATTCTCGATAAGTTTTTTTTTTTTTTTTTCTTTCTTTACTTCTAAGTTTTTAATGAGCTCATAAATTAAGAAAGTAAATTTTAAGAAAATGTCAGCTCGGGGTTAGGGTAAAAAATGAGGAAAATGGCGTATCAAAAAAAAAAAAAAAAAAAAAAAAAAAAAAAAAAAAAAAAAAAAAATTGTTGTACTTTTTAGGATTTTCAAGCAATTTGTTTAATAATATTTCAAATGTAAGAGATTTAAACGTTTAATTAAATAAATGTAATTTTGTTTGTGTAAAAATGGCTCCTCTTCATTTATCACTCTTCGTGTAAATTTATTTCAACAGTTCTCTTTCAGGTTTTATTTTTTTATTTAGCCTAATGGCAATTGCACGTAATGCCGAGAGCCTGGTTGGTATATTGCAGTCACAACACTTTTAAAATTAAGCAGTTAATTTTCTAGGCATGAATTATGAAGATGATAATTGGTTAGGATTTAATTAGTAAGTTTGTGTAGGATAGGTCACGGCATAACAAATGACAATTTAGAATTTTTGTGTGTGTATATACTGTAAAGTAATGGTGCAGTCGTCGAACGGGAGTGAGCATTCTCCTCCTCCTGGGGTTAAGAGAACTGACTCCTGAAGAGAGGGGAGTGAGAGGTTTGGAAGGAAGTGAGAGGAGACGTAGATTTTAGCCATGGAAGTGCAGATGCTACTAACTGCTCTGCACTGGAAGATATGTAGAGTTTACTTGTGCATAAAATGTGTATTACTGTAAATAAAATTAAATGTAATAAAAAAGCCTGAGAGAAAACGCCTACCACTGTGGCTCTATGCTACAATATGTAATGAGTGGCCATGAATAAAGTAGAGGTATTTAGAACCTGATTTGTAAGAAAACTATTGGGACAAACTGAACCAAATTTCCAGTAAATACTAATTAGACCATGGGGTTTCGATTTAAAAAGAAAACAAATACTTTGGATTATCACCACCAGGGGCCAAAGTGTTGCTTTAAGGTCCATATTTGTAGTAAAATAGGCATAGCAAGTACAGAAAATTAACCTTTTACAAGCATTTTGATGTCGACACTGCATTTTACGTTCACTTTTCATTTTATGAAACATTTCAGAAATGACTCATACACAGAAATACATTGTCGTGAATATGCAGTTTTTCATGGAGGAAAGAGGTGGTAACGCAAAACCTTAGGGAAATTTTAGTTAGCTGATGCTGACAACATTGTTACATAATACCAGATTTGAGGATATAAGGAAACGAAAAAACTGTGTCGGAATCAAGCTGTTAAAAGTTCACAATACTAACTTTGCGTCATCATGTTTTGCTAACAAAACTTTTGAGTGGAGTTCAAGGAAAAAGATGGAATTCTGATCCAACAGAAAAGTTATATAGAGGAAGTATATAAAGTGAAATAGATAAAGATAGTATAAAGAATATCATGTCCTTATTATCTCACTCCCCATAGCCAAAGGTATCATGTTTTCAAAAACCAAATGTCCTCAAACTGAAACAGAAGTAAAAGAAATGCTACAATATCCATATAAAAATTTATTAGGCTGTCTTTCTTTTATAACAAGTCATACCAGACCAGCTGCAGCTACACCCAAAATAAGTAAACAAGATATTTGGTGAAAATTTATGTATTCGTGGATAAAGTGAAAACTATCTCTTGAGAAATTTGAGACTCGGCTATGGACTAAACCAAACTTCCCTTCAAACTTTCTCTCTAATTCACGTTTTTCTAACTACAAAGTTTTAAACTAGATTTATTAATTAATATATATATATATATATATTAATGCAAACACTTTTAGACAAAATAAAAGGAGCCCACCCCACACAGTAGAAAGATATGTTTTATTGATTTTTATAAGTTATTTAGTTTTGGGCACTGGGTCATTTCACATCAATTCAAACACAAAATTGGAAAAATTCACCATCATCAAAATTTCAGATTTTCCTCAGAGAATGGCTGAGAACTTAAAAACTGGTAGGGTCATTCCATGTCAGATCAAACAGTGCAGTTCACCACACCAACTTAGATTTTCCTCAAATTTTATACAGATATTTATAGGCTAAGATAACCGCAAATCTCAAATTGAAGGTTCTGCAATAATTAATTACCAAAAAATTAACCTTATCGGTAGGGATATGAAGAGTGTAATGTACTATAAACTATTAGAGCCCAGTGAAAGTGTAACTGCTGAACGCTATAAACAACAATTGCTGAGTCTGAAGCAGGAAGTCGATTGTAAACGTCCATTTACCTGCAAAGGTTTGTAGCCCATCCATTTGCTCCATGACAATGCAGGGTCTCATGTTGCGAAAACTGGTCAAGGACACGTTAGTAAAGTTTCGCTGGGAAGTTTTGGAACATCCGGCATAATGCCTTGACATAACCCCTTTGGACTATCATCTACTTCATTTGATGAACAATTCCTTGTCTTCTGTACACTTCCCCACAGTGGACGAAATACGAAAATCTATTGATGACTTCATTGTATCAAAAGATGAATACTGTGGCACTTACCGCTATCTAACCTTTGGCTTTAGGTGCTGGAAAATAATGGAGATTACTTTGACGAATAAAGGTATTAAATTTTGTAATAAAGGTATTCTAAATCGCATATTCATTTCTTTGACATGCTCTTTAAAATGTATTATTAGACAAAATATACAAAAAGTCATATAAAAATTTAATAATTTTTTTATGATGTAGTGGTATACCATCTTAACAACATATAAAAATTTAAAATATGTGTTTCTGTAGAAACATGCCGAGAAAAATTCATGATGTTTTTTAGCAAATGCAATGCTCATGTATAAACTATAGAAGATATGCAAATTTTGATAACATTTTTGGAATAAGCTTAAAAGTTACCCTTGGAAACAAAATTTTCACTTGAGTAACCTCTACAGGTAAGGAATTATTTAAGAAGTTCACAAAAAATATGGCATATCTTGCAGAAAACTTAAAAATTTTCATAATTAATTTCTCGGAATTAATTATCGTAGAACCTTAATTTAGATTTGTGGTTATCTTAGCCTATAAATCATCTGTATAAAATTTGAGGAAAATCTAAGTTGGTGTGGTGAACTATACTGTTTGATCTAATGTGGAATGACCCTACTAGTTTTTAAGTTCTCAGCCACCCCCCCAAAAAAATCCTACATACGATACTGATACAGTGTGTTCGCTGTCACCACAATAATTTCTGAACTGGAAGAGCTATAGTCATAAAAGTAGAATCTAGGTATAGTAAAGTTGCATTGCACTATGCTGTTTAAATCGCTTACCAGATTATCTGGGAGTTGTCCCCGGATAGGGCAAAAAGTGCAGGCTGGTGAAAAATCGTTATTATCAATAGCGAGTAACTCATCAATGTTCCTTCATTCAACTCGAGAATAGACCCATTCTCAACCCTCTTCTGTCTGAGTATAATCTGAGAGTTGTTGGCAGTTTCACGTGAAAAGTAGGCAAACTCCTTGGATAGCTGTATAATTTGTATGCGTTTGAGTATCTAGAAATGGTCGAATTCACCTAGAGATGACTAATTTTATTTCAAGTTTCACAAAAAAATATATGTGTTGCATAGTTAGCTATAAAAACTATAATTAGTCACTGTTTTTTTGTAGACTAATGGCTACTTTTTTCAGTGAATGTGTAGAATGATAAACATTTTTTCAGCCAATATAATAATGTAAAATTTAAAATTATTTTCAAAGAACAGATAGTAATCAAAATATTAGAAACATAACTTATATAGCGAAAAGCAAAAAATTTAATTAAAAAATGTTCTTGCTATATTTATGAAAGGAAAAATTGACAATTTACAAATATTTTAATACTGGCAATTGCCAAACACTAACACATTTTTTCATTAATTTGTCTTGTGGCCAGTGGATAATTATAATGATATATTTTAAATCCTTTCTGAAACTTAGTTGATTTTGCAAATTAAAATATGAAAAAGATTTTTAATATGCATCATCCTTCTATCCTTCATTACTGTTCTCGCCTTAATATTAAAAAGTTGCAATTTCAGTTCATTTATATCTAGTGTATTATTTCTGTGCTCTGTTGAATAAGACAGCAAGATGGAAAATAGTAAAAATGATCCCCCCTTATTATTTATTTATTTTTGTTAATCTAAAGTGTTTTTGTTAGTTCCCTTTTGAACAAAAACTGAACTTATGCATTTTAAAGCTTTGCAAAACTATTTCTTCTGTGAAGGACTTTAAAAAATAAAAACAGAAAATGAACTGTAGAATATCTTTAAACTGTAATGTTATACAAACATGCAAGTTTATTTACTGATAAAGTGTCGCTTATTTACTGCTAATTTTATTTTATTTTTTTCATAGTTGAGTTATTCATTAATGAATGAAATGCTAAGGGGTCCATCTAATTTTTGACTCACTGTTTTATTTTTAATTAAGGGCAGCTCTAGTAAAAAGATCATGTAGGTTATAGACATCCGAACTTTATTCTTTCTTTCTTTCTTTTTTTTTTTTTTTAACATTTAAAACGCTCATTTTTCTAAGAATTAAACTGCATTTCGATTGTATTCATTATTACAGTTTTCAATAAAAGTGAAATACTCCAATAAAAGTACTATAAAAGAAAACAAATTTTCGTAAACCCATCGTCGTCTCTTTGAATCTAATGCTCTTTCCAAAAAGTGGTTTCAGCATGGAACCACTTTTTCGTGGAATATTGTTTCTTTAGGAAAAATTACTTGTATATTCTAAGAATCCTAATTATTTTAATTACTAAATGGAACTTTTGTGTAAATTCAAATTTTTTATTAAAATCTTATCAATTAGTGACTTTATCCACATTTTTCTTTATGTAAACAAGCATTCAAAACACACACATTTTTAACAGATATAAGTGCCGAAATTTGCGTTTAATCTTTGTCATGTGATAAACTAGCTTTTATTGTCAAAAACCATATAGAAAAATCCCGAACCATATTTATGATCCCTGTAGTAAAAATTATCCATAATGGCAGGAAGCACTTACTTTGTCTAGCTTTTATTTTGAAGTGGTTGATCCTTTGCATTAAAATGCTCCAAATAATGAAAAAATATTGAATTCAGTTTTAACCTGGTCAACAATTTACCTTTGCTGCAGTAAAATTTCATAGAAGAAAAAATAACTGGGTATAAAACAAAGGAATTATTTTTTAATATCTTTTAAACAAGGGGTAAACCTGGTTTCAAGAACGAGTGAAAGGGTTGCGGGCCAGTTAAACTCTTGCATATATGTGGGGCTCAACTCCCTGTATTGCACAAAAATTCCAAGTAGTTTTTATTTTAGATTTTGCATTCGAAATTACAGCAGTGAAACTTTTTTAATGTTTATTGAAAGATCATTTAGTTTTCATTTAACTTTGAAATTTTGTAGCATTAAGAAAATGCTATTGTACAGTTTTGAATATAACCAAGAAATAAAAATAAACAGCACAAAACATCCGATCAACAAATAACAACAAAATAAAAACTAATTTTAATAACAAGAAAAGAGCTATCAATATTTAAACATAAACAAACAAACAATAAAAAACATTCAACAGATAAAAATAAGGTCACAAACTAGCCCGCCAAACACCTACGTCCAAAATGTGAAACCATTTGGTCATTTCACATTTGTAAACACTATACAAACACTATATTCATCTCTACCAATCACGGTAGTTTAACATCCCAACCCGAAACAGACTTTTCCTGGAAGAGGGATATTTTGAGGGTAGTTCAAGCCTCTCTCGATCTGCTATTGTGAATACCGTTTGGCTTTGACCCAAGGACAATGTGGGGATGAAGATTGACCAGTCTTGAGATAGACCTGGGCTTAAGCTGCTGATGAGAATAT
The DNA here is from genome assembly GCA_038373885.1 of Cheiracanthium punctorium. Lineage (NCBI taxonomy): Eukaryota > Metazoa > Arthropoda > Arachnida > Araneae > Cheiracanthiidae > Cheiracanthium > Cheiracanthium punctorium. The sequence goes on from JAWZYV010008393.1 coordinate 648,282, forward strand.
CGCCATTACTGCACCACTTTTTGGATGAATTAGGTGTTAGCATTCTTATGACAAAAATAATCGGAGACACGGGAAAAATGTCATCTAAAAAGTTGTTCAACATCATCGATTTAGTAAGGAAAGACATCTTAATATTAATTTGCACATGGTTCTCAAGAGTTCACACAATAATGCTGTGCATGGATGGCATAAAACATACATTTGCTAGGTTGAATTTTCCAAAACTGCATTTACCTGGCATTAAGCTCATTTATTCTTCATGCTAAAAGTATTTTCTGTCAGCAACTATACACATCTAGATGCTAGTCTGCAATTCTCACTGGAAGATGTTCAATATGGTTGCTGACACACTGCAAAAGCATCAGTAATTTTATGAGTTGGATTTTATCCCTTCAATTTTTAGCAGCAATATAGTCAAGATCATAGCATCCGTATACTGTTAAATGCATTATTTAGACCTAATCCTGCACACATTGATTTTCCTGTGAAACTAATCCTAGTATAGAAAACCACCAAAAATTCTGAACAGCCAGTTTCCAATGTCGGATCCAGGGGAAGGACTAGGGGGCTTTTTGTTTAGTCTTTTTCTTTTGTCGAATAAGTTTTATCTTAGAAATTAGCCACTCCCCCTCCCAAGAAAAATTCTGTAACTGCCACTGCGATTTTCTCACTACCAAGTGCCGAAATCCAAAAATCTGCACCAGCAGAAAGAAGATACTCCTAAATATGGGCAGTATACAAAAAATATGATTTCGCTCAAACTGTTAATGACCACAGAGATGATTTTCGATCCACAACCTCCATTTGGAACTTAACCCTCCTGTTATTAGTCCTGTATCTTTAACCACTCTTCTAGCAGAGTGGAGTAGATGTAGATGACTGCATCTCTTTCAGTTCTCATTGATGAAACCATACCTCACTGCTTTCTTCCAACATTCCAATGAAAGTCCATCACTTATCTTCACTCACCCATCCCCAGTCACAACAGAAAAAAGTTAAAAGATGGGCCTGAGAAGGGATTTTCCTTGACCTCTGGCACTCAGTCTCAGGCCTCATTATGACGAGGCTCATACCAATTTGCTTCCCAGAAAAAATCACTATTCCCATCAACCAATCTTCCTTACTCTAGCAGTGGAATAGCTAGTTAGAACTAGAACTTTGCAATATGATCTTTTGCAATTTTTTTTTTTTCACATTAATGAATTTTTTGGTGTAGCTGGTTAATTCTTACCACTTATCGGGAAAAAGGTTAAAATTTTTCTAGGGTGGGCTAATTGTGGTCCTAGGCCTCCCCCCCCCCCCCTCTCTGTTACGACAATGGATGCATATTGTTGCTGACAGAAAACACTTTTAGTATGAACAATAAATGAGCTTAGTCACAGGTAAATGTAGTTTTGAAAAATCCATTCAAACAAATGTGCATTTTATGTGTAGCATTATTTTGCAAACTAATGAGAACCATGTGCAAATTAATATTAAGGTGTCTTTTCTTATTAAATAGATGATGTTGAACATTTTGTAGATGCTGTTTTTTGCATACTTGGATCATTTTTGAGTTAAAAATGCTAACTCCGAATTTATCCAACAAGTGGTGCTGTAAGCGGCTTAAATTGCATAGCGCAAGGCAACTTTACTATGCCTAGACCCTACTTTTATGACTATAGCTCTTGCCGTTCCGAAATTATTGCAGTGATAGCGAACTTTAGCAGGTACACTGCATGTGTATGTATTTGCTTAAACCCTCATCTGAAGTTTAAGAGATTTCTAAACTCTTGTGCCCTTAAAAGCTGCTAATAACTGGGCAGAGGACTTTGGAATCACGAATTTAAAATGCACACATTACCACCTGTACATGGTGGTCTTCGGGGGTACTTGAAAATCGAAAGCATCTGGGTTTCAAATCACAAATGCAATGCATTTTTGTACTTTCTTTCCAACATCAGACAAAAAGAGTAATCAGGAATTTTTATTATTTAAATTTATTGTATAAAAAAAATCTTAAAAGAAATGTTTTCTTCCTCTCCCCTCCCCTCACAAAAAAAAGTTTAAATTTTTTAGCCCAGACCATTAGAATTAAGAATTTAAGAAGTTTCAAAGGAACTGTAACTAGTTTATCATGGTCAAATAAAATCTGTTAACTTCACTCCTTTTTCTAAGAACTGATAAATTTTATACGAACAAAATTTCTACTGCTTAATGACAGTAGTGATGCTTTAAAGCATTTTATTTAATAAAAAGTAAAACTACTTATGATTTTTTTCCGTATGGTCAAATTTTGTTAGCTGCAATTTTACTGGTTTTAATTTTATTGTAAGAAAATCGAACAACTTACCATCCAAGGACGTACCCAGAAAAAAATTTCGGAGGGGGTCCAAACGGTGAAAAAGACAGGATTTTTCACAAAAAGACGTCATCATTCTTATTTTGTTAACAAAAACTAAAATTTCGGGGGGGGGGGGGGGGGAGGTCCGGACCTCCTGGACCACCCCCTGGGTACATCCTTGTTACCATCTAAACATTAAGTAAATATACTGACATGGTGTTAACTATAAAAACTGTTAAAAATCGCTAACTTTAGTTGGTAAAAATAAATCACTTTATCTTTTAATTTTTCTTTTTTTGTAAATTAGTTCAAGGAAAAAGTGACTGTTACAAAAATTATGAAAATTCACAAAAATGGAACCCTGCAAATAATTCCTGAATCAACCCCTACTTTATGGTCGTTATTATTTTAAACATGAATTATATGGTCTCAAAATTATTCTAAAAACATGTAAATACCTTCTGTTTTTATGGCAGATAGAACACGGATGGACAGACAGACAAACTTATATCATTAACACTTTTCAGCCTTGTTAGAAAGTATTGAAAATAAATTAGAATCATTCACAATATTTAAGAAATCACGATAATTCCATAATGAAAAATTCAGTCAACCATAAAAATTAGGCAAAAAAAAAATTGTGTGTGTGTTCAGAACTTTTTGCTACCATCATATATTTAGTTAAATTTCATTTTCCATTTAATTTTATAACTATTCAATTTTGTTCACAAAATAAAACTTTTAGTTACCGCTGCGGTAAAAACAATGTGCAGTAATGCCGCCCTTTAGTTTTCCTTTTTTTTTTTTTTTTTTTAATGGTATGCTCCTGAAAATACTCCCATTGTTCTAAAACCTAAATTTGATATTTCACAAGGGAAAATGTATTAAACACTCAATTTATAGCAATTCTGTATTTATTTAATGCTAGGTACACGAATATGATATACCGAAGTAATAATGTAAATCATTCGCTTGCCCATGTTGACAAACTGGTCAAGAAAACCGTATAACTGAGATTTTTAACAATACCGACAAATCTTCTTTTTGGTCATGTAATATCAATTAGCATTGGGGTTTTAAAACTTGTTTAGTTTTGAAAATACACACCTGTCATATAAACTTCACTGGTTGTAAAGCAAGATTTAAGAATTCTTTAAAAAATGTTTAAATTTTTGAAATTGATTATAACTTTTTTATTTTTTCAAATCACTTTTCTGTCTACTTTGCAAATTTGGAAGTAGGGTAAAATTTATCTTAAGGGGAGGATCCAAAGATGTTTTGGGAAGGGGCACTGCCCCCCAAAGCACACCCTTGGGTATGGGATTACTACTGTGGGACGTATAATAAACTAATTCTAATTAATAATAATACACTAATGTTAACTTACTTATTGTATAATACTGCCGCGAAGATAAAGTGGGCTGTAGCCCACCCTAGAAAATCAGGCCAGTTATGCCAATGGTTGTTGTAATCAGCTGTTGGGAGCAGACATCAATACTTCTCTGTGCTTTTGTAAGCAACATATCGCTCGTTTTTAAAAGCTATTAGTGAATTCTTCCTTGTTGAATCCTGAGGAACTTCTGATGATTTTCCTTGAGAATTTCCTCTGAATTTCAGCCTGTGGAAAAATTTTATTGTGGGTAAAATCAAGCATCTGAGAAAGCTCCTGTATTAAGCTGTCATAAATCAAGTTACTGACTGTTAATTTCTGTGAATTGTGTAGAGAAGATTGTTTATTGACTTTCTAGAGCCAATAAAATTTGTCTGAAAAAACACTCAATACTGGTGTTAAACGATAAAGTAATTAAAAAACTTTGTAAAAAACACACATAAGAAGTAAAAGGAAAGAGGATACGCGTTTCGTTCAAAAATTGTTTTGAACTTCTTCAGTCCAAGCCCTTCGACGTAAAGAACACAGGGAACTGAAAAGAGAAAAACAAGCAAGATGTTGCCACAAGGGGCAAAGAAAAGTCGAACAAAACTTCTTTACGTCGAAGGGCTTGGACTGAAGAAGTTCAAAACAATTTTTGAACGAAACGCGTATCCTCTTTCCTTTTACTTCTTATGTGTGTTTTTTACAAAGTTTTTAATTACTTTATCAATAAAATTTGTGTTTGCCAACTGAACTGTTTACTAGAACTTTATACAATAGACTTTTAAGCTATGAACCCAGAAACCAAATATGAGTTTTCTGCAGCAATATATATATATATATATATATATATATATGCATGTACGTGTGTGTATATACATGTCATTTTTTTCTTTTTGTATTCATATAGGAAGTTGAAGATACAAAATTGTTATCTGGATATGTTGCAGAATACTTTTTTAAAGACTATGAATTAGCTCAAAATTTATATTTGATGTCATCAAAACCATCAGCTGCTTTAGAAATGCGTAAACACCTTTTTCACTGGGATGCTGCTCTGAAATTAGCAGTTACCCTGAGTCCAAAAGAAGTTCCTGTTATATCCAAAGAATATGCTGAACAGCTGGAATTTACGTATGTTTTTAGTTTTTTTATGTGTTCCCTTTAACAAAAAAATTCATTACAAATGTGTGATAAAGAGTATTGAACAACAATTCTGCAGTAATCTTTTAAATATAATTTTAAAGACATTAAAAATTTGTTAAATTACTTACATATCACCGTTATATAAATTTAATTTATTGCAGGAATAGGTATGTATCAGGGATGGAAATAACTCTTAGCAACCCCAGCAAAAACCATGAGCTTAGCGTACATCTAAAGCGGTGTTCAAAAATTCTCACAGTAATTTTTGTGCAAGTGAATGTTTCATTATTTCTCCAATTTGAATTATCAATTTTTAAGGGGAAATTTTTTTTAAAAACTTCAAATATATATATAATAGGAGTTTTGGGGTGAAACTTTAAAGAACATGAAGGCAAATGAATTGATTCTATTGTATAAGTAAAAAACAACAAGGAAGCAGAACCAAAAACAGCACACAACTTGAAGATGAGTGTGAGAGCTAGCCGAAAATACTTTTTGACTTTAATATTTTAAAATGTGTTTTTAATAAAACTTTTAATAATTGTGAATTGATTCTTTTGCTCATGTAATGCCGAAGCCGCAGAAAATAAAAAATGAAGAAGACATACAGTATGCCTTTCTCCTTAAATAAGGTCTTAATGAAAATAAATGTGGATGGTCCTTCGCTTTGAGATTTTAAGGTTGATTGAGCAGTTCAAAAATGGTTCCATGCTTGTGATTGAAGGCCTTCCTTTTAGTTACGTAATTGTGAAACAGTGGCAATTTTCTCTGTTTAATTATCGATTGATGTCTTTGTACAAACTTGATAATAACAAATTAAAAGTGTATCTACAATATATTATTTGAGCGTTTCTTTTTATCTGAGATGCGTGCCCCAGTTATCATAATATTGTGCCTAGGGCAAATACCAATTTTTGGGCCTTTGCTCTTTCAAGAAATTGCATATTATGCATTTAAATTGTTTTGGGCACATAAAGGTACAGAAATATATTAAATACTAATTATATATTAAATATGTTAAACACTAAATTTATATTAAATATATGGAGCTCTAAATACTAAGTTTAAATGCTAAATATGTAAATACTTCTCAATGGAGAATATTAAAGGATTTTTGTGTACACAAATAACATGTATTTGAACAAATAATAAATATCTATATGTATACTACTTAAGTAAACTTCTTTAAAGTATAAATAAAAATAATTGCAAAACTTGTTGTACATATCTTAACACTAGAAGTGCCATTGGATAATTTTGACCCTTTTCCAATATCTCATGCTTTATTTCAATATACAGTTTAACACCACGGTTCATTTTTCTACTTTTCCTAAAATTCTTCCAAGCGTGTTGTGACAAATTTTTACATTTCTATTTTAATTAGTAAAATAAATAATTATAGAAATACCTAAAACAGCCAACGGGGGTCAGGATAGTACAGGATGGGACAAGGCTATTCAGATAAGGCAACAGTATCAATCTGTGATGAAATTGAGTTTCCTTTTCCCTGCTAATACTCTAGCTGGCTGGAAACTACTTGTTATTTAATAAATATCAAAAGTAATAAAGTGCTACTAAAATATGAGTATTTGGAATTGATATAGTATTCTATAAACTAATTTGATTGGTTCCAAAAATCAGAACTTTAAAATGGAGTGGTATGAGCAGGCCTCAAATTTTTATTTTGATTATGGACAAGGCTGAAATTATTATTTTCTTGCTGTGCCAGACTTTTGCCATGTTGCAAGGAAAAAAAGATGTTAGAAAACTTCAATAGTTGCGTTGTGTTAAAAAAAAAAAAAGAAATGGCAAGTTACCAAGATGAAAACGAACCCCAGAATATAATCGGAATTACCTCAGCTGAAAATGAAATAGGTGTGTGTGAAGCATGCATAGACAATAATGTTACGAATTTTCGGGGCAACCCGCTGCTCTGGGGCTTAAAATGGTTTAAAATTCGTATTCTACGCTTCAAATAGATAAATTTTGCTTTTTGTTGCATCAAAATCGGCCAATTAGAACCGGAGATACGGAGGTTTCGCTTTCCCATATGTTTTTCTATGGGCTTCTAGAAATCTCGAGAAATATTAGTCCTAGAGCTTAGATCTCTTCACTTTTGAGGACTTATTTTTGGCGCCAAATTTGGCGATATTTCGCCAAAAGTCGCCAAGCTTGGCGACTTTTTGGTCATTTGGCGAGATTTTCCCAATGGGGCCTGGAAGTTGTTTTTCCTGCATTAAAAACGCATAATAACCTAACATTTCTCTTCTATGGCGTAATCAAAATTCACGCTTTATGTAGAACCCTCGAGAAATTGACTTTTCTGGAAACCTCTTGTACCTCCTGCGCCGGCTATTTATAGAAGAGCGCGTCGCCCCGAGAGTCAGTGCGAGCTGAACGCTCGATGTGTGAATAGCTCTGAGTACGCTTGTTTTGTGTGAACTGATAGTGCTATAGAAGCTGTGTTTTAGCTTGCTTTGTGAAGCTGTTTTTAAAGTGCTGTGTGTAAATTCTTCATTGCTGTGTCTTAAGGGATAGTGTACTATATCCCTTGAATATTTCCACGGAATTTTTGCCTGTAAAAGTGACTTATTTTGTGTGAGAAATACAGCATTTGTGAGAGCTTCTGATCCAAGCGGATTGTTAAAAGCACGTTACTGCTAGATTGTGCTTGTGAATTGTGTGCAGCTGATTGTTCTACGAAGTTCTAGAAGAAATAAAGTTTGTGTTCCATCCTGACAAGTGACTTTTTACTTGAACTTTTTACACCACTGGACTTTAGAACGACGAACCCCAGGAGTAGCAGAGTAATTCCGCAACAATAATGAGACATTTTTGCAAGATAATTACACTTTTATTGAAATCTGGAAAATATGGATTTTAAACTTAATGAACACTGTAAACAATTAGCTCAGCTGATGAACAGAAATTACTTTTAAAGCTATGATCTAGTGAACAAAATTAACAAAGAAAATGGCTGTAAATGTACTCTTAAGGCCCTCTTTAGACAATCAATATGGGTGCAAGACAAAATCACATTTTATTCTAAATTAGGAAAATATGCTGATAAAACCTGTTATGTTAACATTTCATCTCAAATTAACACAATTAACACCTACTTTCAAAATAGATAGAATGCACGTAGCACAAACAACAGTATAGTTGCAAAAATTTCATGCTGAGCTCAAGCTATAGAACAATACAGTAGAAGACCCAAAATCCACACAGCTTGGTTCCAGACCTTGTGGAGATTTTAGAATTTTGCAGATTTTGGGTCATAATAGGAAATTTATTCTATTTCCACCCCCCTCAGAAAATAATAGAAAAAAAATACAATAGAGATCAAGGGAAACAAATCATGTTACTTATAATTAGAATCATGATATTCTAAAAATACAGAGGATTAATGCAATATACAAAAAATTATGAGATTATAGTAGAACTATTTAAACATGTATATTCAATAGTTTAGGACTTTGGGATGTTCTAATTATAGTTTTTATTTATTTATTATTTTTTTTCATTATTTTCTGTTTGTAACACAGCTTTGCTGCTCTACAAATCTGAGATATTTCTTTCTCACAGCCTAACCTTCATTAAATGTTAATTTATCAACTTTTTGATCAACTGTGTCATGTGATCATAATTCAGTGTCAATTATGTCATTGTCAGTCATTTAAAAGTTATCAATGTTAAGATTAGAGGTCACAGACTCACCAGACTTTTTTTTTTTTTCAAGTGGGAATAGCTTATTTAGTTTTACTTTGTGGTTATACTGTAGTTTTCTGAACTTGCAGCTGGCAGGGCATTTCATTGTTTACATTGAACAGACAGTGCGGATTTTAGATCCTTGCGGATTTCGGATCGGCGGATTTTGATTCTTCTACTGTATTACATTTAATTCACTCACTAATTCTTATTCTACTCAACAGAGAAATTAATCAGCATTTGAGCCAAAGTTTACATTAAAGAATTTAGAAATAGTTGATATGCATGTTGATATTGAATTATGAGAGGCCTCTCTAAAAATAAATCAATGGTAATAATAACAAATGTAAAATTTATTTGCATTCAGAAGAAAATACATGAGGGTGCTTAAATACTCTTGCAAAAAAAATACTTTTGGCGATTTTGTAAAATAAAAGCAAATAACAAAAAAAAGGGACTAAAAGAAAGTTTAAATTAGTTACAGTAAATCGTTAAAGGGGACGTACAAACTAGTACAAAACAACATAAAGGGGGAAACAAGGGGCTTGATACACGCGCCTAAATAGCACAAAAACGTGGTGCAGTGCACAGCACACAATTTGAATTAGCTCAGTTCAGCAGACACAAACAAAGCAGGGCTATAAAAGAAAGGTGATGATGACAATGGCCTTCAGGCATCCTCGGTGTTTAAAGGTGAGTTGGTGGTAAGTCCTTCAGTAGGAACAGGTGGTGAACAAGGAACTGGCTCTCATATCTCCAGCGATGATAAGGATAGGTCACAGGAAAAAAAAAATGAGAAAGAAAAATATCACCTTGAGTGGATCATCATTGATGAGAACCTTCCAGATGTTGGCGGAAGAGTAGGCCCACTTTGGATGCATTGACTCAAGCCATGGCCTCCCTGGGTTCAGTCGCTTCCGGATCCATTTGCTCAAAAAAAAACTTCACAGAAATCAGCTTAAACTTCATTGCTCCATAGCTCCGATTAACACATAGGTTCCCAACATGGGCGATAACGCCCCCTTGTGGGTGTTTGAAGCTTTCAGGGGGGCGGTAAAAGACCCAGAGAAAATTAGGGGGCATTGATATGGCATAGAGGAGCGTGGGAAGATTAACCAAATATAGTCTAAAAAAGACTTACAAAATCACTCTCATAATTCATTTCTATCATGTGTGCGAAAATTCACATTTCGATATGAGACTTCGCTGTTGAGAGAAAGAGATACCTCTCTAAAACTTTTATTCCTCTTTTTTAAATGAAGAAGAAATTCAGTAGAGTTTCAGTTCCAACAATATTCTATCTATTGGTAATTTTTTAAAAAATTTAATTCTTGTTTTCACCATGCATTATGTGCGCTCTTATTTCTCTGGAGTGCGAAGGGGGGCGGTATTGAAATATTCACTAGAAAAGGGGGCACCAGCTCAAAAAAGGTTGGGAACCTATGGATTAACAGGTATCTGCTGTTTGGCCCACTAGATTATGATGATGTTAAAAATTTATACTTAATTTCCCTTTTATCAGGGCATCACATCTTTGCCGCGTCCCAAGCCGTGTTTCCCCATTTCATCTTGGGAAGGGACCCCACAAAATGCTAGAGCCAGACTTCACACACGACCACCTCACCTGGGCTTCCAAGCTCAACGGAACTGGAATGTCTCTCGCACCAAGCCACCCTCCCCAGCGTGCTGCCCCCTCGGCCAATCAGCAATCGCCAGCACGCTAGCTTTCTTCGAGAAGCTTCCAGAGACATCGTGCGGGAAAAGGTTTCGTGTGCAAAAGGATGTGCTCGGCTGAAAAAAATAGCGGTCATCTATGCAAGATGGCTAAAACTTAGTAGTGCATGCTATTTGAAAAGAAAAAATCTGCAATTTAGCAAAACAATACCTAGGCTGGCTAAAAAGAGTCAAATTGCATGGAAAAAGCTCAAAATTAAAAATTTATCTTATTAAGTGCCGAAACATCGCCAAAATATTAGAAAATAAAATAAAATAAAAATATAACTTAGAGTATATGAACATACAAGGGTTTAGCTTAAAAGGAAGGAAGGGAAAAGAAAAATAGGGCAGCAAACTTGTTATTAAAGAAAACTGACCTTTAAAGCAAAACATAATAAATAAAATGAATTAAGCAGATATTAATCATTAAAAAAATATTTAAAGATGAATTAAAGATACACTATTGTTAACATGACTTAAAAGGGAAATATTCATTGAGAGATTGTAAAGTTATTGTAAAAATACTTATTGAAAAAACACTTATTGAAAAACTTATTTGTTTGAAAAAATGCAAAAACACTTAAATATAAAAATAATAACACTAATATATTTGAACACCTCACTTTTTCTTAATTTTTTAATTTTATTGGCAGAATACAGTCTGGATTGGGCTTGAAGTTTTCAGCTGGTGTACTGTCTGTATGTTCAAAGAACTCTCTCGGCATCCTTTCCTCTCAGCTGATGGTCACCATGGATATGGGGTTGTTACATTTTCTAGAGGGGAGAACTTTAGGGGTTGCATTTTTTCGGGGATCATGTTGGCAAACAAATAGAAAAAAAAACACCATGCAACTTCCTACATAATAGAGGAAAAGCGTTATCTTTAGCTAGATGACTCATGAACAGGTGCAGAAATTCGCCCCGGGTAAAAATGACCAACAGGGTGACCGGAACTTATAACCGGAACTTATAACTAAACGCAATCGAATTCGTCTGGTCAACTGTTAAAAGACTCATTAAAGGGAGAAATGTCAGTGGCGACTTAAGTTTGGACAATTTAAAGCTGTTGCTCAAACAAGCATTAGAAGAAATTTCTAAGAAAGAATGGGAAGCATACTGCAGCCATGTAATGAAATTAGAGAAAAATTACTGGGAGAAAGACGGATTAATGGAAGAACTAGTGGATGAAATAAGCTTTGAAGTTCATGAAAGCGAATTGGACTTTGATTCTGATGAGATGGAAGACTTATACACCGAGACTGTCGACGAAAATTTTTTTGATGACATTACACCCTTGTAATTAAAAATGAATTACGCCAATTTGCAAAATGTAATCACAAAAGATGTCCATTGGCCCTACAGATTAAACCTGCTGTATGAACATGCACATTGTGCACAGTGGTCTTACTAGAAGTTGTTTTGGCGAAGGGTTTTACAAAGAAACGAAATCTCTCTCTCTCTTTCTCTCTCTCTTTCTCTCTCTCTCTCTCTCTCTCTGTATATATATATATATATATATATATATATATATTTATATGTTTGTGTGTGTATATAGATACATAGGTAATGAGATTATTCTCTATTTTACTTCAATTTTTTCTTTCCTGTCTTTTTTTTTGGGCGAAATTGCCCATCATTTTGGGCGAATTTCATATAAAATATTTTCGAATACTGGAAACGTGTCTTCTGATCCTTTATTTATTTATTTATTTATTGTGTGTGCGTGTGTGTGTGTGTGCATTTTTGTAAAAGAAATATACATGCTAAGTTTCCCATTCAAATTCTTAATAGGGAATGATATACGTAGCAATGGAACAGTACACTTTGTGGGAAAAAACTGATTATAAAACCAATGACATTTTTGAGACAATTGATTAAATACAAAATTTAAGGAAAAAAGGGTTGTTAAAGACACCAAGTTTCCTAGCAAGCGAAATTTAAGTTTCGTAATTTTTATAGGAATTGATTTGTTGACTTCGACTGTTTTGATATAATAGATTAGCTGAGTGCCCGTTCTTCGTACGGGAAAAAGCAAACATTTCTAATTTTCTAATGCATGTATTCGATCGGAGAAGAATTTTCTAAAATTCTCCAGTCTTCCTATATTTAGAGCTAATTTTTTTTTTTTTAATTTCTTATCGGTTGACTTTAAAAGGTGTTCTGCAACAAGAGTAAAAATGTTCCGTAACAAAGTAAAAACTTCCTTTTTATTCCATAAAAATAACCACCTATTTATCTCTGTACAGTTTTGAAAAAGGTATTATGATCTGCAATAAAATTTTAACATTCTGTATTTCACAAATGGATTTAGATAAAACAAGCCAATATAATATTATCAAAAAACAATTCCTGCCCCGAATTAATTTAAAAATATAAATACATTTACGCTTATTTTTTTTTATTCGAAAGAAATGTAAGAAAGTTTAAGAATTTTAATTGTTTGCTCAATAACGGAAAAAAGTCCGAATACGAACTCTATTAGGAAAGAAAATTAAATGCTGATTATTGGAAGGAACAACTTAAATTCTGTTTGTTGTGCTCAAAATGTTGTCTACTAAAACACACAGAATATAAATGCATAAAATATATATATATATATATATAAAAACCGCCAATTGTAGGCGATACGTATGCCAATGTGACACAACTTCTAGTTTTTATCACCCCTCCAAAGAATGGACAAGAGTCAGTTTCCTGGCGAAAAACGATGCCCTAAAGCGTGGTCAAGGGAGTTCTTTCCGCAGACAGACAGTAGATCTCTGCTCTTTGTTTTTATTATAATTATATATATACATATATTCCTTTTTTTAAATTTCAGTGGTGATTATGCTAATGCAGTTCATCATTACGAAAAAGGATTGTTGGATGACATTAATTCTAATGAAACTTGTGAGGTTGGTATCATATTTTATCTACATTAATTTTCAGTGTATGCTGCACAATCACATCTCTCGAGTATACTGTTTCGTCGATAGCTTTCAAAAATACAACTTCAGTTATTCTAAAACATTCTTTATTATAACACTAAACTCCTGCTGTTAAAAGCAATTAAAACTTCTAAAATTAACAATTGCTAGATACAATACGAGCAGCCAACATGCTGCAAACACCAAGCAAGCTCAAGCAAAATGGAACACAATACTGAATTTTTACGTGCAAGTTGCCAGCTCCCAAAGCATAATTTTATTATTATTCTTTTAATGTACAGTGCCATCTGGGGACTAAACTCAAAATTAAATTTCAAATACAAAACACTCCCTGCCGATTGAATTTACAAATTCAATACTTTAGGCACTTTAGTAAACCATATCATTTACATGTATACATACACAATTGATTAATACACAGATAATAAGCATATATCCCTAGCCGATCTTTTGATTATACTTCCCTTTGGTAATTGTATATCATCAACCTGTATTTTACCGTCACTGCTCTTAAATACTTCATTGATCCTCCCAGTGAACTATTTCATTCCCAGCAAGTTATCTTCCTTGACTAATACCAAAGACCCAACACTCACGTTATTTTTGCTAAACTACCATTTATGGCGTTCTTCTAGATTATTCAAATAGTCTCGTTTCCACACTTTCCAAATGGTTTGAGAAGTTTTGGAAAAATTTTCCCATTTACTTAATCTATTATCGTTAGTTAATATTGGAAAGTTGTGTTTCTGGAATGGAAACGATGGGTCTTCCGATAAGAAAATGCCCTGGTTGAGTGTTTCGAAATTATCAAATTCCGCTGACAATGGGGTCAAGGGCCTGTTATGATTTGAAAAAAAATAACTTATTGTTCTAGCGATCTATAGTAAAATCAAATTTCAGATTAATATTTTGTGTAATGTTTAAATTGTACTACTTATCTTTGGGTTTTTTTAATTTCCTTCACGGCACTCACTCTTATGACCTCGCGGTTTGTTTTGGTTCGTTCAGCGCACTAACGACAAAACAGGTTGCCAGATTGGAAGAACAAAACTTTTCTATTTGATATGTGGTATTGGTATTATCATAACTTTGATAAATAATTAATGTTAAAAATATTTATATGTGGTTTTTAAATCGAGCCAACTTTTCCTTTTCTTTATGCCGACTTTTTTTTTCTTAAATAAATTTTTTGGTGCAGACATCATATTTTGGCTTTGTAATGTGTTTGCTAAATTCTAAGTTTTGGTTTAAGCGTTTTTTTTATGCCAAAGTTTTTCTCTGTCTTTAATTTTTTTTATTCTTCCTTTTCTGTTTTTTTTATTCCCCTTTTCACTGCATCAATTTTTATATAAATCGATCGATTGAATCAAGATTCGATACAGAGACATCGAAATCGGCGGGGGAACACAACAGAAGACACCCACGTGTATAAAAAATGGGAATACCTAAAAAATAACAAAATAGCCAGCAAAATAGTTAAATTTCCTTTTTAATTCGACTTTACCTCACCAACTAAACAAGTTTTATTACATTTTAATACGTAAAAAGAGATGAAAGAATAAAGTTCATAGGCGAACTTTGTTGGCGCATGAATACCGAAGTGAGAGGGCAGAGGAGTGAAAAACGAGCATGGGGTAGCAAGCAGCTCTCTCTCTCTTCCTGCTGACTGGAGATCCGGACCTGATTTTTGAGAGGAGGACGCCGAACGCATGATGTGATGGAGACTACTTATGGAGCTGGAGACCTGACCAGGCTGATAAAATGGGGGCCCCCAACACCCGCTACATGACGATAAGTCATTTTCTCCTTCTGTAATTTTCCTTTCTTACTTTCTCTATCCTTTTTTTAATTTTTTGTCGGCAAATATAGAGTGCACTTCAATTATGGTTTTAAAATATCTAGTGAAATCTATTAATGATAAGTTAAGTTAAGGTTAAACTTCTATGTAAAAGTGTGGATTGTTATTCAAGACCTAAAAATATGTTTTAGATATGTTTAAATAAATATTTAGTTAAAGTGTATCAGAGTATTTCTCGCTTATTTCTTGTTTCTCTTCACTTAGCGTACATGATGTTGTTGTGCCATTTTCTTTTGTTTCAGCTAACACAGACAGAACCTGGGTATTTGACTTTGGGAAATGGGTCAAACCTCTTTATGATTCTTTCGGCCTCTATGCCATTTGATTTTAGGAAGGAAATATTTTAATAATATTTGATTGTTTTTATTTAAACTTTAATTTTTTGGAACTTTAGAAATTTAAGCTGTTTTGAAGTCATGGCAGGCCTAGAGTTCAAGACTCCTTCAATTTCTGCCAAGATTGTCAAAAACTCTTTCAGTGTAAAATAGGAATTTCCTGCAACGTGTTTTAAATGAAACTTAAATGATTTTACACCAGTTTCATACACACCACCAAAATTTGGGGACCTTGGTTGACTAAAATACCAGTCAACACTGGTCTCTGTGTAAAATTTAGTCAAAGGTTCATTCGGTGCATTTACAATTTTTAAAAGTTGCTTTAATTCGTAATGAGCCCGACGAAATTTCTCCCATTGTCAATGAAAATTTTAGAGGTATACCTCTTCTAGACATGGATCTTTTTAAGCTGGCAATGAATCCAGCTGAAGTCAAGTCACTAACAAAATCCAGATGTATTGCTTTAGTGCTAAAGCACATGTAAATTGCTACATATATTTTATTAAGTACCCCCTTTCTTTGTCCCTTAAACTTTACATAAAAAGGACCACAGAAATCAATACCAGTGACAGTAAATGGAGCAGATGGCTCAACACACTCCTTAGGGAGCTGACCCATCAACTGTTGGCTCAATATTGGTCTACTCTTTAAGCATGTAACACAACTGTGTACTACTGATCTACACAGATTCCGGCCGTTTAAAGGCCAATATTTTTGACGGATCAGGTACAGCAAAGTTTGTGCTCCGATGTGCAAATACTTTAGATGAAAATACTGGATAATCATTTTTGTTATACAGCACTTGTGTGGGAGCACAATAAGATGCTTGGCATCATCATTAACAGAAGAGTTTGCCAATCTCCCACCAAAACGTAAATACCATTTTTGTCAAGAAAGAATTCAAGGTTGACAATTTACTTCTAGATTTTACCTTTTTCCTTCTTTACAAGAGAACCTATCTCATCTGAATACTCACTTTGAGCTGTCTATAGAAGAAATAGCTCTGCATTTTTCAGATCCTGACCATTCAAATAACCAGTCAACTTCTTCCCCAAATTTCTGCAGTTAAAAATAAATCTAAATACATAAGAAACAATTCAAATAAGTTTAAAAAAGTTATTTGTTACACTAAGAAGACTGTCAAAGAAAATCCCCCAATTCGTCAGGGCAAGGCATGTGTCTCGATCCACAGAGCACCACTCTTTTTTCAATTCAGATCTATAGTCATCATCAGGAACACTGTCGATCTTTGCACTCGAATGTGGAGATTTCATCTTTCCTGAGAAATTCCAGTCCAGACCACCAGGATTCATTTATCAAAAGAGTTTCTGTACTCACACCTCTAGAAATAATATCAGCAATATTCATTTTTCCCAGTACGTGAAACCAAGCTTCGGAATCGCTCAGGGTCTGAATTTCCTTCACCCGGTTGGACACAAACTGCTTCCACTTTTGGTGAGGTCCTTTAATCCAAAACAATACAATCTGAGAGTCTGTCCAAAAATAAACTCTAGGTACTCCTTTTCGCTTTATAACTTGTTCTACTTCCTTTGCGAGTCTGGCTGCCAATAACGCACCCATCAATTCAAGTTTCGACAAGGTTAACTTTTATAATGGAATAGGGATGCACTGAATATTTGTTTGGCAGACAAACTGAATATTTGGTTCGGCCGAATACTTAAATATTCGGTAACCAAATAGTAAACAAACTTTAAGTATTCCCCAATCGGTAAACAAATACATATTTTTTATATCATGAATGAAAGATATAGTATAGTTCCATAGTACTAAATTGATTCAGGTTGTTACTTACTAATATCACATGTGAATAAGCAATAGAAACCCTTAGAAAGTCCTCCTACCAAGGCACCCCCATCCTTGGCAGATAGCCCTAGATAGTGTTCCACAGTCACACAAAAAACCAATATCACAATGACATTAGTTTTAATATAAGAGAAAACACTCAGATTTTAAATTTGAATTTTGTTGCTTTTCAATTTTTCTAAAATCTTATGACACATTACATTAAGCTTGCTATTTACTAACTGATTTCAATTTGAAACAGTAACCAGGAAAAAAAAAAACGCATAACATTAAATGTTCATAAATATGTAAAGTCAATTAACTGCTAATTTTTTTAATAAAATATGCAGGTAAAAAAAATTACCAGCATTTCACTAATATTTAAAAAAGTTATTAATAATATATAAAGGAAACACACTTGGATATTAAATTTTGCAGCATTTCAGTTTTTGAAGCTTTACACCATATGAAATATTGTTTAAGAAAAAACTAATTAAATTAATCATTGCAATCAAAGTTTAATAACGGTTTAATAAATTTTAAACAAGTATTCGGTATTCGGCCAAATATTCGGTTAAAATTTTAATCGAATATTCGGTATTCGTTATTCGGCAAAATATAGTATTCGGTGCATCCCTATAATGGAGCAACACGACTCTTTGAGGCAATGAGGTTCACCGACGTTTTACCATTACTTTTAATCTGCAAATAGATAGCTGTCCCGAACGCTTGTAAGCTAGAATAGGAGAATGCATGAATTTCAAGCTCACTTGGATCTTCCAATGTTGAATGAAGGATCATTCTAGGAATTTTCAGACTCTGAAATATCTTCAATTCGCACCTCCACTGTGTATACAACTTAGAAGGTCGGGTGGTAGCGCTACATTTTCTAATCCACAATTCCTGCAAAAGACATTAAGTTGGATGGTGAAAGGGCTCAGAAACCCAAGCACATCAAACACCTTTCCTGCCGTTTGTAACACTACTCTTTTCGTGATGGAATCTTCTCGGTTGAACCTCATCAAATGCTCCAGTTCCAAAGTAAGTAATCCTGATTGACATTCCACGGAAGGCCAAGGACTTTATGCATCTCATCCGGATTGTTTCGAATGAATTGGATGAGTTCTGTACCCATTACTTCTCCATTTTTCCACCAACTCTTCACTGTTGGAGCTCCATTTACATAAATTCATTCCTGTCTCGAATGACATCTGAAAGGCAGACGAAACATCGTCAAGTGCTCCAAGCAGATCATCCACGTAGAGGAAAGTGTCGAGCATCTCTAGCGTAGAAGGATATACATCACAAAACTTTTAATGTGCTCTTTAATGGCAAGAATCGGCTCACGTTGACTCCAAAAAGCACACGACAAAATCGGTAGACTTGAATTTCATACCTTGAATTGTGCACTGCACGATTAGAAGTCAGAAATAAAAACCTGACTGCATTTCTGTCACTTACATTCAATGATATCTGCAGAAATGCCTTCTCGATATCAGCAAGAATGATGACTTTGCTCAAGCAAAAAAAAAAAATAAGCACATTAAATATAAGTGGATTAAGATTTAGTCCGGTGTACAAGCAGTCATTCAGTGACAATTTACCCTCTACATGTGCACTTGCGTCAAATACCATTCCCTTACTTGAGATAACAGAATTTCTATATACCATAGAAAATAGCAAGTAGAATAGAGGCTTATCCGCTTGCACTTTGTCATTCGAAACTTTTTCAATTATTCCCAGTTTTTCATAATCGTCCAGAATTTCACTGTATTCATTATACCTTGCAGGATTCCTCTGAAATTTTCTGACTAAATGGTCCAGTCGCTCCCTGGCTACCAGATAGTTGTCTCCTAACTCTTTCAAATCTCGCTTCCATTGCAAGCCAACCTTGTATCTTCCCTCTTTGTAACATACAGAACTTTTAAAAAGGGCCATGGCCTTATTGTCATCCATGTTAACATCTTGTGAAATGCCGATTGACTCCAATTCCTAAAATCTCCGCAAACCCTCCTCCACACGATCCTGTATAAAATATCATTGAGAATCATGTGAGTATGGAACTGGAATAGAGCCTGTCACCATCCAACCGAAAACCGTCTCAACTAAAATTACATTGTTGCCCAGTAGTTTAATTTTATTTTCCCTTAACAATTCATAAAATACCTCACCCCCCAGCAAAAGTGATATCTTTTGAGGCATATAAAACTGTGGATTTGCATATTTTAAATTTGGGGGTAGGTTGAAAGAGGAAATGTCAATTTTCTCAGACAGAACATTTCCTGTAATTTCAAGAAAAATTTAAAATTCATGTTCCCTACTAAATGACTCATTATCATTAGCTATACGGGTGCAAATCTTTTTAACAATTGGAATTACAGTATTTTTCAGTCCAATTAAATTTGCTCTGAAATTTAGTTTTTGAGAACCTAATAAATTTGCTGCCTCTTCAGTGATAAGATCTTTTGTTGAACCTGAATCGCATAAAGTGTAAGTTTCACCCACGAACCATCTGATCTAATTAACCTAACTTTTATTGTGGACAACAATATGCTTCGATTATTATTAAATGAATACAAGCGAGGAGCGTTCTGATTTTTATCACTCAAATTATCTAACATTTGCGATTCAACTATGCCCCCCCCCCCCCTTCCACCTCTTTCATTTAGTGGGGAGGGTAATTTCTGCTCACTTACGCTCTGCTTATTTTTGGATTCAAAAGAGAAATTTGCTCCATATAACATTGTTGAATGGTTCTGATTGCATGTTCTACATCGTAAGTGCATCTTTTTTCAGTTCACTTTTGAATGGAATCCCAGACAGTTAAAGCACAAGTTAAATTTCTTTATAATTTTAAGTCATTCATCAGCACACGCGTCTATAAATTTTTTACACCTGAAAATGGGATGAGATTCGAAACATTGTAGCAAACAATTATTTTTATCATTTTTTACAACCAAAGTTTTGTATTTGGGGGGAGGGTCACGTTTGTTTTCAGATATTCCAGGTGTATACCTATTGACATTTTCCAAAGCCTGACATCTTTTAGTCAAAAGCTCAGTAAATTTATCCCAAGTAGGGACCTCAGAGCCCAATTCCATTTCAATTAATTTACGTGTATCGCTATCAACCTTTTGATTAATTATATAAATTAACTAGCTGAAGTACCCGTTCTTCGCACGGGAATGAATGGACTTTTTGATATTAATATTTGTTGTGATTACTATTTATTGTAATAAAAAAATATAGCAAAATGGATATCGCGTTATATTGTGTTCAATAATCATGCATACTGAATTTCAAGGCAATCGTTTTTACGGTGCAGAAGGCGATGCGGCGTAGCGCAATCTAGTGGCGAGATTTAGCAGAACGGATACGGCGAAAATATTCTTCGCATTCAGATATCGATGTATACGAATTTTCATGACGATCGGCTGAATAGTCCTGAAGTTCATGTGTTGACGCGACATCTAGTGTCAAGTTATAGGAAAATGGATCGTGCCAAACTCTTCCCCGTGTTCAAATATCTATGTATACCTATTTTCATAGCGATCATTCGCACAGTCAAGAAGAGATACACTGCAGGGCCATCTAGTGGTTAATTAAAGTAATGATTTGCTACAGCGGCGTCATGTGGCGAATTATAGCAAAATGGATAACGCCAAAATATTCTCATTCTTCAAATAGCTATGTATACTGATTTTCATAGCCACCGTTTGAATGGTCAAAAATTTGGCCTGCTGCAGCGTCATCTAGTGGCGAATTAAAATAATAATGCATTGCAGTGCCATCTAGTGGCGAGTAACATCAAAAGTAACACAGTTAGAATATATTCTTCGTGCTTAAATGTGTAAGTTTAAAAAATTTTATGCCGATCGGTCGAACGGTATAGAAGTTGATGCGTTGCAGCGCAATTTAGCGGTAAGTTACAGCAAATGGATAGTGAAAAATATTCTCCGTGTTCTAATATCCGCGTGTACCAAATTTCATCGAAATTCGTTGGACGATATTCGCATACCAAACGGCTAAACGGAATAGAATTCGACGTTGTGCTGCGCCACCTAGTGGCAAGTTTGAGGAAAACGGATAGCATACAAACCTTCTCAATGATAAAAGACTTAGGTGAACCAAATTTCATGGTGATCGGTGAAACGGTGCTGGAGTTTTTCAACCTCCTACACACATACCAACATTCATTTTTATCTATAACCAGTCTTATTATACGTATATACCAGTCTCAAGTAAAATCCAGTTTCAAATCTAAGCCTCGCCAAAGTGCCAGCATACGCCATTTTGCATGAGTTTTTTCAGGGAATCATTCGAAGCATTGACTTAGCAGCAATCAAAATGGGAAATGGTTCGACCGCCAGGCATTTATTTGAAAAGTTGAATCCCTTAATACAGCCGCATTTTTAAAATTATCAACTATAACATAATAAAAGCATATAAAACATTATTTAATACGGCGGATTAATTAGTTAAAATTTTTTATTTGGGAATACCTTATTCCCCCGTACATGATATATATTTCGGTTACACACATAACCATCTTCAGTCGTTTCTGGATCTCTCACTAATGGCGGCTTCTTTTTATATCTCTTCGTTCTTTTTCTTGAAAGTTCGATGAATGACGTCATCCCATGATTGGTCGATTGTATGAAGCGCATCGTTGATGCTGCCATCTGTCGTCATTATTTCTAAGCTCTCACGAATGTAGGCATATATACTATTTTTAAAGTTGGCTATTTTAAAATCAATGGTAATGGGCTCTTTCAAAGCAAGACGGGCCAGAGCGGTACTTTGTTTCTGGAGGTTAATGTCTTTAAAATGTTCGTTTTTTCGTTCTTTAATTTTCCTTTTTGTAACGCCGATGTAGCAATTTTCTTTATTAGTATCGTTTGACATAAAATTAATTTTATAGATCCCTGCGGTTTCGATGGGGTTGATTGGGACTTTTTCCAATCTAATGCGCTGAAAGATTGTTTTATTAGGTTTAATTGGAATACGGAAGTTCTTTTTACTGGCGATATTAGAAAGTTTATTGGCTATCCCTCGGCTAAAGGGGATAGCGGTAGTAAAACGTGGTTTATCTTTTTGACGGTTGTCTATAACATTTAATTTACGTTGCCTAGCTTTGAAAATTTTGTCGAAAATTTCTCGAGGGTAGTGGGCGTCTTGACATTGTTTCTTTATGAAAGCAATTTCTTTTTGAAGGAGGTCGTTGTTAGAACACACTTTGAAAGCGCGGTCGATATAGGAACGAATAGCAGCAATTTTATAGTTGAAAGGGGTTTTAGATTTAAAATTTACTATATTAGTATTACAAGTAGGTTTTCGAAAAATGGTGGTCTCAATGAGATTATTGTTTCTGGTTATGTTCACATCTAAGTAATTGAGGCTATTATTTATTTCTTTTTCGTAGGTAAATTTAATGTTCGGGTCTATGGCATTAAGTTGATTGATCAAATTATTTTCTTCATTATTGTGGGTGGTAAGGATAGCGAAGATATCGTCGACATAGCGAAGCCAAAGTTTGATGGTATTATTGTGTGTCTGTTTAATCTGTTCTTCAAGGATTCTCATTTTCCAGTCGGCAATTATTCCGGATATGTGGGAGCCCATGGGGACTCCTTTTATTTGTTGGTAGAAGTGATTATTATATTGAAAATATGAATTATTTAAAATTAAATTTATTGCACTAGTTAGGGTGTTAATTATGTCTATATCTTTAAAACTACTTTGAATTTGTTTGTTAATAATTTGGTTCATTTCCTTAATATCTATTGACGGGTATAGATTTACAACATCGAAACTTACCATAATATCGTCTTCATCAAGTTTATAATCGTATATATTATTAAAGTGTTTAGTTTATTATTGATTTTCGTGGTGGGGTCTTTGGGAAGATGTAAAACGTTTAGACTATTGATGGTTTGTTCCATTTTTTCATGGTAATCTTTTTTATCTAGAATAACAATCTTTCCTGTCTTGTCAGAGCTTAAGCAAACGATCTTGTTATTTTTCTTTAGGTCGCTGAGGCATTTACGGTCTTCATGATCTTTAACAGTAGTTTTAAGTTTTTTATTCATTTCTTGTTGGGCATGCATACGGATGGCTTGTTTATCTGAGGTGGGTAATGAGGGGCGAAATATATATCATGTACGGGGGAATAAGGTATTCCCAAATAAAAAATTTTAACTAATTAATCCGCCGTATTAAATAATGTTTTATATGTTTTTATTATGTCTAGCCGATACCGGGCTTTTTAAGTATTTTATGTCTTGTGTTTCGACAAGCTTATACTCTACACTTTTGGTCTTCATCTACGTGCTTTCAAGTTTTTGTGCCACCATTCAAGCTTTTATTCATCTCATGACGCCTGTTACGGTTGAGCCTCCGAATGTGGAGCATATATACAGTAAGTTAAGATGTTTTTCCAAGAAAAAAGTTAGAGAATTTCAGCATATCAATTTTTTAAAAGACTGTGTACATTTTAAAATTACCCCTAAATTCATGAAAATTAAAAATAGTTTCCTTCTTAATGAATTCTTTTATGATATAAAAAATTTTGAGCTATGCTTACTTAAAAAATACATTAGGAACAAATTTAAATATATAGCTAAATTAACGAAAGAAGAAAAATTTTACAACCACAAACTTCAAACCATGTGCTCTCCGGATGATTACCGTTTAAAAGTCAATAAAATAAACAATTTTTGCAAGAAAGAAAAAGAGATTTACCACAATAACCACTATAAAAAACTTAACTTTTGGATAAGAAATAATAAATGCTATAAACAAGGTCAAACTAACAAAGAAGATCAATTCATTAATCTATCCTCCTTAACTCTTACTCAACAGCAAAAAGCCACTCTAAACCTAGGTCCCAAATTCATTCTTGATGACAAAATAGATATCAATGATACCGTTGCGAGCATTGAGGCCGCCATTATCTCATTACCCCCCTCAGATAAACAAGCTATCCGTATGCATGCCCAACAAGAAATGAATAAAAAACTTAAAACTACTGTTAAAGATCAATTTGTTAAACAAATTGAGTTAAAGATCAATTTGAAGTTAAAGATCAACTGATCAATTTGTTTAACAAATGATCTTTAACAAAAGACCGTAAATGCCTCAGCGACCTAAAGAAAAATAACAAGATCGTTTGCTTAAGCTCTGACAAGACAGGAAAGATTGTTATTCTAGATAAAAAAGATTACCATGAAAAAATGGAACAAACCATCAATAGTCTAAACGTTTTACATCTTCCCAAAGACCCCACCACGAAAATCAATTATAAACTAAAAACTTTAATAAAAAATGGTACCTGGCCGGATCAGAAAGGTCCGAACTATAACAATACCGCTAATTTCGCCCCACGGATTTTCGCTAAATTTAAAGATCATAAAAATCCCCCCTCCCTTCGCCCAATCGTGAGCAAATGTGAAGGCCCCACCTACACTCTAGAAAAATATATGAAGGATATACTGCAAGAAATTATACCCCCCTCTAACAGCACTCTAACTTCCACCGACGATTTCATTAAAAACATCCGCGATTATAAACTTGATGAAGACGATATTATGGTAAGTTTCGATGTTGCAAATCTATACCCGTCAATAGATATTAAGGAAATGAACCAAATTATTAACAAACAAATTCAAAGGAGTTTTAAAGATATAGACATAATTAACACCCTAACTAGTGCAATAAATCTAATTTTAAATAATTCATATTTTCAATATAATAATCACTTCTACCAACAAATAAAAGGAGTTCCCATGGGCTCCCCCATATCCGGAATAATTGCCGACTGGAAAACGAGAATCCTTGAAGAACAGATTAAACAGACACACAATAGTACCATCAAACTTTGGCTTCGCTATGTCGACGATATCTTCGCTATCCTTACCACCCACAATAATGAAGAAAATAATTTGATCAATCAACTTAATGCCATAGACCCGAACATTAAATTTACCTACGAAAAAGAAATCAATAATAGCCTCAATTACTTAGATGTGAACATAACCAGAAACAATAATCTCATTGAGACCACCATTTTTCGAAAACCTACTTGTAATACTAATATAGTAAATTTTAAATCTAAAACCCCTTTCAACTATAAAATTGCTGCTATTCGTTCCTATATCGACCATGCTTTCAAAGTGTGTTCTAACAACGACCTCCTTCAAAAAGAAACTGCTTTCATAAAGAAACAATGTCAAGACGCCCACTACCCTCGAGAAATTTTCGACAAAGTTTTCAAAGCTAGGCAACGTAAATTAAATGTTATAGACAACCGTCAAAAAGATAAACCACGTTTTACTACCGCTATCCCCTTCAGCCGAGGGATAGCAAATAAACTTTCTAATATTGCCAGTAAAAAGAACTTCCGTATTCCAATTAAACCTAATAAAACAATTTTTCAGCGCATTAGATCGGAAAAAGACCCAATCAACCCCATCGAAACCGCAGGGATCTATAAAATTAATTTTATGTCAAACGATACTAATAAAGAAAATTGCTACATCGGCGTTACAAAAAGGAAAATTAAAGAGCGAAAAAACGAACATTTTCAAGACATTAACCTCCAGAAACAAAGTACCGCTCTGGCCCGTTTTGCTTTGAAAGAGCCCATTACCATTGATTTTAAAAATATTAAAAAAATAGCCAACTTTAAAACTAGTATATATGCCTACATTCGTGAGAGCTTAGAAATAATGACGACAGATGGCAGCATCAACGATGAGCTTCATACAATCGACCAATCATGGGATGACGTCATTCATCGAACTTTCAAGAAGAAGAACGAAGAGATAAAAAAGGAAGCCGCCATTAGTGTGAGATCCAGAAACGACTGATGATGGTTATGTGTGTAACCGAAATATATATCATGTACGGGGGAATAAGGTATTCCCAAATAAAAAATTTTTACCTATACACTTGTTTTCAAAAATGCTATTCCCTTAAGCTCTCAGTAAATTGCGCCAAAAAGCCTAAAACTGTGCAAACCGCTAGAACTCACTTTCTAAAAATCGGCCTATCAGCCATTTTATTTTTCGCGAAACTAAAAAAAATTACATATTAGTCTCGGATATCTTCGATCCTCATTGTTTTGTGTATAAAACATTTCATTCCTGCTCTCATTTCTTATGCGCACACGATATTACAATTAAAAAAAAAACCTTACAAATATAAACTAAAAAAAATCATTATTATTCTTTTATTTGTACTTTATGAATTTAAAACATTTCATTCGGCAAAATCGTCACACATGGCAACCAAGATGCTTATTTCACACACTCTTTTCACTACAGGGGTTACAATTGCGTAAAGCTTTCTGCGTGGAGAGCATAAAAAATCTCTTAAATTCCGGGAACGGGTGGACTTTCAAAGTTTTAAAGTGGACTATCATTTATTCTATATTATTTTACATATCTGTGTAAAATTTCAGGCTGACAGGTCCATTTTTGTGGAATTGTATACTACCCAAATCAACAAATTGACAAACAGAATTTCATTTTTATTTATAAGATAACCTGCGCTTGTTTTTAAAAATACCCTCTCATTAAATTGCGCCAAGCGCTAGAATCACAGAAAATCTGACACACTTTCAGATTTTAAATACGCACTAAAGTGCTATATATAAAAAGAGTTATAATCCATGGGTCTTCCCTATTTTCATTCCTTCTTTTCATTAAGTTGGAAAGTGTATCATTATTCATGAGTGTGATTAAACAAAATTAAAATTGATATTTCTAACATCCTTTTTTCTGGATGTAATGCATTAGAAATAGATGCAGAAAAGCTGCTCAGAAAAATGCACAATTCCAACTGAATGAAAATTTCAGAAACTTATACGCAGGTGTATTCATAACCCAAATAGCAGACGATTAAATTACGATAAATAGCGCCAAGCGTTAGAATCCTCCTCAAAATCGCACATCAACCCCTTTTATTTTTCGACCAATTAAAAAGTTGCACATTTATTTTCGGAAAATTTCCAAATTCTATTTTTCTTTTGAGTATAAATCATTTCATTCCCGCTTTGATATCACATGCACACGATATTTTAATTTAAAAACAACCTTACAAATAATCTAGACAAAATTTTAAAAAATCGTTATTCTTTTATTTTTACTTCAAGAGTTTGAATCATTTAATGAACTGCCGAATGTGGCAACCTAGATAAGCTTAATCGTCGCTTAATTGACTGTGGGGTTACAATTACAAAATGGTGGAAAGCAAAAATTAGCCTTTTGCAATACGTTTTTATCGATATTTCCTAAAATAGTTCGAATTTTGAAAAAATCGCTTCGAGGTGTGTCGTGGCCTGTCATGGAGAATTTCCGTTCAAAACTTGGTAGGTCTGCGATCACCCGTTTGCGAGCTACGCGAGACACAGACAAACAAACTAACAGTTTACACACATTGTTTTATTAATATAGCTACCAGTCTCAAATAAAATCCAGTTTTAAATCTAAGCCTCGCCAAAGTGCGAACATACGCCATTTTGCAAGAGTTTTTTCAGGGAATCATTCGAAGCATTGACATAGCAGCAATCAATTTTGGAAATGATTCGACCTTTAAAAAGTAAAACACGCTTTTATTTGAAAAGTGGAATAATTTAATACAGCCGCATTTTTTAAATTATCAACTATATAACGTGTTTTATTCATCGTTACTCCGATGTACTATATGCGAAGATTTCAATTATCTGAAATTTGGCAGAATTCCCCCAACTTAAATCAATGCACTCAATTGGCGAGAATGCTGAAGATAGATCGCTTGAAATCCCTTAATAACTGCATTATTTCCGCACGGATCATTAAAATTTAACGCTGTATTCTAATAAAACCTTTGCACCTGTTTTCAAAAATCCATTTCCTTAAGCTCTCAGTAAATTGCGCCAAGCCGGAAACTGTGCAAACCGCTAGAACTCACTTTCTCGGCATTTTGAGCCATTTTATTTTTCGCCAAACTAAAAAATTTTAACATATTAGCCTCAGAAATCTTCAATTCTTATTGTTTTGCGTATAAAACATTTCATTCCTGCTCTGTTTTCCCATGCACACGATATTATAATTAAAAAAAAATAACCTTACGAATATAAACTAACAAAAAAAAATCATTATTATTCTTTTATTTTTACTTTGAGAATTTAAAACATTTTATTCGGCAAAATCGCCACACATGGCAACCACGATGCTTCTTTCACACTTTTTTCACTACAGGGGTTACAATTATGGAAAGCTTTTTGCGTGGAGAGCATAAAAAATCTCTTAAATTCCGGGAACGGGTGGACTTTCAAAGTTTTAAAGTAGACTATAATTTATTCTATATTATTTTACACATCTGTGCAAAATTTCAGGCAGATAGGTCCATTTTTGTGGATTTGTATACAACTCAAATCCACAAACAAACAAACAAACAGAATTTCATTTTTATTTATAAGGATATGGCTTCACATAGCGGATTAGACTCTAACTTCAATTGTTTTAGCGACCTCAAGTTATTTTCTATTCTATCCAGCATCTGCCTTAAACTAGATGCAGATTCATATTTTATCTTTGATTCATATTTTATCATTGAATTACAAATTTACCCAATATGACTCATGATAAGTAACTTAGTATTTTCAAATCTCTTTTTCAGTGCTTCTAACAGACTATTATATGTATCGTTAACAGTAATTAACTGCCTAGCATTACCCTTAAGTACCGACTGAAGGTAAAACAACTTCTGTTGTTCGGATAATTCATTGTTTTCATGAATCAGTGATACAAATTGGGCCTTAAATGACAACCATTCCACATATAATCCTGAAAACTCGGGAAGATTAATTGACAGTAATTTTAATTTACAACCTCCAGGGGACGAACTAGAACCATTCGTTATGTTCAAAACTGCATTAAGAAGCCTTCTATAACTCACTTCACATTCCTCGAGGTCTTCTTGTAAGGAATTCAAGTTCAATTCGAAAGACTGAAGCTCTTCATCTGTAAGTGCGCCATATCATTCACAACACAAATCTTCCAATTTCACACACAATTTATCAATTGAAGACAATTTTTGCTCGACTTCCACCATATCTTCAGGTACAGCACCACTCTTCAGAATATTATTGACCCTTAATATATCCTAGTTTTCGATTAAAAACTGAAATTTCGAACTTGTCACTTTTAGCCATTTTCAGAGAAACTTGTAAACAGAATTCAAAATGTTCTGGCTATTCAAAGGACCATGTTTCGTTGATAGCTTTCAAAAGTGCAAATGCAGTTATTCTAAAACATTCTATAATATAACACTAAACTCAACAGCTGTTAAAAATAATTAAAACTTCTAAAATTAACAATTGCTAGATACAATACAAGCAGCCAACATGCTGCAAACACCAAGCAAGCAAAATGGAACACAAAACTGAATTTTTACATGCAAGTTGCCAGCTCCCAAAGCATAATTTTATTATTATTCTTTTAACGTACAGTGCCATCTGAGGACTAAACTCAAAATTAAATTTCAAATACGAAACATATACACATGTTGGGATTAAAAAAAAATTTGTGGTTTCTAAAACACTTATTGAACTACCTCCAACTTCATATGAGAAGAAGCAGGCATTTTTCTAATACTCCTAATTATTGTTTCTTTAAATGGAGAAAAATCTTAAAATTGCTTTATTGTTTCACTCTTAGTGTTAACATTTGCATCAGAACAGCTTACCTAAACTTAAAAAGAATAAACTTCACTCTGCTTTGCAAAACTTAGTAACTTAAGTATTATTATTACTTAGAGCTATGGACCACTGTTTAAAAATAATTTTTAGATCTCTGGTTCCTGGGAAAATAGGTGTCCTACAAAAGAAAAATGAAATGTGACATTTTTAACATTTTATTTACTGCAAACAATGTTTTGAACTTCAGAGAGGATGACTGTTCCTAAGACTTTTTTCCACATGGAAAAATTACAGCAGATTTAAAATAAGAATTTGAGGAATTATTTCACCAGTTGCATAAATTTTACATCACAGGCTGCAAACATAATTTGATTTCTAATGTATTTTCAATCCCATGTCATCCATCCAGTGTATAAACTTAAAAATTTCAAAGTATTGCAAAAAATCCAAAACTATGAATTTTCAGATTTTTAAAGTTGACAGTATTTCTTTACTCCCTGGCACAAAGTATAAGGAAGTAGTAATGTGATCCCGAAAAATTTTGGCGGCCAAATTTCGATGCAAAAAACGATTTTGACTACCTCTAAATTTAGTTTTAAGAATATTTTCGATGCTTCTCATCGTACACTAGCATTCACATTCATATAAATGCATGTACAACCCATTTTGACCGACAGCGAGTCTATTTTGACCAGATTTTCCATACCGTCTGTACATACATACGTATGCTTGTAACTCGCATACCTCAAAAACTATTGGTCGTAGAATGTTGAAACTGATTAGTTTCAACATTCAGTAGCACAAACATAGTTAGGATTGTGCTAACATCTAGTTGGGCACCTCCCTTTCAGTCCTATTCGACAGACTAGTTTATCTGCAGGGCCGCCCAAAAGATTTTAAATACATTACGCTCTTTGGACAGAAATTTATTAAAGCATATTTTAGAGGTATTAGGCTATTTCAAATGACTCAGAAGTGATACATGCTGTTAAGGGTTACAAAATGAATTTCTCCATCAAAAAAGTGTCTTTTATAGTTCTGCTACAGGAATATTCAAAAGATTTCCAATACATTATGGTCAATGGCAATTTTGAGGACATTGGCGAGTTTTGCCAAAATATCGCCAAAAATTATTTTGTATTTTGCATAAATCTAAAACTTTTAACCGCAGAGTTTTGAAATTTTGTATTTAGAACTATTGTAACATCTAACTGTGCATTTCTTTTTTGTTTGCAATCGACTGGGTAAATTATTTACAGGGTCATCAAATAACTTTAAATACATTAAAGTGTATGGATACATTAAATTCATTGAAAGTCTGTGGTCAGTTACTACTTTGACTATCCCCAAAACTATCAAACTATCTCAAGCTTCTCGGCTTTTAGTGAAATATCGCCAAATTAAGTGTCAGAAGCAGATCTTTCAAATTGAACCCAGCTTGGCGATATCGAAATATTTGGCTAGAAATCGCTAAACCTTACTATTACTGCAGTATTTTATCTCTTTGAAACAAAATAAGTTTAGATGAAGTGCACCGAAAATATTTTTGATTTAATAGATGTGCAAGGAAGTCCTGTGTTGTCCACATCAGATTTTTTTTCTACATTTTTTTAATATTTGTTCAAGTTTTAAACATTGTACCTGTTAAAAATTAAAAATTTTTGTAATTTTACCAGCTTTAAAGAATAAAAAAAAGAAAAAGAAATTTCGTTTTTAAAGGCAAGAAATTTTTCCACTTAAGTTTGTACTCAGTTTAGATGTTCAATTTCTGAAAACTATGTTTCTTAAGTGTACAGAGAGTTGATTGCATAGATATATTTATTCATGCTTTTTAAAAATTTGTTATTTCGTTTTAGATTCAGCATCATAATACTGTATGCAAAGCTGGAATTGCCAGAACCTCCATTAGATGTAGTGATTATAAAAGGTAAAGTGTACTGGAACATCAGATCAGTAAAGTTACACTTCACTGTAACAGTTTTTACACAATTGTATATTCTTCTAACAGCATGAAAAAATTAATTTTTATAAAAGGTACTGTATTAAATGCTACTTTCAGACATAACAATATTACTTTCAGGTTTAAAGTTTAAAAATATTTTATGACATGTAGTTTGGTTAACACAGGGTGTCCACCGGCGACTAAAAAGGTGACTTTTGCTACTAATTTAAAGATAAGGCGACTTTTTTGAATGAAAAACATCATTTTCATACTATTTTCAAGTTTTTGGCTGCTTGTACCTTACTTCAGGCAACTAATTTGAAAATCAGATTTTGGTTATTGTCAACTCTCTTTTCTTTTCAAAGCTACAATCAATCATTCATTAGACATTCTAATCTGTCTTTTTAATTGTGCTATAAAAATAAATGTACTATATGCTCTGTCATTTAATGCATGAAGTTTTTTAAGCTAATCATTTTATTCATTCCTTGTTTTCTCACCAAAAACAGATATTGCGAATTTAGATGTCAACTTAAATATGTATGGTAAAGTTTGAAACACACATATCTTCTTTTTCTGCCTGAAAGGATGACTATTTTTCTTAGTTTAGGGTAAGGTTTCTTGAAAAATATGGTGAAAATTTTTTATATGAGGGCCCTTGAAAAATTCAGAGATGTGCCTTGAAATGTGCTTGAATTTTTACTAAAATCTTGATGGACACCCTATTTCGATTTTTGTCAACTCCCTTTTCTTTTCAAAGCTACAATTAATCGTTTATCAAACATTCTAATCTGTCTTTTTGATCATGTTATAAAAATAAATGTACTATATACCCTGTTATTTAACGCATAAAGTTTTTTAACTTATCATTTTCTTCATTCCTGAAGCTAAATGATGTATGTTTATTTCTTAATCCCACAGTCCTGCAATAACGCTACTATTTTGGCAACTAAAATTTAAAAAATGGGTACTAAACGAGCAACTTTTTTACGTCCACGAGGCTACTAATGATACTCTTTTTGCCTCTTGACATTGGTGGACACCCTGTTAATGTAAAAAATTGATGTACTGCTGGAAGGACAAACTCAATAAACAGAAAAATATTACTTTAGCCTGCTGAGAGGATTAAATTGCTCTATATTGAAAATATAATAACTGATTTTTATTACTGATTTCCCCAGCTCTTAAAAATTTTATTAATTTTGATTTGCTTTATTAAAAAAATAATAGTAAGTAAAGTATTAGTACAGGCATCAAAAACAACCACTAAAATGAGAAAATTTGCTTTTTTTTTCTTGAAACTTCCGTGTTAACCTACCCTATTTTAAAAATGCATTATTTTCATTGCGTGGGAATCCGAGTTACTAACGTCCATGGTATGGTAAAACTGTAAGGCATTTCATGTTGCCATAGCTCTCAAGTACTCTGATTTTTGATAGCTTCTACTATATTTTTAACTAGAAATTTCACATGATGTTGGCTGTGAACTGCTGTGGCATGCATTAGGTATTAAGGCAACCCCCCCCCCCCCAAAAAAAAAAAGTGTTGATGTTCTCTAATCTAGTTCCATATCATTTTTTCATAACCACAAATACATAAAGTGAGTATGAATTTTAAAAACATTATCCTGCATATTTGTGCAATTTTGAAATTACTGAACATGCAAGAGCACATGCTATGGAAGAAAAATGGCCATTGACTTTAAATATGGATAGCTAAGGAATGTGAATCCACATGCCTTAGAAATGAGAGGGAGGGGGCTAGAGGACACAGTACTAAGCTAGTTCTGCTACAACAATGTGAATCACAATGGCGAAAAGTGCCCAATATCACAACCCAACTTTATGTCTAAAATATATAATAAGAAATATCAAGGCTCCTGTAGGATGAAGAGCTGTATGAAAATTTTGACTTTTCAGATTTAAAATGATAGCCTATATCTAACTGTTGAAGTAAAACAAATTATTTTCAAATCATTAAAAGCAGTAATAAAAATATCAATTTTATATAGTAAAATCTGAGACTAAACAAAGTTTGCATAGGTAGGTTTGTAACCTCTGACCTTCTTATGTGTGTCTGTCGATGGCTTAGCTCTGAGACGGATGCTCAGAGATCTACCAAATTTTGTATACAGCTTCATTAGGACAGGTCCTAACACTCCTTGCAGTGATTTTTGGTTGCCCAATAAATAATAATGCTGGTAATCACACTTGGAGTAAAACGATATTTGCATCATCAGATAAAGGAAAAAAATTTCTTTTAAAAACAGTTTGTTTTGACCCTGTAACAAAATTTGCGTATTATAAAGGATTTTTGAAAGAAAGATCATTTTTTATGAAAGTTTTGTAGAATAATTTTAGAACAGTTGCATTTTTAATTCTATCAGTCATAGCTTTTTGATACTTTGGCAAATGATGGAACATTCATTTCACTCTCTTTTAACCCTTTCGCGGGCGCTGGCTAGACATTCTAGCCACCTACTTATGGTGTACATCACAAATTTCAGAAGCATTAGTCAATTTTCCTGTGTCTATTTGCCAGATAATAATGAAATTTACGCAAAATGATATTAGGAGGTAAAGTGTCATGCATATTTATAAAAATGTTATAGATATTTTACAGAAAAATTATCCATGCTTCATTAAATTGACATCAGAAATTTAACTATTACTCCAGGCATCAGCATAAGCGAAAAATTACAATAAAAGTTCTTGCGCCGGAAAGGATTAAAAGAAAAAAGGGGGGAATATAGATTAGGAGATTTTTTTATGAATTTTCAAGTAAAGAAGGATTTTGAATTCATTAGCTGCTGCCTAAAGATTTCATTATCATTCTTGACATTTAGTATTAAAATATCAAACACATACCTGAGAATCCAGCTTGCAAAGCAGCTTATTCAGAGAAAATAACTAGACGCATGCTACATGTTTGGCAGCTAAAAATGAAGTAAACCAGAAGCTACACAGTGGTGCTGCCATCTAGTGGTAGCATTTAAAACTAACAATTTCAACACTCCCACTTTAGTTTTAAATGAGCACAAAACAAATCAAACGGAATTACAAAATAAATGAACAGTTATTTAAGTCCCATTAATTGTCTGCAAAGTTCATGCTTTTTTCTGCTGGCAGTTTTTGTTAAATAATCAGCAATCATTGCTTTAGTGGATACTATAATATGTCCGAGCTTAATTGCCTCATGCACAAAATGATGTTGGATATTGATGTGCTTACTTCTGGCGTGATACATGTGGTTTTTACTTAGGTTGACTGCCCCATTATTGTCACAAAAATTTGTATAGACCTGCCGGGAGGCATGTCAATATCTGTAACAATTTTCTTAAGCCAAACAGCTTCTTATGTGGCAGCCAACATTGCCATATATTCAGCTTCTGTAGTGCTCATTGCAATAGTAGGTTGGCGCTTACTACACCAGCATACTGCACCACCTCCAGTGCAGAAAGCATAACCCATTGTTGATCTCCAGTCACCAGCATCACCACCATAATTTGAATCACAAAAATTAATGATGTCATCACCATGGTTACGCGAATATTGCAAAGTCAGTTCAGCAGATCCTCGCAGGTAACACATTATGTATTTAACCCCAGTCCAGTGAATTTTATGTGGATTACTGCAGAATTGGTGTAATGTATTCACTAGTGCTGTAAAAGTAACGACAAAATGAGTATCCGTATGTATTTGTTACTTAGATGTTCACTATTCGTTACTAAGTATTCGTTACTCGTTACTTTCGTTACTACTAATAGAATAGGATCATACGCATCCGAATACCAAGGAATCTAAGGGATTACAGATATGTATTCTAATAGTACCAATACAAAGTACATTAAAATCAGACATTAGAA
Organism: Cheiracanthium punctorium; assembly: GCA_038373885.1. NCBI lineage: Eukaryota > Metazoa > Arthropoda > Arachnida > Araneae > Cheiracanthiidae > Cheiracanthium > Cheiracanthium punctorium. The sequence goes on from JAWZYV010008393.1 coordinate 683,959, forward strand.
GAAACAGAAAATTTATTTAACATTTCAAAAAGTATAAAACTGAATGTGTAGATGAAATACATAACATCAACCACTAGAATTATAAAATTTACTATGAATTTGCCAGTAGTAGTTTGATACTGCTAGTGCAGCCATCTATGAGCGTATTATTTGCTAGATTATACTGAAAAGAGGAACAATAAAAATAAATATTTAAGAGATTGACATAAAATTTTTGGAAATACCCATAAAGATTGTAAAACAAATCAGTTTACCAAAAATCAGTGGCAATGTTTCGAAATATTTACAATGTGAATATGAAATAAAAGACGTAAGCATAGCAAAATAGTTTTACAAATTTATAAGAATAGTAAAAATAATAAAATAATCACACTACAAAATTAAATGAGAATATGAAAAAAAAAAAAAAAGAAACAGTTAAGTTCGCAATCCTGCTTCGGAACCACCCTGAAAGAAAGAATTCTGATTGCACCACTATTTAGTACTAAAATGTTAGAAAGCCCGAAATTAGCACCCCTTACTAACGTGCTTCTCTTATATGCATTGCTCCTCTACAATTATAAGAACACCCCCCTCCCCCCCCCCCCGCAAAAAAAGAGTTCAACTGCGCATAATAACATACTATACACCGGATCGTATCCCCCCATTGTACGACCCATATCGATAGAGCAGCAGATAGTATATCCATCTCCATAACTGTAACGAAACATACGGATTCTTCCAAACCTCATCAAAACGATTCCATTCGGCGCGGCACAAACGAATTGCAACCAGAACATACTACTCCTCAAATACCGTAACTGATATTTCCCTCCCAACAGCGAGAATCCATAATACTTCCGGTATCTAGTAACGGAAAGGAACATACTATTACTCAAATACCGAAATTCATTTTCTCCCGTTCGAAGTTCGAACCTGGTCGATCCGAAATGCAAACTCGAAAGTCATTTTCCCCATTGAAACCGCGATCCGATATCCAATAACCCCAGTAACAAATAACGCCTCGCCTGGCAGTCTGTATTCGAAGTTCGAAGCTGCTCGATCCGAAACATCTTCGGATCGAGTAGTAACGATAACGATATCAACCGAAAAGTAACAATTCGTTACTTCGAGTCTGAGTGATTATCCGTATCTTAGTACCGAATACATGCGGTTTGCTTCAGCTCTAGTATTCACTGTATGTGTGATATCAGGCCTGGTTGCCTGGCCATCATATAAAAGGCTTCCAACAGTGGCTTGGTAGGGGACACTTAATTTTTGTCCTCCATCAACACAATTTGGATCTTTTGTCTTTAAGACTTGGTTATGGTCAAGTGGAGTTGCAACAGAATGCGACTCATGCATATTGTATTTACAAAGCATGTGCTCTATGTATTGTGTTTGATTTAGGCTTATGGACCTATTAGCCCTGTCTCGGTCGATTTTCACTCCTAAGCAATAATTTGCTGTGCTAAATCTTTCATGTCAAACTCTTTCTTTAGTCGTTTCATAACTTAATTTTTAAGGTTTATGGAATTGCTAAAAATTAACAGATCATCAACATGCACTGTTACCATGATTAGCTTTTTGTTCTCATCAATTTTAATGTATGCACAGCTATCAAAAGAACTTTGTTTGAATCCCATTTTTAACAATACATTTTCTGCCGACCGAGTTGTATGGTGGGTAAAGCACCGTACTTCGGTTTCGGGTTCGACTCCCGGTGGCCAGGGTTCGATCCCCGACTGGGCGTGGTTGTCTATGTGTCCGTCCCTTCATAGGGGGTAACGTGGCTGCCCACTGCGTGCCCCCATAATAAAATGGCCACACCTTCGGGTTGTTATGGCAAAAGACTTGTGGCCAGTGCCTGCCCATTAGGAAAAAAAAAAAAAATACATTTTCTAGCACTTGATACCAAAGCCTGTCACTTTGCTTTAAACCATCTAAAGCCTTGTTTAGTTTAAGAACCTTTCCTTCTAAACCCCTTTGATAGTGTTCCCCAAAACCTTTTGGAATCTCCATATAAATTTCTTTGCCTAAAATCCCTTGTACTAAAGCCATAACAGCATCCATTTGATCTATTTCCCAATCATATATAGCTGCATGTGGTAATAAAACTCTTAAAATAACATAACGCACAACAGGTGAAAATGTCTCATTGTAGTCTATACCTTCAATTTGGGAAAATTCCTTAGCTACTAAATGACTTTTGTACCTTTCGATTTTACCATCAGAATTGTATTTTATTTTAAATACCCATTTGCAACCTACAATGTTCTTATCTTTAGGCTTATCAACTATATCCCGTATTTAGGCTTATCAACTATATCCCATGTCTTTTATATGACCAGATATAGTTTCAGACATAATATCCCTCCAATGGTCTGCATTTACACCATTAAGTGCTGCATCAGCTGTTTCAGTTTCAGATACGAATTCATTTGTGATTGCTGCCAAATCTTGCCAAAATTGCTGCCAAACAAAATATGCACAACTCAAACTTGGCATTTGAAAATTTTGCATATCAGTAGAGATAAAATTACTAAATCAATCTGGATTTCGGATTTGTCTACTAGGATGAGCTAGGACAAGTGGGTCACTATTTTCATCACTACTAGCTGTACTAGATTCACTGCTAGCCTCACTAACTCTACTCTCTGATTCACTCCCACTGAATGATAGGCTTGTTTGAACTTCGATATCTGAATCACTAGCTTCCCCAATTCTTCACTCCCACTGTATGATGTGCTACCAATTTCCTTGCAGTACATTTCATTCTCTAAAAAGTGTACATCTCGAGCATTAATACTTTCAGAAGTTTTAGGATCAATTAAACGATAACCTTTTCTATCCTGACTATATCCTAGGAACATATACTCTTGTGCTTTCACATCCTACTTTTTTTTTTGTTTCTGTTTTGGAGTGTGAACAAAAGCACAGCATCCAAACACTCTTAGGCATTGTGAATTTCGTTTTTCTCTGAACCATTTTTCGTATGGCATCATACTTGCAACTGCAACAGTAGGTGATATATTTTTACAATGATTTGCAGTTTGAATTGCTTCTGCCCTATAAGTTTCATCAAGTTGAGCATCCACCAACATTGATCGTGCTCTCTCGACTAGAATCCTATTGTTTCATTCTGTCACACCTAATTGTTCAGGTACGCACAGAATAGATTTTTGGTGCTGAGTCCCTTTTGATGCCAGATATTTCTCCATTTCACCTTTATATATTCAGCTCCATTATCAGTATTTGCCAGTTTGCCTTTCAGAAAATACTTGAAATATTTTTAATTTCTCTAACACTTCTCATTTATGCTTTAAGAAATAAACAAAAGCCATATGTGACAAAGAAACAGCAAAAGTAATGAGAACCTCTTATTGATGAAACATTAATGAGTCCACATAAATCAGTGTGAACCATACCCAGTACATCTTTTGCATGTTTAGATTTACCCGTAGGAAATGATTATTTATGCATTTTCCCTCTGATACAAGATGTACAATCAGATAACTTTCCACTAAATAAAAAACCTTCAGCCATGTCTTTTAATCTTACCATTCCGCCTTCACTTAGATGACCTAATCTTTTATGCAATAGGTCATTTGAAACATTCTGAAGGTCTGACAATTTCATCAATGTAAGAAAAAAAAATTCTGAATTAACAATTTTCAACAAGTGCAATCTGTGAAAGATCCATTAGATTTTGAAAAACCATGGTCGGAAAGTTCACTATTACTTGAACTCTTCTTCTAACGTGATTATTAACAGGTACATGAAGATGGTGTTTCCGACTCCTCATTGCTATGTGATACTGAACTGCCTTGGTGTAATCTACCCCTCCTAGAAGTTTGTTCATCTAATTTTGAAACACCCTGTATAATAGTATGTATTAATAGTAATGTTAAGTTTAAAAGTATCATTTTCCTTGATTGTATCAGAGCATAATGTATTTGATATTATGGATTTGTGTTTGTTGTGGTTAAGAAAAAGTCAAGAAATCAAGCTTACTTTATGTGGTAGACACCCTGTTGTGTTACAGAACTACTTTTTTCAATGGCAGATTTAGCTCTTGTTAGGCCTGAATTTTGAGCCCCCCCCCCCTTTCTCAAAAAATGCTTTCATTACCCCTACACCCTATAGTGTATGTTTTATGCACATGCTTTTTTACAGTCATTAATCACTTTAATTATCCTGTATAAAATTACAATTGCATGGTGGCTGCATGTAAAAAATTTCTAACGTTCAAGTTATAACAAAAGTGTTTAAAAATTCTTTATTTCTCTTTCTTTAAGGGGTATTTCATTAGCTGAAGAAATAAACAGTCCTGTGGTTTATCAAGAATGCGCAAGCATATTGGAAGAAATGAAAGTTGTAGCTTTATTTTTGTACTTATTCATGAATATTTAGCTAAAAAGTATTCTATCAAGCAGTTCAGTGTTTTATAAACTTTTAAAATAATTTTATTTCTTTTCTTGTTCTTTTAAGGTCATATCTGATGCTGCCATTTTATATGAAAAAGGTGGTTTGCTTGAAAATGCTGCAACTTTATACATAAAATTGAAAAATTGGTACTTATAGTTTAATGTATGCTACTTATAAAATGCATATGTTCTGTTTTAATTTAAGTACAATGCACTTTTACTTGCTATACCTTTTAAATTAAGTTTGCATATCAGTACTGTAATATTTTAATCTTTTATGAGAAAAATCTGATGTGGACAACACATGACTTCCTTGCATGTCTATTAAATCAAAAATATTTTCGGCGCACTTCATCTAAACTTATTTTGTTTGTAAGAGATAAAATATCAGTAATAGTTAGGTTTAGCGATTTCAAGCCAAATATTTCGATATCGCCAAGCTGGGTTCAATTTGAAAGATCTGCTTCTGACACTTAATTTGGCGATATTTCACTAAAAGCCGAGAAGCTTGAGATAGTTTGATAGTTTTGGGGATAGTCAAAGTAGTAATTGACCACAGACTTTCAATGAATTAAATTCATCCATACACCTTAATGTATTTAAAGTCATTTGGCTGACCCTGTAAATAAATTACCCAGTCAATTGCAGTCAAAAAAGATATTGAAAACAGTTAGATATTACAGTAGTTCTAAATATAAAAGTTCAAAATTCTACAGATTGAAGTTTTAGAGTTATACAAAGTAGGAAATAATTTTTAGTGCCAAATTTGGTGATATTTCGGCGAAACTCACCAAGGTCAACGACAAATGGCAAGATTTTGGGCATGGACCAAACAATGACAGACTATTGCCAAATTTGGCAATATTTTGCCAAAACTCACCAAGAACAATGGCAAATGGTGATATTTTGGGCATGGACCAAATGACTAACTATCGCCAAATTTGGAGATATTTTGGCAAAACTTGCCAAGGTCAACGACAGACGGCGAGATTTTGGGCCTGGACCAAAGAATGACTGTCTACAGTTGTATTATATTGAAGATATCCATAGACATTAAAGTATTGAAATCCTTTTCAGTGGTCCTGTAAATAAACTCAGTAGATTGGAACCAAAAGTAGTAGGAACCAAAAATCGAGATGCACAACTAGATGTTACAACAATCTTATATATGAAATTTCAACATTCTATGACTAATAGTTTTTTAGATTTGAGAGTTAAATACATACAAACGTACACCAAAAGTTGCCAAGCTTGGCGACTTTTGGCATAATACTTCAGGGAGGCATGTGACTGTGGTTGGACCATTACCTAACTTATATGGTAGGATGGTGTGCTTGAAATGGATGAATGACCCTAAATTGCCATTGACTGTAATGTATTTGAAATCTTTTGAGTGTTCCTGTAGCAGAACTATATATGATAAAAGCACTTCTTTTAATGGAGAAATTCATTTTGTAACTCTTAACAGCATATATCACTTCTGAGTCGTTTGAAATAGCCCAATACCTCTAAAATATGCTTTAATGAATTTCGACCCATAGAGCATAATGTATTTCGACGTACGTACGTACAGATGACTTGCTGATGGTTAAAAATGAGTTGCAGACGCGTTTATATGATCCTGCATGCTAGCTTATGATGAGATGCATCGAAAAAAATTCTTAAAAGTAAATTTAGAGGTAGTCAAAGTCATTTTTTTTTCATCTAAATTTGGCCCCCGAAATTTTTCGGGATCACTTTACTTCCTTATACTCCATACAATAAAGTAAAAATTAGTTGCAAAATTTGTTTCTACTCTGTAAAACTTTTTTATAATGCATGCCTGTAAGTGTGCTATTATTATTATTATTTTTTAAAGGTTGGGGGTAGGGAGGGGTGCAAATATTCTGATTATTGCGGGCTCAAAATTGCAATTTTAAAAACTATAAAATAATTGAGAGGATGTGTGCATAGGAAATGATAATCTATTAATAATCGGAATTGAAATCTATATTAAAATCGCCTACCAAAACTGTTTTACTATCTTCAGCAGGTATTTTCCAACTGTATTCTTAATATATTAATTATAAATTGTCACGTTTTGGCACCAAACTTAGCAATCAATTAACAAAAATTACAAACTAGGACGACTTTCGACATTTTATTAACGTCCCCCCCTCCCGTTATCTGGCAGACGCATTTGAAAAGATCTTCACCATGATAGTTCATATCAACAAAACCTGTCTACAAGATCGCGTAGACAAAAATGTGTAAAGAAAATTCTGGGATTGAGCAAATAGCATCCTAGTTCTAAAAATCTTGGTCATGAAAAAATATCTTTTACAAAGTTAATCACTAATAGCAGCATAATTATATTTTGAGATATTCATAATTTAATGAATATGCCATGGTAAATGTGATTAATCTGGTAACTATACATCATGCTTTGGGCTTTACAGCCTCCGGGCAAACATATGTACCAGCTTTTCAAAATTATGTTTGTAATTGAGGATCTGAAAAGATTCCTCCTACCCCCACCGCATAAAGAAGATGGAAAACCAAGTCAAGTAATGCCACCAAGTAGAAAAGTCTGCATTTTTGTAATATTATTTAAAAAATTAGATTATGTTTCATTCAGCTTAAGATTCAATTACTTAGGATAAATTATAATATGAAATTAACATATTGAAGTATAACTAAGCAATGTTATTTGTAAATGCATTTAAAAATACTTGTTAAAAATATTGTTTCTCTTTGTTCTGAAATTATTCAGCTGAATATGTCGCAATATTAGGCCGAATACTGTATAGTGGCCGAATATTCGTAACATCTCTATAAATTGCTTTCGATCTTCAGTGGCATGCTTGCACCAAGTCACTGTAAAATTTATTTATGCAGTTGTTTAATATCCGAAAAGCAGTGTCTGTTCCTTCACAGTCCTCTTTTTGTCTATAATTTTCTCTCCAGGTGGTCATCATCAGGGCTCTTTGTGACAAAGAAATTTTAAATATCATTTATAATCCAAAGGATTCCACCTTTTTAGATTACAATGACAAATGGTGGAGGCCCAAGACACTCCCTCCTGGTGGTTATCATCAGGGCTCTTAAGATCATTTATAATCCAAATGATTCCACCTTTTTAGATTGCGATGACGACGAATAGGGGAGGCCCTAGGGTACAAGACTCTCCCCTGCAAATGTAAAAAGAGGCCCCTTTTATGTACTAGATCAAGTTTTTCTCAGTTTTTGAGTTCAAACTCGATGCGATGTTTACTGTGTTGGGCCGTCAATGATGAATCATTGATGTTATTCCTATCACCTCTACCTCAAAAATGGAGAAAATTATTAAAAATATGCACAGTTGTGTAGATGGTCATTAGACATGATTAAAACAATGGATGACCTCAAATTGTGGACTATGTGGACTTGTTATTTTGTGGACTATATAATGTGCCAACAGACACTCTAAAAAAATAATAATAATAATTTGTGCCGGTCGGCTAGCTTTGGGGCAGAGAGCAGGGGCGTAAGGAAAAGACGTAGATCATTCCATGAAAACAGACCACTTGAGACAACAACACATTTTACTAATGAGAACAACGGATACAACACACAAGTTACATTTAGAATGAATAATCACTATCTGAGAACATATACGGTAGCTGCTAGACGCGAATACGCGAGCAAAGAGAGAGATGAACGAACGTTCTCTATGGTTTTCTTCAATGCCGATAGAGGGAGCGCTGCATGGAAAAGCTGATATAGGAGGCGCGCTACAAATTTTTAAAAAATGTGTGGTTCTACCTCTTTTACTGAAAATAATAATAATAATAATAATAAATATTTTTTTACTTGCTTTTTATTCCAGTGCATGGCTTAACTAGTAATTTAACTGGAAATCAAAATAAAGTTTGATGACTTTGGAAATATGAGTTTTGCTCTTTTTTTTACGAATCTTTGACACAAATTTCGTATAGCATGAAAAAGTATTTCCCCTCAGCTTTGTGTTAAATGTTTTTCACTGTATGTATACTTCTTTTTCCTCCTCCTCTCACTCCACACAAATCCTTAGCTAAAAACAGCCAGTTGATCAATTAGTATACATTTGTATTTTACTATTCAAAGTAACATAGCTAACATGAGATTTTTAATTTTTCTTTTGTATTGATATTTCTGCTCAATTGTGGGTGTAATATAATATTACATATTCTGTGTGTAACATAATATGTATGGTGACTGTTAATTTTTTAATTTCAGGCGAAAAGTAAAAGACTTTTTACCTTCAATTTCTTCACCCAAAGTTCATGCACAGTACGCAAAAGCTATGGAAGCTGATGGTAAATATGCAGAAGCAGCTACTGCATATGAAAATGCATCTGAATATGCAAATGCTATTCGGTATGTTCTCAGTTTGATAAACTATGATCATTTACCATCATTTTCAATCATCTACTGATTCTATTTATTCTTGTAGAATCTACTTGGATCATTTAAAAGATCCAGACTCTGCTGTGAAAATTGTCAAAATGTCTAGCTCATTGGAAGGTGCAAGAATGGTTGCAAGGTAAGTTGACTTTGCTTTTTTTTTTTTTTTCCTTTGAAAAATCCTGAAATCTAAAAGAAAAAAAAAAAAGTGTGTAAATGTTTATTTTTCAGCAAAATATAGACAGGTTATTTCTACTTTCAAATTGGCATAAAAAGATTTCATATTTGATTAAAATACTTTGAGTAAAATACTAAAGTGTTCTTTTCACTCTTGTATTTTTAAATCATTAAAAATCATAGAAAAAATTACAGATCACATAAATTCTCTAAGAGCAGTTAAATTTTTTTTAATGTTATTTAAATCTAATTATTATAGAGGAAATATTGTCAAATTACTAGTGTTATTGGTTTATTGAAGTAAGTCTATTGTATGTGTGTATGTATTTTTGTATTATATCCTTATTCTTGTATGATCATACAGATACATAGCCAGGAGGGTGCCTGATCATCCCTTCTTTTTTTGGCCCTTATAGAATATATATATACCATAATTTATGGAAGAAGCGCCGCACCCGGCGTAAACGCCGCATCCACGAAAAGAGCTTAGTTAGCTAGAAAATCATCAGAAACGCCGCAGCCGCGATCGTTGGTGGGGGGGAGGAAGGGGGGGTGATCATGGTCAGAAGAAGTCAATGCCAGATAAAATTCAATTTCTAAAATAATTTCTTAATCAACAAAAAATAAATAAATAAAAAATATGTTGCATTACTTATTAGACCTAATTTATTAGAAAAGCTATTAAGTTGATCGGATATATTTCGGGAGAAATTGGATAAACGGTAAAAAAAAAAATCTCCTTTTTTCTCCCCCTTCCCATAGAATGTTTTAAAGTATTTACCGCTATTTTACGAAGCTTACGATTTCTATTTTCAAATAATCAGATATCAATGTTCATATTCACAAAGGCGAATTTATAGAAATAAAAAAATAAGTTCTAAAAACCTTCTTACATCCGCACAAAGTTCGGACAGACTACCAGGCGCCATTAAAATGAAAACAGCAATCGATGTGTGAGAAGAGGCTCCAGTTAAAAGTAAACATTTTTCCCCTGCGTATGGCCAGCTGTTGATTACGTAATGAGCTTGCTTCAGCAAATTTCTGTTTTAAACTGAATGTTGTGTAACAACACTTGATCATTCTAGTTATTTATTAATAATCGTCGTCTAATTTATTTATTATTTTTGATATTTATAACATTGGGATTTATTTTAAAAGCACTCAGCATTTCTTGAGCATACCAATTAGTTGGCAGTGTCTATTCGATAGAGTTTTCCTGCACAGGGCGCAAAGCCGCACGGCGATATTTAAAAAAAAAAAAAAAAAAAAAAAAAAAAAAAAAAAAACTTTTAGATTAACTTTATTTTTTTTTTTTTGGGGGGGGGGGGAGGGTTAAACTCGCACCAGGCGCAACATAGACTAATTTTGGCTGAAATTCAGTATTTTAAGAACAATAGAGAGGTTCATGTGAAAAACAGGTGCATTTAATAGAGGGTAGTGCACTTTTGTGGTATTTTACAGAACTTTAACCCTTCAAAATATATATTCAGAACTTCATTAAAATTTAATTATAGTTCTAAAATGTAGATGTAAAAGATTTACTTCTATTTTTTTTTTCTTTTTACTTAATTGAGGAGACTGACTTTCTCCAAAACTGAATCAAAGATTAAACCTCTTTTCTATGGGGTTAGGTTCGCATCCCGATTCGCTACGCTGTGATCTGTGCACGCTAAAGTGGTGCCACGTCGCTAAAGCATGTCGGTGGTGGCGCCATCTTTTGAGAAAATTATCACTAAACGAATTTTTCGATTTTTTGTTGAAGATTGGCTTAAAAAAAATTAAAAATATTGTAAACGCCGCACCCGGTAGAAACGCCGCACTTACTATTTTTGAACTTTTAAACTCATAAACACTGCGGCGTTTCTTCCATAAATTACGGTATATTTTTTTAAAGAAAACTAGCGAACATAACAAGGGCCCCTAGACTTGTTATGTTCGCTTTTTGTGTGGAGCATTCTGCTAAGATTTTCTAGTAAAAAGGCAACATCTTCACCGTCAAAACCCAAAGATTGGATCAGATAGAATGTTACTGAGCTACATATTTCTTGGTTCTTTCATGTTCTTTGGAGCATAAAAATTTTAATGTCACAATGTTTCAAATATGTAAAAGCTATGGAACACTTTGCATATTTGCCACCCATGGCGGTTTTTCATAAGTTGCTGATTTACTATGCGTGTATAATCATCATTTCTCTTTTAGTTTTTTAAATAAAACAGTACTTCATATGTTTTTTTTTCTGAAAACTATGAAACAGATAGAATATGTTTTCCACCAATGATGACTTTTATTTTGTGATTTACACCTGTGCATAATAGATTATCATTTCTTATGTAAGGTTGCCTTTAAAACAATTCTCCTTATATTCCTATGCATAATCCTTTGCAGAATGACATACATAGCACCATAAAATAATTCATCTCGCTGTGGTAGAAAATATCCAGGCTCTACCAGAACTGTTTTGATGCTGCCAAATATTTCAGCTCAAATATTCTAATGGGAAGCAAGCACCAAAGCTGGGCCCAGTTTTTTTCTTTTTTTTTTTTAAGTACCATTTTGATGTGAAAATTAGAAATTGTGTCAATCCATTGAAAGCTGCAGCTAACTAATGCATCCACTCCTTGGAACATAAAAACTTAAACTTCACAATAAATTTAAATATTTAAAACCTGTGCAGGGTGTCTACCATCATACAAAAGTCATGGAAAAGTCAAGAAATTGGGAAAAGGTCACGAAAGTCAAGAAAATTTCAAGAAATTGAGCATTAGGTCACAATTAATGATTCAACTACGGTTCTTTTTTTTCCATTTCATTTAAAGTCTCTGTTTTTAATTTTTAGCATTGAGTCCATTGAGAAAAATTATTTTATTTATATTTTCTTTGACTTCATATTTTGATTTCACGAGTGATTTAATGTGAGAAAGGAAGTTGATTTGTTTATTCTCGTATCAACAGTGTGTTTGGGGGGGGGGGGGGATCTGCTCATTGTGCTCTCTTTTCCCTTCCGACATAAGGAGCTTTCAGGCCTTGTCGCTTGCACCTGCCCCTGTGATGTTCATTTTCACTGTCAGCAAAAACCCAATGGACAGTGTGTAAATGCATGATGGCGGAGCGATATAGATTATTTTTAATTCATCAATTCGGAAATTAAAAATTTGATCTAGAGGGTCAAATTCTTTCCGATCTCTTAAGTGTCGGGAGTTGTTTTATAATTATGTAACTACTAACTACTGCACAACAATAATTAAAGACTTTTTGCCTTTTTAAAAAATTCGTTGTTGTCGCACACGATGGGAAATACTATCTCCCCCCCCCCCTCCCTATGTCTCACACTTGCAATTTTTCTTTTACTTTTTTCTCGGACACATCAAGTGAATATAACAAGTTCATGAAAACAACGTTTCCGACCCATATTGCTATGTCATAGTTTCCAATTCTTCCAATTTTACCGGAAGATTTTCCACCACAATTTTTAAATAGTTTTATTTTATATTAAAAATTTGGACTTATTTTAAGCTGAAATTTCTAAGTACAAACTGGTAGTGGAAAATATTTTGATAAAAGCAAAAGAGTTGGCAACTATGCAACGATTCTGAGATTCCGAACTATCTTCATTCTGTTTCCTATCCTTTGCATGTCTTCATAAGACTTCGGAATCATTTTGAATATAAATCCGTATTCTTCAGCTTGAGAAATGAAAATCTGAAAATCATTAGTGAAATCTATTTTTTAAGTGAAAATTTCAAACATAAAATAGATATATATTTTTATCCTCACGCGTGAGTTCTTCTATCTCGGGATACAGGACATTGGTCCGGTGGTCTGCTAAACCATAACTAAGCAATAAAAATGAATGCATTAAACAATATTTAAAATATGTTTATTTTCTTTTTTCCATCGCGTTATTTAATTTAATTTTTGCTCTCTCTTTAATTTCTGTATGCAGTCATTTTTAAAACTCAGTATTTCAATTCTTTTTAAAATGTTTCATTTAAGTTTAACTTTAGAAAAGTTGTAACAATTATTTTCTAATATGGGGAAAAAGGGAAGTGTACCAGTAGATTATTAAATTACTCACTTGATGTTAAAAAATAAAGCTTATTAATACTGAAATTTCGATTCAAATAAGAGTTGAGTGTCTAGTTCAGTCTGTTCAAAGAAAAAAAGTACTGGTAAATATTTTGAATGACAGAAAAATGTTATTATCTGAAAAGTTTTAGCCAGCCAAACACGCAAAATTTCTGGAATAAATGAGTTTTCAAAATTACGGAATGAAAAGCGGATCAGGGTGGGGGGTGGGGGGGGGGGGACTCTTTCTTACTGCCAGCATAAAATAGAGAAAAGTAAACATCATAGGCTTCTGATGTATATGGTCTTCCTTTCCTCAAGAAATCTTTATTTTATTATAATATAAATAACAATAATAGTAAAGCCAGTTAAAAAGTAAGAAAACTGCAGAATTAATCAGTTTTTCTAATGTAGTTATTTATCTTCCTAAAAGTACATTCTCTTTAAAATAAAAATAAAGTATTGAGTTAGCAAAATTCATATCCTCTTTTCACCAAGCCTTATTATCAACCAGGTTACTCTAAATTCGAAATTAAGTTTAAACTTAAGGGATCTCTCATACTGACAATCCGTGATGTATTTAAAGGGAGGGGGCTGGTCAATGGTTCCCGTGTCCTCTCCAAAGATGTAAAGCAATTATTTTAAAAAAAATAAAAACTATTATAAAACATTTATATTTACTCTAGTATCAATAAAATGTCTGATTGCATCCCCCGCCCCGTTGAAACGGAAACCTATATACTCTACTGTTGAAAACTCTTTACAGTATCGAAATATTTTCCCTCGTTCACGCATCTATAAACCTTTAATACTATAGCAACTTGCCTTAGCATCATATTTTAAATTAGTTTCAAATGTCACTACTATTTACTAGTATCATTTGCTGTAAAACAATAATGTAAGTGATTTTTTTTTTTTTTTTTCAAAAATGCACAGCTTTCCTTGAATGATAGAGTGCGATGCTAAAGTAAAGTACTACTAAAAATGGAACATTTTGCAAAATGTGCCTCTTTTCGAAAAATTTTGCTGTACAATTCCATGATTAAGAATTTTTTCTGTTTCATAAAATACACAGTTTTAAATTTATGATAGTGTGTAATGCAGCTTATGAAGACTCATTTATAAGTTCAAAGTTTATTTTAATTTGTGTCTAACTACCGTCAGTCATGTTTTGTTTCTTCAAACTTCACCCTTAAATATACAGTAACCATGTTCAAGATACAAGTCCATAACCCAAAAAAATTTCAGAACCTGCATGGCTTTTCCTTTAAAATGTGCTAAGAAACATTCAGATATTACTATGGGGAATACTACATAGTAATACTAATGATTACTATGGAGAAATTGTATTTCAAATGACTAGTTTTCCTATTTTAAGTTTGAACTCTTCGGTAAAAATATTTAGGTTCAAGACCATCTCAGGATCCCTTCGTGAAAACTGTGATGCGAGGCCCTTGGAAGCGCCAGGCCGTGGGCAATCACCCACGCCTATCCCCTCCTCTGCGGTCATTTTTGGATCCAAAAATTTGCATGATTTTGCAAAAATTGTTGGTAAATCCATAGATTCCGGTTATTTCGGTATTGCAAAACTTTTTTTTTTTTTTTTAAATAGAGCATAATGACGGTCTTACAACTTTTGTAAAAGTGTGGATTAAATGAAGTGAAAAAATTTGGTGTATTAAAATACAAATTGCACCACACTTTTGAATTAATATATTTTGAAGTTTTTTATTTTAATAAAATTACAACCCATACTTTGTTTTTAAAATTTACTGTAGATAAAAGTACCATAAAATTATGCCTAAAAAGGAATAATTTTTAAAAAAAGCCAAATTCTGTGCTTTCACGAATTTTTTTTTTTTTTTACCCTAATCAAACATCCTTTGCTTCATTTTCATTATCATAGTTCCTTTATTTTACGATTACAAAACTTGAATTTTTTATGTTTTTTGTTGCATAGGTACAGATTTCAACATATAAAGCATAAATGCTGGTCTTACACATCTTTTGTAAAAGTGTACATTTTATTAAGTGAAAAAATTTGGTATTTTCAGATACAAATCCCATCACACTTTTGAGTTTTCAATGCGTGGAGAAAGAAGTAAAATAATTAAGATAGCTTAAATATACTTTTTTGCATTTTGCCAACTTTTTCGCTTTCTGATTTAAGTTTTTTCACAGATTTTCACAATTTTACACGAAACTCACGGTTTTTTATGCTTTTTAAGGAATCTGAAGTTTTTTATTTTAATAAAATTATGACCCATATTTTATTTTTTAAAATCTCTTAAAACATTATTAATGAGATTTTTCTGCCGATTGCCACCTCCCCCTGAATTTGAAATCAGAATGAAACTGATTCTTATTTCAAATTTAAATTACTTTTTGACCATTTTTTAAAATGTAAAATAGTAAAGAACGATTTCATTGAAAATCCCAGTTTCCAATATGAATGAAAATGATACAAAATAATTGTAATAATAAAGAAATTGAAACAAAGAAAGTTGTGATTAGGAAAAAAAATATTTGTGAAGGCACTTTTTTTTTTTTTTAATTCCCTTTCAGGTGTAACTTTACAGTACTTTTTATGTAATACAGAATTGTGTTTTCCTTCCGTAAGTGTTTAAAATCATATAAATTTTGTGTCCAGTATTAATGGGGGGTTTTTTTAATGAAAATAATTAGTTTTTTTTTTGTTTTTGTTTTTGTTTAAGAAATATATATTAAGTGTGTGTTATGTAAATTTTAATAATTTATACTATTTAAACTATGTCAATTGACAAAACTTAAAAGCCTTCTGTGTGCTTATTTCACAAAAAACATTAATGATGATTGTATGCTATTTAGTAAAATTCAATTAGTGTCATTCACATAAAATCAAAGTCATCAAAAATGATTTCTGCCAAATAGTTGTATATTGAACTGACAATAGCTCAATATGTCATTTTTATGTTATTTTACACTTTGGGAATTACAAAAGTTGGCAGGTCTATCTTTAAAACTTTAGAAAAGCATATCAGTTACCTATTCCCCACCTCCAAAAAAAATAAATAAAATAAAATATGGATACAAGAGTTTTTTTTTCTCCTCTACTCACTTTTAAATTGTGCATTTTCTTTTTTAAACAATTACCTGGATTCCACTTAATAAATTATAATTATCGCTGTTCTCCATTTATCATAGCTAAAGACTTAACTTCAATATTTTTGTATCCTTTTGGGGTAAAAAAATATTTACCCTTAAGTATTTCTTTATTCATATGACTAAAATCACTTATCTACACAATTGTGTATTTTAAATTTTTTTATAAAGTTCTTGAATTTTGAATGCATCTGAAAGTTTGTATGCAAACTAATAAGATATCACATCACACTGATTCTGTGATTTTTAAAGCATATAGATTTGCATTATACTGATTTTACATGGCTAAATGGGAAAAACAGAAAGAAAAGACTGATTTTATTATATACTAGCCGCCTCCAGCAACCAGTTGGTTTGCCATCTTAATAAATCTTGTTCAGAGAGAATCCTGTTCTTCACTGGCTTCCTTGACACTGAAATCTCTCTGATTCTGAATGAAATTTAAAATTAAGATGGTTACAAACAGGGGCAGCTCTAGGGTAAGTTGCACCCCCTGTTAATGTAGAAAAGATGCCCCCTGTTTATGCTCTACTTAATTTTTTGAGTTCGAAATGACGCCCCTTGGAAGCCGGCGCCCCGATGCGATGCTTAGTCTGTCGGGGCAACCCTGGTTACAAAAATAAGATGGTTAAATGATAAAAACCTACAAAAAGGTACAAATTATTTTCATAAAACAGAAAGGAAAAAAAAGTAAGAAAATCTGAAACACTTTCAGATTTTAAATATGCACTAAAGTGCTATATATTAAAAGCTTATTATAATCTGTGGCAATGCACATAAAATTTTGTGTTTTTCTTAATAATAGTTTTTCTTCTTTTTTACTCTACAAAAAGAAATGTATTCAATGAAGTGGCAATGCATAAATCCATGGATCTTTCCTATTTTCTTTCCTTATTCCATTAAGTTGGAAATTATATCATTATTCACGAGTGTGATTAAACAAAATTAAAATTCATATTTCTAACATTCTCTTTCTGGCTGTAATACATTAGAAATAGATAGGGAAAAGCTGTGCAGAAAAATGCAGAATTCGAACTGAATGAAAGTTTCAAAAACTTATTCAGGTGTATTCATAATCTAAGTAGCAGATGATAAATTTCTAAGTGCTAGAAACATCTCCTCAAAATCGCATATCAACCCTTTTATTTTTCACTAAATTAAAAAATTGCACATTTTAGTCTTGGGATATTTCCAAATCCAATTTTTCTTTTGAGCATAAAACATTTCATTCTTGCTCTGATTTCACATGCACACGATGTTTTAATTAAAAAATAACCTTACAAATAATCTAAACAAAAAAATCGTTATTCATTTATTTTTACTTCAAGAATCTGAATCATTTAATAAACTCTCCAAATATGGCAACTTACATATGCTTAATCCTCACTCTTTCCACAGCGGGATTACAATTGCGAAATGGCGGAGAACAAAAATTAAGCCTTTTGCGACACAATTTTATTGATATCTCTTAAAATAATTCGAGTTTCTTTAAAATCTCTTCGAGGTATGTCGGGACCTGTCCTGGAGAATTTCCATACAAAATTTTGTAGGTCTACAATCACCCATCCTGTAGCTACGCGAGACACAGACAAACTAACTAACTAACTGACATTTTATAGATTCATATTAATTCAATTTTTAAAATTTGGTTGTTAAATTAAAATAAGACATTTTTGGTAACTCAGCTCAAAAGCTCGAGTACTCAAATTGTTTCAGAGTGTACATTGTAATTGAAGTACTGAT
The DNA here is from genome assembly GCA_038373885.1 of Cheiracanthium punctorium. Taxonomy (NCBI): domain Eukaryota; kingdom Metazoa; phylum Arthropoda; class Arachnida; order Araneae; family Cheiracanthiidae; genus Cheiracanthium; species Cheiracanthium punctorium. Next base: position 701,896 of record JAWZYV010008393.1, read on the forward strand.
TTAAAATAAATTTTATTCAAGATGATTTTTATGTAAAACTTTAAAGAAATAAATTTGTTTAAAATATTTTTAAATTTACTATTTTCAGCAATTAAGTATTTTTTTTTTAAATATTACATATGTTCATAATCTTTGAGTATTATATATTATGTTATTTATTTTATTATATTGAGTAACTCTTGCAGCTTAATATTATAATGCTAAAATATTTAATAATATAAAGGCTGTCCCTAAAAAGTGGTAATGGGATTTATCTATTAGAGGTAAGTGGACAGTGTAAATTGAAAAAAATGTTCAAATTAAGGTTGGAAATGAAACTCTTTTAAGAGAAAATTCCTCTTCTTCAATCATGGGCGTAACTTGGGCTTCGAAACTGGGGGGGCAAAAGTCATTTTAAATGAAAGTCCATGTATGCGTGCCCGTACACACACATGCATATATATATATAGTGAAACCTCTCCGAGCGGTCACGCCTCTAAACGGCCAATTTTTCATGGCACGAATTTTTTGACTCATAGACTTGATGTTAAAATAACCTCTATCAGCGGCCACCAGACCCCCCTTAAACGGCCACCTCATCGCCCATCTCATTTTTCAGGAAATTTTACTCACTCCATGCTGTAATTTTGAGCGGAAAAACTCAAGGTCAGGTTTATGTCGAATATAAGTCCCAGGAATACATGGAATTGAATCTGTTATATCTCTTTTGTATTCTCCCCACACCCTTAAGATGGGTAATCACTTGGACAATCAGGTATTGAAATTGCCCTACAAATGAATTTTTGTCCCCCTTTCAGGGGCTAATTCCGTGTCTGACGAGGAATTTCTCGATGTTTGTAATGGCGAGCAAGCTAAACTTTCAACACAAGCGACTTTAGGGAAAATCGATGAAATTATCGAAAATTCCGAAGAGGTTACAAACTAACCAGTTAGAGATCCGATTTTTAAAGTAAAAAACAAACTAGAAAAAATGGTTGTTTCAAAGAAAAGTAAAAACTTAAAACGGACACAAATTGTATCATTTTTACTTTCCGAGCATGTACCATGTAAGGAAAGTATTGTAATCATGAAAAAATTCGACTTCGAGATTTTGGTGTATTGACACGTTTTGAGGGCTTCTGAATCCATTTATGCTATTTTTACGAGATGTATGTATGTATGTGTGTGTGTGTGTGTGTGTGTGTGTGTGTGTGTGTATGTGTATGTGTGTTTGTGTGTATGTGAGTGAACACGATAGCTCCTGAACGGAGCATTCGATTGAGCTCAAATTGGATATATATGTCATAAACCACCGTCGCAAGACCGGTATTGATTTTGGTGTGTATAGGACTTATAGTTTTTCTACAGGGCTACGACAAAGATTTCTTTTACATTATGGCCTATGGGGGGAATTTCTTGAAAGTGCGCTAGCGTTTAAACGGTAGATTCGATTGAGCTCAAATTGGGTATATATGTTATAAACCACCGTTGAAAGACCGGTATTGATTTTGGTGTGTATAGGACTTATAGTTTTTCTACAGGGCTACGACAAAGATTTCTTTTACATTATGGCCTATGGGGGGAATTTCTTGAAAGTGCGCTAGCGTTTAAACGGTAGATTCGATTGAGCTCAAATTGTGTATACATGTTATAAACCACCGTTGCAAGACCGGTATTGATTTTGGTGTGTATAGGACTTATAGTTTTTCTACAGGGCTACGACAAAGATTTCTTTTACATTATGGCCTATGGGGGGAATTTCTTGAAAGTGCGCTAGCGTTTAAACGATACATTCGATTGAGCTCAAATTCGGTATACATGTTATAAACCACCATCCTAAGACCGGTATTGATTTTGGTGTGTATAGGACTTATAGTTCTCCTAAAGGGCTACGACAAAACTTTCTTTTATGTTATGGCTTAATGGCATATGGGGAGAAATTCTTGAAAGTGCGCAAGCGTTTAAACGGTGCATTCGAGTAAGTTTCAATTTGGTATATATGTTTGAATTATTCATCGATTAAAATTTATTTAAGTGCTTGGTAATGATCTTAATCGTAAGTGTTCGGAAAGTCGAGTGGAGTCACTCCAGATTTTTTCAAAAAAATGTAAGAAAGCATTCAATAAAGTACTATTTTCTCCTTAGATAAGTTTTATATTTCATTTTAAATAAGGAATATGTGCCAGACTTGTTTATATTACGCATTATAGCAATTATCTTATAATAGTAAATAAAACTCTTGAAAGCGGCCACCCCCTCCGAGCGCCAAATATTCTCGGTACGGTGGGTCGTCGTCTATTTAGATATCCATTGCTCAGAGAGGTTTCACTTATATATATATATATATATAAACTATAAATTCGGTCTTTGAGCTTCCGTCAAGGGAGACCCCCATGAACCCCCCCTAATTTTTTAGTTTCATTATTGCCATATTAAAACGATATTAATGGACTATGTCATTTTATCTCTCGCCCGTTTTTTCTTTTTCTTATATTCTTCCTTTACATTTATTTCATCGACTGGAAGTAGGAGGGTTTCCTGGTCTTTCCTTGCAAATGCAAAAGTGGGTCGATGATAACTGAAGTAACTTATATAATTTTTAGTATCTATCTTAACACACCAAAAATTTTGCTTTTCGTTATTGGATATTGTTGAGAGAGCTTTAGGCGCGTAGGGTTGCTGTATTTCGCATGGTAACTCTATTGGCGAGTCATCCGAGTGGATAAGAATCCATGCTGTTAGGCTTATGTTTAAAATTATTCTTTTTCCACTTTCACATTCGGTAGCCCAGTGCTCGATGCGTTTATACCTTTTACAAGTTATTCTTGATGTATCCTTAATTTTATGAGTCGGCTGGCCCGAGTATTTTCCATAATTTTTATTTTTAGACGCATGTTTTCTAGGAGCAGCCACGAAAGCACCTGAGTCTTCCACTTGTCTATCATCGTTACACCTGGCATTTGATTCTGAGTATTTCTGGCTTCGGAAGCTCATCTCTTGATTCCATAGCACATCGGAAATTGTCGAAAGTAGAAGGGGGGCTATATAACAGCATTACAGTCAGCAAGTCGTCGTCTATTTAGATATCCATTTCTGTAAGTCTGTCCACTATGTCGAAGAATTTTCTCAAATGGTCGTGAATTCCATTAGACGAGTCGGGTATTTTATATTGAATTAAAGATTTCATCACGCAGCTTTACTAGCAGGTCCTTTAGACTGATAGATTTCTCCCAGTTTTTTCAAGACATCTGATGAAGTGTCACAATTTTTTATTTGTTAGAGTTCAGATGGCGATTTACAGAGAATTATATCTGCTTTTGCTTTTTCGTCCATTTGGAGACCCACGTATCGAACTCTTCTTGCGATTTTTCGTCATTTTCCAAAACTTCAGGTTTAGGCTTTGAACCTGATGCATAAATCCAGGCATCATTCTTTATTAAAAGCGCTTTCATTTGCATTTTTCATGTTTCGTAATTATCTTTATTCAGGGTTTCAATTCGCCAAGTTCCAGTCGCCATTTTGAGGATGAATGATGCAGCCTTGAAACGAACGTTAAAAATCAGCAGATAAATAAATTAATCCATCTAGTGTCCATAACCTTTTAGAAATGTTAGCAGAGTTATGGCACAAACATAGTAAACGTGGGATTTTAACATAACATATTATTAGAACGGAAGAAACAGGCACATCACATAACAAGGTAACATCAAGAAGGGAAAAAGTATATTTGCTTGTGTTTGTGGGATTACGGCAGATTAGCTACGCATGGGCTCTAGGCCTATGGGTGGGGTGCCCTCCGTGGAGGTCTTTCTAAGGGCTCTTAACCCGTATTTACGCTAAGTGAAAAAGGTATAAAAGAAGTAAAAAGAATGCGTGCGCAAGCACAGTTACAGTTAAATAGATAAGTGTTTATTGAGGGATACAGAATTCAGGAGGATAAGACATATATAAAAAAATAAACAATTCATTACTCAACAATTTAATATTACTTTTATGTCGCATTTTCGGGACACATTTTTCGGACAATTTTCAATAAAGGGGGCGAGAGATAAAATGACATAGTCATTAATAAATCATAAAATATTTCTTCTATAACAATGGAAAAAATACTGTACTTAAACGGATGAAATTTGAGATCAGTTATTTTTAACTCTTGAAAACAAAAAGTAAATAGTGCAAAAATATAATTAATAAAATAGATAAAAGGGATTACTTTTTTTCCCCTTTTATAAAACCAACTCCACAGCCACTGGTACCACTGGGGACCGAATCAGCTTTTAGCGGTAGAGTCTGTGTGTACGTCCAAAACAAAGTTCATTGGAAGGATTGGAAATTGCAAATCTATGTGTTCACTACAAAAAAAAAAAAAAAAAACTCCACAGCCACTGGACATTAGCAGGACTTGACTGTCAAGAAACATTTGACGGTCAAAAACTGAAGCGGCCGACTTTGATTTTCAAAGGGTTTTTCCAATAAGTAAGAAGAGGCATCATTTTTAATTTAAACAAAACTACATTTTCCCCCTCAAAACGCAACTATAATGGATGTCTTCTCCTTAACGAATTCCTGACAAAAAAAAACCAAATGATCAGTACATTGTAGTATTTTCTCCAGACTAATACTCAATCTTTATTTAAAATTTACCGATTTGACACAAAAATTACGAAAACTACTTACCTGTACTCATACACAAAACAAGTTAATATTTCACTGCAAGATACAGATATTCGGCTGGTAAAATTCATTTAACTTAACCAAACTTGACACACAGACATCATTTACCTATTTAGCTTAGCTCTTTGTAATCCATTCTTTGCAGCTCATGGTATTTTCCCCCCAACCAGGTAGCGAAAGATTAACAACAGACTTGAAATATAAAACATCATGTTACATACAAAAATTTTTAAAGCTCCCTTCTCTCACAAAGTCGATATATGCTTGCGGGAAAAACTGGTCCTAGTCTATTTAAGTGAACACAGATGTGGCTGATTTTTGAGTTAACGGGAGATAAAAGGGCCGCGTTCGGCATTTAAATCACTCCAATTTTTCACAGAATCTTAATGGTCATTTAGTGATGACATGTTCTTAAGTTTAGTTTGTAGGTCCCAAAAAAAAAAAAAAAAAAACGATCATTTTATGCCTTGTTAAAAAGCCTCTTCTCTTGCGAGGTTTGAAATACATTACATTGAAACTGATTGCACTGCACATTTTCTATTTTCTGTAACTTCTCTTCCCGTGGCACTTTATTTAATGTTAGCAGCCTGTTAAATTTACAGCATTCTGAGCTCAATGTTCGTGTTTTTCCTCGACTCGGACAGAAAATTTTAAATTTTTAAGAGTCCAGTACGTTATTTTTATTTTATCTTTTATTTTATTTTATTTATTTATTTGGGGGGGGGGTGGTATTGTAAATATGCTTAGAAAAGTAATGTGGAAAAAGATATTTAATAATTTGAGGAGCTGGAACGACTTTTAGCGTGATTTCATTAACCAAAAGCTCGGCATATGCGGGAGACAGGGGTCGATACAAACAAAAATTGGGTCCGTTTTGTGGCTCTTTCACAAAATTACAATCGATTTAAATGGAACCCCGTCACAAAAATACAGTCGATTAAAAATGTCCTTCATTGGCATTTTACCCTACATTTTAATGTGTTTCATCAATTAACAAAAAGAAAAAGTGACTTTTATTAAAATTTGGTTTGAAAATTCACAAAAATAAGTGCTGAAATTCACAAAATTAAGCATTGAAATTCACAAAAATATGCAGTTTTTACAAAAATGGGACCCTGGAAAATATTCCTGGACCGACCCCTGATAAATTATGTAAGGTTTTGAGTTGAAGACGTTTTTCACGAAAAAAAAAAGGGAGGGGGTATATAAATTAGGTGAATGCACATATACTATGTACTAAAGTAACTAATATTCTGAGATATTATCTTAGCTAGACTTTTTTGAAATGCTAGAAAATAGAATTATATGCCCACATGGGCGCCCATAAGGGGGGCAAGGTAGGGAACTTGCCCCCCCTAAAGTTCTAGGTTAATATCTCATGATGTTAACAATGGCAAAAACAGAACTAAAAAAGTTTGAAATTTGCCCCCCCCCCTCTAGGAAAATTACTATGGGTGCCCATGTATGCACATCAGCAGATCGTTATAAACAATAGCTGTGAAGGTTCCCCTTCTGTGTCGAACATTGCTTCTCAGTATTGCTGGGAGCAACGCTGTTAGCAGGAAGTAATGAGGTGATTTGTTGCTATATTTTTCTAATGCATGAAAATCTAAAAGGGTTAAAGGTATCGAAATACTGACTTAGATAGTACTGCAACTAGAGTTTATCTCTCACGACGAACCAAATAGAACGGCCTCCTCCCATGGAACCGTATAACTTATTTTGGAGCCCTCTACCAAGTCTGGGGCACGCGCTCCTAGTTTCCCCTGGCAGCAGATATAAATAATAAAATCGCAGACCGTTTCTTGTTCTCTTAAACTGAGTCGCATTTGAATACGCAATTAGTCGTCTGTCAAGTAAGTTGTGCACGATCACACGATCACGTTGTTGTCTCTCTGCTACTGACCTTCAAACACCAAAATTAGGTTCACTAAAATATAAATGAGAAACTGGCCCCAATCTGTGACAGGGCGGCAACTAAAGGGGGGATAAGCGGAGACAAGCACCGGGAGACATTCTAAAAGGAATGCCAAAATCAGTTATAGTTTCTTGGGATGGGGCGCGGCTCCATGCGAGGGGGCACACGACCATGGACGCCCATAAGGGGGTATAAGGGGGCAAGTTCCCTACCTTGCCCCCCCTAAAGTTCTAGGTTAATGTCACATGATGTTAACAAATGGCAAAAACAGAACTAAATTTGTTAAAAGTTTAAAATTTGCCCCCCCCCCCCCTCTAGAAAAATTTTTTGAAGTTTGCTCCCTTGGAAAATACTATGGGCACCCTTGCACACGACACTAATTATGGTTTGCCCCGGATGACATAAACTCTAATTGCGTCATCGCCTGTGAAAATGACCTCTTTTTGCTCACTTTTTACAGCAACAGGTCTTTTTTTCTAACGCTGAACAACTGATTTCAGACAAGTTTAAAATCGCTGCCCTTTGATTTTTGCTTTCCTGAGAAATTATCTAGCTTGGTCATTTGGTAGAATCTGCCATCGTTCCTGTTGGGTTGAAAAGCTTCTGTGACTCTATTCTTTTGCTGATTTTTGCAGGGGATTTTTTTTTTTTTTTTTTTTTTTTTTTAGGAATCTGATAGTATATTTGGGTTCTAAATGCATGATTTGTGTTCAAAATCATAACTTTGCCCCCTGACTTTTTAGACTAGGGGGGCAACTTTTACAACTGCAGGGGCAATTGCCCCCCCTTGCCTCCCCCAGATTACGCCTATGTCTTCAATTACAAAAAGTTACATTTTTAAAATTTGTATAACACCCCGGTACAAAAACATTCCTAATTAGTAAAATGTCCCCCATAAAGTAATGAGGTAATGTACCAAATTTGAGCCTTTCATCATATATCACAAAGATATCTTTAAAGAAAGATGATCAGGAACTATACATGATTTTGAATGTAAACATTTATTGCTAACATGGAAAAAATATTTTTATTGTAAATTCTGTATGACCCCTGAAATGCGATCATTCAACATAATTATTTTCCCTTCAAGAGCCATGGAAAAGTGGTTTAAATAAGAGTTATATTTATCTTCATATCTCTGGAACTTTTTAAGGTATAATTCTCAAATTTTCCCAATTCAAAAAATGTCACTTTAAGAGTGTATGGGGTACATTTTACTAACTGGGAATTATTTTGTACTGGGGTCATGTACAAATTTAAAAAGTGCCACTTTTTGTAAACAAGAGGAATTTTTTCTTAATGAAGTCTTTTCTTTCCAATCTTATTTTGAAATTTTTTCAATTTACACTGACCACTTATCTCTAATAGATAAAGAATTAAAGCCTCTTACCACGTTTTTGGGACACTTCCTTGAACACTATCAACATGATGTTATTAGGGTTTCGTATTTGTTATGGTCAAGAAAAGGATAAGAAATCAAGCTTACATTATATGGTAGACAACCTGCTGTGAAACAGCTTGAAAATATTTGCCTCCCATGGTGGTTTTTCGTAATTTGGCGACTTATGCATGTGTATAGTTAATCATCATTTTTCATTAAGTTTGTATTTTAAAAAATATCTCATACTTTTCTTTGCCAAAAACTATGGAACAGCTTGGATATCTTTCCACCAATGGCAATTTTTCCTTATTTGGCGATTTACACGTGCTCATAATCGATAATCATTTCCCATGTAAAGTTACTATGAAAACAGTTCTCCATATAGTCATATACATAATCCTTTCCAGATTGATGTATTTAGCACTGCAAAATATTCATCTCACCATGCTAGCAAATATTTAAGCTGTACTAAAACTGCTATAATGGCATAGTTAACGCTGCCAAATATTTCTACTTGGTAATGGGTGGCAAATACCCAAGCTAAACTAAACCAGCATTACTACAATCTATATTTGAATTATTTTTCACTTTCAAGATACGAGGTATTAAAATTTTGGAACACCCTTGTTTTAGATATACCCTGCCTGGAGAGATAGCCTTTTACCAGATCGTACCTGGGATTCCAAAATGGCACTTTTTAAATCTGTTACAATAAGTTATTTTGTATTGAAAAAACAATCTGTGATTTTAAATTCCTGTTATTTAGGGGAAATTACTTGCCATTTGAAAATTCTGAGCTTTGTGTAGCATCTTTTGACTTATTTATAAATGGTATAACTTGTAAATTGACATTTTAGAACTTTGAGTGGTGAATCTATTGAATAGAAGTGAATCTCGATTCATATACATAACATACTAATTACCTTCTTTTGATTTACAATTTACTATATTGCATTTCCTTTCATGATTCAATAAGATTGAAATTTTAAATACAATTTTTACTAGCAATTTACATAAAAATATATATAAAAGGTGCTTGTGCAGTTTATTACTTCCTTATACTACGTACAAGGAAGTAATGTGATGCCGAAAAATTTTGGGCACCAAATTTCGACGAAAAAACCGATTTTGACTACCTCTAAATTTAATTTTAAGAATTTTTTCGATGCATCTCATCGTAAGCTAGCATGCACGATCATATTAACGTGTCTGCAACTCATTTTGACCAGCGGCGATTCTATTGTGGTCAGCTTTTCCATGCCGTCTGTACGTACGTACGTACGTATGTATGTAACTCGCATATCTCAAAAACTATTGATCGTAGAATGTTGAGATTTGATATTTAGGATTGTTCTATGATCTAGTTGTGCACCTATCCTTTTGGTCTCAATCGAATGGATAGTTTATGTACAGGACCGCCCAAAAGATTCGAAATACATTACGCTCTATGGGCCGAAATTCATTGAACTCGCCTAACTCAAAAGCTATTAGGCATAGAATGTCGAAACTTCATATTTTGGATAGTTGTAACATCTAGTTGTGCACCTCCCCTTTCGGTTCCATTCGAATGGATAGTTTATCTACAGAACCGCCCAAAACATTCGAAATACATTACGCTCAATGGGCCGAAATGCATTAAACTCGCATATCTCAAAAACTATTAGGCGTAGAATGTTGAAACTTTATATTTAGGATTGTTGTAACATCTAGTTGTGCACCTCCCCTTTCGGTTCCATTCGACTGGATAGTTTATCTACAGAACCGCCTAAAACATTCAAAATACGTTACGCTCTATGGGCCGAAATTCATCAAAGCGTTTTTTAGAGGTATTGGGCTATTTCAAACGACTCAGAAGTGATATATGCTGTAAAGTGTTAGAAAATGAATTTCTCCATTAAAAAAAGTGTCTTATCATTTACAGTTCTGCTACAGGAACACTCAAAAGATTTCCAATACATTACGGTCAATGGCAATTTTAGGGGCATTCATCCATTCAAGCACAAGACCGTCCTACCACATAAGTTAGGTAATGGTCCGACCACGGTCACGTTCCTCCCTCAAGAACTATGCCAAAAGTTGCCAAGCTTGGCGACTTTTGGTGTACGTGTGTGCATATTTAACTCTCAAATCTCAAAAACTATTATGAAATTTCATATATAAGATTGTTGTAACATCTAGTTGTGCATCTCGATTTTTGGTTCTACTGGAGAGGTTCTACTACTTTGGTTCTACTGGAGAGTTTATTTACAGGACCACCGAAAAGAATTTCAGTACTTTAATGTCTATGGACATCTTCAATATAATACAATTGTAGACAGTCATTGTTTGGTACATGCGCAAAATCTCGCCGTCTGTCCTTGACCTTGGCGAGTTTTGCCGAAATGTCGCCAAATTTAGCGATAGTCAGTCATTTGGTTCTTGCCCAAAGTATCTCCATTTGTCATCGTTCTTGGCGAGTTTTGGCGATAATCTGTCATTTTTGGTCCATGCTTAAAATCTCGTCAAATGTCGTCGACATTGACGAGAAATCTGACGAGAAATCATTGACAAAATATCGCGAAATTTGGCGCCAAAAATTATTTCGTATTTTGTATAACTCTAAGACTTTAACCCGTAGAATTTTGAACTTTTGTATTTAGAACTATATTATAATATCTAACTGTTTTCAATATCTTTTTTGACAGCAATCGACTGGGAATTTATTTACAGGGTGAGCCAAATGACTTTAAATACATTAAGGTGTATGGATGCATTCAATTCATTGAAAGTCTGTGGTCAATGACTACTTTGGTTATCCCCAAAATCTCGCAAACTATCTCAAGTTTGTCGGCTTTTGGTGAAATATCGCCAAATAAAGTGTCAGAAGGAAATCTTTCAAATTGAACTCAGCTTGGCGATATCGAAATATTTGGCTAGAAATCGCTAAACCTTACTATTATTGATATTTTATCTCTTTCAAACAAATAAGTTTAGAGGAAGTGCGTAGAAAACATTTTTGATTTAATACATGTGCAAGGAAGTCATGTGTTGGACAGATCAGATTTTTTTTTTATAGCATTACATAAAAGTAACTTTTCTGCAAATGCCAATTTTTTATACCACACAATCACATTAACCTTTTCCAGACGGGTTCTGTGTATATGCAGCTGTTTAGAATCTACTGCAGAGGGACAACAAATCTGCATATGTAGCTTCATAATGCAGAAAATAATATGGAATGCAATATGATTTTAAAAACTTTCAAGTAAATAAGTTTAGCATCGAAAATCTGTCATCATTAAGAATAATTTGTGCAATGGCAGCTTTCGGAGCTGTGGTAACTTCTACAAAATTTAGCGGCCATCCAGAAAGGGCTAAAGACTTTAGCTTGGGCACACCAAATCCACGAGGAACAAGACGCTTTATGTCTAAAATTACTTTCATCATAATATTGTTCAGTCATCATACTTTATGACTGAAAGATTCTTTTTCCATCATTCATTCACTTCAGCCGACAGTGGAATTGAAATTAATCTGACATTAAAACTATCTGATCATAATGTTTTTTATAGAAAATGTTTTATTAGATATGTATAATTTCTATAAATCTTTAATTTTAAATGATTTATTTGAGATTTTCATGTTTTAGGTTTTTTCAAACTTATAATGATAGCCCTTCTGCCATAAAATTTCTTGTTTTATCTAACTGCAAAAATGAAGCTCTTGTGCTTGCTCAAGATACAAACAATATGTCAGTATATGCTGAAGCAATTGGAGAAAGTGGAGAACCTGATGATTATATTAGCATTGCTGCATATTATGAAACAAAACAGAATTATCTCTTGGCAGGAAAATATTTTATGTTAGCTCGCCGATTTAAAAAGGTACTGTTTTTTAAAGCATTAATTAATTTTGAAAAATATTCATTGAATTTTTGAAAATGTATGTGGAACAAACTTTATAAAAACAATTAATCTGTATTTCTGTATACGCTATATTTTATTCTACAAACTATTGTCAGTATATACATGGTTTCAGTGTCTATTTCCCCATTTCTTCTATAACTTTTCAATTAAATTCAAATTTCATCAGTTTCCATAATCTGATCCGATAATGTAAATGAATAACATGTTAACAAATAACATAAGCGAAACACGAATAACATGTTTCTGTTATTCGTGTTCTAATCTGTGATAAATTATTTTTTAACTTCAAAAAAAGTATGCTCAATCTGTTTTTATATTTTTTCCTTCCTGTAAATTTCAAGACTAAAATTACTATCCTTTCACTGATATTTATAGATTACTAGCTGCATACCCGTACTTCGCACGGTAGGAAACGAATACTTTCCTAAAATATAATTGTACCTGTGCAAAAACAAAATCTAATTTTTTTTAAAAATCAAGTAGTCCCTTTGTTGAAACTACCGCAGGATATATAAATGAGATGTAGGTTTACAGTTTAATTAGTTGTAAGTTGATCGCGCACATTGAAAAATGATGAATAGAACCCATTTAATTTCAAGAAATATTTATTGACGTGATATACTGTGCATTAATCTATATTAACCTAACAAATCTACTATTACTACCTATTAATTATATTAATATTATCCATCTTCGTTTCTCCTTCTTTAATGCTCAATCTAAAGAAACAGATTAGATATTTTAAACTAATGGTGCCTTTTGTAGTTTTGCAATTTTTCGCAACACTTTGAAAGTAGATAAGCAATATATTTTGCACAAATAATCCAGGTTCTAAACTTACCGCCCTTGTGTATAAATAGTCGAAATAATGAAGACTAAATGTGGGAATTGAGATCTGTCATTTATTTAACATATTGAAAATATTAGAATCAAAAGAATAATAATACAACTATCGCAAAAGTAACAAATCAAATTAACATGGTACTACTCAAATAATGCAGGCTATGGCTTCTTCATACAAAAAAAAAAAAAACTCATGTTGTTGACATAATTGATTTTTAGCTATTGATTTCTGAGCAATTAAATCTATCAGGTCATTTAAGAATACACATAAATTTGGTAAAATATTAAGACCCCTGGGTACCCATGAAGTATTTAATTTATTAAATTATTAAAAGTAAATCATAATCTTAACCAGATCCTAAGCAATAAAATAGTTGATCATTACCAAAAAAAGATTGACATTTTACCACATAAGTAGATTATAGAGAATTTGCTTGCAACATTACATCATCAATCCCTCTTTTTATAAGACTTTAATATCATGATCGACAGATTAAAGAAAACTTACTAGTACAGGCCAAAGGTTTTTAAGTAAAAAAAAAAAAAAAGAAAGAAAACATATGAGCGGGCAAAAGAAATTAAAAAAGCATTTGACACATCCATAAAAAGGGGAAGAATAACCCACTAAGGAAAATACAGTATGGGACCTTTTATCCGGCAACCTCCGGACCGACCTCATTCCGGTTTATGGAATTTGCCGGTTTTCGGGTCGCTGCCGAAAAATTAACCCTTTGTGCACAGTACAATTAAAAAAGAACCGGTCTTTAAGTACAAGTAGCTTTTATGATAATTACTGCATATAATTATGTAAATAGTAAGGCATTCATAATAGATTTTAAAATAAAAATAATTAAATTTATCAAAACTTACTGTAAAATAAAACTTTAATGCTGCGAATCGCGGTATCCAGGTATTCTGTCAGATATGCAGAACCATCCCTACAGGAGAGAACCATGGTCCCCGCTCCCGCCGCTACGCACGCTCGCCTCCGCATATGGATTACAAAGACGGCTTATAGCTTACGTGATGGCCAAAAACAATATACCTCGCTCGCTCCCTTGATAACATCATTGTGATGACAATTAAAATCATTTGCAGCCCTTTTAAAATATGGTTAAATATTGAAGAAAAAATACTAACTGAAAAAATATGCGTATAACTAGTGAAATCTCTGTCGGAAGTATTGGCTTCCGTAATTGGAGCTCCCAATAAAGCAGCTCGAATTTTCAGCTTTAATTACGAAAATACGTTGAGAAAATGCCCACTATTACGAAACAAAATTAAAAAACGAGACCGTACAATTAGATCATATACAATTTTGAGTGGAGAAAAGCTAGCATTTAAACATTTTTTTTTTTTTTGTTTGTTTGAACATTTCATTAATCTTTAGCTGTTTCAATGTTCCTCACAAAAATATCGAGACAATCTGAGGCAGGCCGAGAAGTAACCCACCTGCTTTCTACCTAACACACGCAGCTGTAACGTAACCCATAACAGGAAAAGGAAAAACTGTTTAAATAAAAGGACACAGGGACACAATTTAAATAAGTAAAAGCTCGACTATCCGGAAAGCACGGGAAATGCCGGATAAGTGAAAATTCCAGATAGTTAAGTGTAAAAAAAAAAAAAAAAAAAAAAATTGTTTGTCGACAAAGCTGTTAAGGAGGGGGGGGGGGAATCTAATTGGAAATATTTTGGAATGTTAATCAATGCATGTTGAAAAACACTCATAAATAAAAATAGATCGGTACACACGTGCGTACTGATCTATTTTTAATTGTGTGTTTTTAACAAAGTTTTAAATTGTATTTATGATAATATTCATTTATGTTGCAGTGTTACAAAGCAATAATACCATTGCATCGTTGGGGAGAAAAATAATAGTAAATTAAAAATAAAACCACTTTTCGATTTCTAACGGGTAATTTCTTTAAACTAAGAGAATGATTATTGAAATAAATACAAACAGTAATGTTTTCTCTGTCCCCCCCCTCCTTCCCTCTCGAGCTTCTCTTCAGAGATCACTGTTGAATCATCGGAATGCAGATGGGCAAAATAAGTAGGTCAGGACTCACTAGCTATAAATATGTAATCAGCACTTTTTCTGTTTTGGCTATCGGTACGGAGCTGATTTTTCTCCGTGCTCGCCGGCACAGCTGTAAATTGTTTTGTTTTTATAACGTGTGTCCGTCATATTTGTTTTGTGAGCATTTTTGTCTGTTTATTTTTTTTTATACTACCACGATTCGTGGAATTATTGATAACCTCCAGCATCTAGCAGTTAGAAATTTGCATCCTCTTTCCCTGTTCTAAGTTTGGACAGCTGTGATTCACAGTAGGAATTAGTCATTGGAGAAGACCTCCCCCCAAGGGGGGGGGGGGGGTGGAGCCAAAATTTTCCGGTTACTTGAATGCCGAATAGTCGAGATTTTACGTAATGGAAAAAAAAATATGGTATCTAGATCAGTGAGCCTTAAAAAAAAAAAAAAAAAAAAAATGAAATTGGGGAAAGTGCCGGTTTTTGGAACTTTCCGGTTTTCGGAATTCCGGATAAAGGGTCCAATACTGTACATTGAATCTTGAACTTAGTATGTTAAATGACAGCCATAACTAAAAAAAAAGGGGGGGGAGAGAAATGGGTTAAATAAAAATGGCGCACGGTCACGCCAACGACAGCTTCCTCTGCAAAAATAGTAGAAGGTGTAGGCCAGAACTCGATCCTTTACACTTGTGTTTCACCAGGAAAGAATGTTCTAGAATATTCGAGGAAGCGGAAAGGTGCGAATTTAAGAAAATAAAATGGCGTCTTCCATCGCATGATGCAAGCAGTGGTGGGAAAAACTACTATCTTTTTGTAGCGAACTACAACTACAGCTACTTTTCGAAAAATGTAGTTAACTACAACTACGACTACTTTTTGACAAATGTAGTCGCTGCTTCGCTACTTTTAGGAGACAAATTTTGCTAACAGATTCAGTTTTCATTACATTCATATTTAAGGATATTTATATCCTAATTAGAGAAAACTATTGATATCTTTAGAAAAACATTTATCTATATTAGAAAAACAATTGCTCTAATAAACAACTACCAGGGGAGTATTTGAGGAGGGCGGCGGGCCCCCTTTGAAAATGTAAAGCAATTATTAAAAAGGAGCTATTTTGAAACATTTCTTTTAACTTTAGAACAATAAAGTTTAAAATACTGAATCGTCCCTCTCCCCCCGAAATGGAAGCCTATATATAAGCTACTGACAACTACTGCTAATTGTTGAAGTATTGCTGAAACTAATTAAGTTTTAATACCTCTATGATAAAAATAAATTGGGAAAGTGAGCTCTGAAAGCATGAGAAAAATCATGAGAACCAAAAAAGTTTTTTAAAAAAAAATAATAAAAAAAATGGATGTCTGAACTGTAAAAAAGGACCCGTTTTGAGAGCCCTTTCATGTTGTACAAACATTCTAGTTTCTTGGACACAAATCGAAATTAATGAGTATAAAGGCTCTTTTCCATGACTTACCAAATTAGTGATTTCTGACGAATGACCCGTGTGAACCATGTAACATTGCATATTTTAATTGAAAACATCATATATGATATGCATATTATAAAATAATGAAAACAATTACTAATTAAATTCATGATATATCTATTTAAAACATTATATTAAAAAAAATCCTCTATATATGTTAAAGAAATTTTAAAAGCTATAATCACCAACACAACTTTTTCTTCTTTGTTTTATGCATTAATTAATTTTATAGAGTTATATTGTTATTTTAAGGCTAAGAGAGAGATAAGTCTCTAAGGATTTTACAAACTATTAATTATTAATAAAAATTCTCATATTTTCGTATTAAATTCTGAAAATCATTACACAAAAAACCTAATAATTTAAATATAATAGACACTTTAAAATTTTGATGAAAGAAAGCAGATTTCAACATATTCATGGAAGACTGTCATGCCTCTAGTATAAAATAAAAACCACATCAATTTATCCAAAAACATGTTTATTCATTTTTAATAAGAGCTGGATCTCAAAATTGCTATCAGCCAAACATGATCGCCGAGGGTAAAATACGTCCGATGCAATAGAAAACAGCTTTCTAAGGATGCACTGGATGGCACGCCAGTGTTAGTTTTTTTAAAGGCCTCTTTCATGTATGTGTATGCCGAAAGTGACGACACAGGTTTAATTGGTTCTGACAAGATTGGTTCTTGACCTAATCTTCCGTAGATGGTGGTGGGTGAGGACATAGATCCTCCCAGGTGGCACACACCACACGCACACGAGTGAGGGAAGAAGACAAGAGAAGGGGGGGGGGTTTGCTTTGCCTGACCTTGTACATCTTTTTTCTTTTTATCGTTCTCAGTGTTATTTGTAGAATCACCAATTGCCATAAAGATGACAAAAAGAGAAGGAAAGAGAGGTCCAAAGCTGTCATATTTAGATGGGGCCTCGTAGTACTGGGTTACTTCGAGGCCCCCTTTACTGTACCATACCAAGCATTTTAACATATTTTCAAAGTTTCATTATCATACGGGTGCGCGGGCAATAGCCCGGAGCCCATGGAAAAAAAAGGCCTCGCAAATCTCTCGATTTATAATAAAATATTATTATAAAAATATTATTATAAATGTATTAAATTTATATACTCTGCAATAATAATTTTTCTTAAGCTAAATTTCCTTTATAATATCTATATCATAATTGTGTTACAATAAAAAGGCTTTGAGACTTATTTTCCGTTCTTCTGACTCGATAATGGTTTCTAAGACTAGATCAATAAAATAGAAATTAAAGGCATTTTTGAAAACTTATGGCCTTATGTACTTATACAAAACATCCATTAGTTAGCATTTTTTTTATATTATGATGAAGAGAAGAAAATTTTCTGGCAGGGGGAACTTGGTGCACACATCCGCTAATAAGACAAATAGATTAAAAAATATTAAAATCAATTTTAAATGCATAGTATTGTTCTAAATAAGTATAAATACATGGGTAATTTTTAATTCAATTTTAGAATTATTTAAAAGTGTTTTATTTTTATCCTGGGAAAATGGAGAACAATCAAAAATAAGTTAAATGCCTCCTAAAAATGCCTAAGTAAAATAACCTCTTACCTCGGGGCCCCATCTAAGTATGATCAGGGTCTGCATATTTTCAACCGCTATTGCGTTTTTGCAACATAAAACATTTTCAAAACTTCCAACATTGTATTTTAAAAAATTAAGTACATATACTTGAGCAAGATTATATAACTAAGAATAGTTTTTATTTTAATATTTTATCCATTTGCATTATTAACTCTTATGGATATTAAGTCTGGGATCAGGGAAGGATTTAGGGGACGGCAACTGGAGCTGCAGCCCCAGGGCCTCCACAAGAGAGGAGGCCCACATAATGGACATCTTTAGATAAAATTTCCTAACGAATATCGAACTCGGAAATCGAACCCTGAACCTCTAGGCTATGAGTTAACTTGTCTTAGAAAAAATTCTTAACTTGTTTGAGAAATAATTAGGGGCCACCACTCCTTTGTTGCCCCAGGGCCTCCACACCTCTAAATCTGGCACTGACTGGGATGGTTATTTCTACAAGGTGCTCAAGTTTAGCGTACTAGAAAATTTTCTTGGACCAACAAAAAATTTGTAATTTTCTTTCTTCTTTAAAACGTAAAACACAAGGCACTAGTACTCGGGGTAAAAAATGGCATTTCAATTTACTGTACTTTGATCAAATTGTGTTCTCCATCCAAAAAAATGTCTCCCAGTTGATCTAGTGATGGACAACAATAACTGTTATAGAGGAATTTGTTTTATTTTTATTATTCTTATTATTATTTCAGTATATATGAATTTTTAATCTATATTATTTGGATATTTGGGGACCCGGGCTATTCCTCCCCCCTTGCCGGTGTGATAATCTGGGAATGTCAGAGCGAAATCAGAATTAGAACAGCTTGCATTTGCATTGATGTCTCTAGTCTGACTGAGAGTGCAAAAGAAAAAGTAGCTGCATTTAACTTCATATTAAAGGAAGGCCCATTAGCAGATCCAGAGGGGCATGTGCACTCCCCAGATGAATCAAGTTTAGACCATAAAAATTGACTTTTTTGAAAGTTAGAATACATATAAGGTTTGAATTTTTAAAATATCTATTTCTGTGCATAAAAGTGAGTATTTTTTGCTTTTGAAAAGGAATTTTACATATCTGTAAATTGTATGCTTTTCTAACATCATTAATTTTCTTTGGTCTTTTTTTTATTGCACCCATAAATACAGTGTAGTGTCTACTTGCCAGGATCAGGATTCCCAATCATTTAGTGTTCAGTATTCCGTAAACTTCCTGTTAGGCGATATCTTTCAAATCTGACATGATATAAAGTCGGTCCTCGCAATTAGTGAGCCCTCCCCCCATCCCCTGTGGGGAGGGGCAGGGGAGGGATTGGGTGTTCTTTCAAGCATCAGTTCCAGTTCTATGCTTGTAGTCAGAAGAAAGAGCAATTGCACCATGTGACCAATCGCCGGAAGTGATGACTCGGCAAAAGTAGCTAAAAAAGTAGCTTTCAGAACGGGCTACAAACTACTGATTTTTTGTAGCACACTACACACTACACTACTTTTTTTTTAAAGTAGGCATTACACTACAAACTATAAAAAAAAGTAGCAACTACTGTAGTTTCGCAAGACACACCAAACATAATGCAACTGTGCTATATTACAAGAAAAGCTTAAAAGATGAAGAAAACTTCTGAAAATTTACTGGGAGAAGCCTGACAATGGGAAAATAAAAATAATAAAATAAAGAAAAGAGTGGGATTACAGGAACTTGTGAAAATTAATTAAAATCTCATCAAAACATATCTTTAATGAAAAGGGAGGCATGGTGCAGTCACTATATCTTAAACAACAGATTAACCACAGAACGGCAAATTAATAAGGAAATATTAATTTTGAATACCCTAATGCTTGAAAATAGCTGGTATAGAGGAAATTAAACAAAAAAATAATATAAACAAAAGAGAGAAAACATTACATTGCTAACACCAAAACAATTAATTAACAGCCCCCCAAAGGTAAGAAATTACTTAGTATTTAATTAAATTTTATCTGGAAAGAACCTAAATTTAAAAAAAAAGCATCCTGGGTAAAGGTTATACAAACAAGTCACAGAGTAGAAAAAAAAAATAATTTAAAGTAAAAAATAACAGTGACAATACAACATATCCTCCCTCTTCGGAGAAAAAAAAATCCCCCCCCCCCTTTTTTTTTTTTTTTTTTTTTTGTAAAAATGCATTAACCCTTTCACGGGCAGTTGATAGACGTTCTAGCCACCTACTTATGGTGCACATCACAAATTTCAGAAGCATTAGTCAATTTTCCTATATCTATTTACCAGATAATAATGAAATTTACACAAAATGATATTAGGTGGTAAAGTGTCATGCATATTTATAAAAATATTATAGATATTTTACAGAAAAATTATCCATGCTTCATTACATTGACATCAGAAATTTAACTATTAGTCCAGGCATCAGCATGAGCGAAAAAATACAATAAAAGTTCTTGCGCCAGAAAGGGTTAAACCAGAAAAGTGCAGTGAGTGTATAAACAAACCCAAATACATATAACACAAACAAGTATAGTGACCTATGCAACGGACCTATCACAGTGGTAAAAAAAAAAAAAAAAATCAAGGCAAAAATAACGCGCACTGAAAAAACCATAACATCCCACTTATGGATGAGGAAACAACAAAGCATGGCTATAAATACCACACAAATAAAAATTTTGACACTCCCAACACATAAAAGTAAAAAGAAAAAAAAATGTTAAAGACCCAGCCAAAAAACATTACTTGCACATTCCGCACATTTAACAGAAAACACATATTAATCATACACATAGCAAACCTTGAGTACACAAAAACACAATACATCATAACATGACGAGGTATGACTCAAAATTTCGAAGTGGCTTACTGAAATTTGTAGTGTCCGAAGTGTCAGTAGCCATAAGTTGAAACATTCGTGAATTAGACATCATCAGTAATTTTCAACACATTCGTAAGTAAAACAGCACAGAAATTCATTCAGCAACATCACCATATTGCAGGTGTGAAAATTAGCAGAATTTTGACAAAACAGCAGGCTAAAATTTCAAAAGATGTTGACCAGGGCAAGACAATCTCAGCAAAATTATGGTTTTTAAGCAAATATTAAGACACATTACTAACATAAGCAGAGAAGAAAAAAAATTTTTTTGGAACAAACAGTATTTAATTAAAGAGAGAAAAATCCCTTCATTGGTCTTTAGACATTAACAGAAATTAGTTACCCAATTATACAGAGGAATGATCCCTGAATTCCTCTGCACTCAGCAATGGATGAAGGGGGTACAGCGGACTAAACACCAGCCCAACTGGAACCAATTGTCATCCAGAACCAAACACAGAAAGAAATTCAAGTGACCAAGAAGGCCTGCAGAAACCCGCAAGTCACTAACCATTCCCAAGCGTCCCATTTAAATTTCTCTAAATTACAGATTTAAATTTACAAAAACAAAATGAAAGAGGTATGGCACTAGAGTTAAAAGTTATTGGGACACCCAACTAAGTATAAAAGGCAGATAAATTGGCCAAATCTATCTACTGCAATTAAAATTTAAAGCAAGAAGAGGAGAGATTGACCGCACAAAATTTGTCAACACATAAATTTCCTACACAGAAGGGTTTGATGAAGATTTATCAAACCCATTAAAAAAAATCTCTGCACTGTTGAAGTTGACACAATGAGGAGGTGATTACTTAGGCAGTGTAACCAAATATTTCACTCATTGCACATGACCCTTGGCCATATACAGATAACAATTAGTTAAACTTTACGCATATGTCAAAAAAAAATCTTTGGTTTAATATGAATACAAAAAAAAAAAAAAAAAAGGAACAAATCATATGTGGTTACTTGTTTCCACATAACTAAAAGAATGTGCAAGTTTACCTTTTGGCAGGTCAAACATAAAATAGTGTATTTCACACTCCCCAAAAATACCCATAAAAGAAATTTGTATACAAAAAGAAAACACAGTTGCTAACACTTAAAAAGGGAAATATATACATATACAGTAGAAGACCCAAAATCCGCACAGCTTGGTTCCAGACCTTGTGCAGATTTTAGAATTTTGCGGATTTTGGGTCATAATAGGAAATTTATTCTATTTCCACCCCCCCCCCCTCAGAAAATAATAGAAAAAAAAAGTACAATAGAGATCAAGGGAAACAAATCATGTTACTTATAATTAGAATCATGATATAAAAATACAGAGGATTAATGCAATATACAAAATTATGAGATTATAGTACAACTTATTTAAACATGTATATTCAATAGTTTAGGACTTAGGGATGTTCTAATTATATTTTTTATTTATTTATTTTTCATTATTTTCTGTTCGTAACACAACTTTGTTGTTCTACAAATCTGAGATATTTCTTTCTCAGAGCCTAACCTTCATTAAATGTTAATTTATCAACTTTTTGAGCATCCACACTTGTTACTGTGTCAGAGTCTGCATCATGTGATCATAATTCAGTGTCAATTATGTCACTGTGAGTCATTTGAAAGTTATCAATGTTAAGATTAGAGCTCATAGACTCCTAAAATTTTTTTTTCAAGTGGGAATAGCTTATTTAGTTTTACTTTGTGGTTATACTGTAGTTTTCTGAGCTTGCAGCAGGCAGGGCAGATTTCATTGTTTACATTGAACAGACAGTGCGGATTTTAGAGCCTTGCGGATTTCGGATCGGCGGATTTTGGGTCTTCTACTGTAGTAAAATTAGATGGCACAACCTCGAAGAAAATTTCTGCGCAAAAATGTAAAACTACTTTTTGACAAATCCAAAAGCATCCCTGGGTGAGACAATAGTTATGTTTAGGCATGGATCTAGAGCAAACAGGAGAAAACGTGGATGTGGGCTGGGCATCAGAATGAGGACAATTTGAAAAGGAAATTGGAGATACAGAGGTATCCCGAAAAAAATCAAAAGAGGTATCCAGTTGTGAATCTGTCACATCTACTTTTGTTGTAACAACAGGAGGTGGCATGTATATAGTATCAGCTTCCCACGACAAATCTAGCGATAAAAGGGGACAAGGGTATTCTCTTAACAACCTATCCTTTGAACTTTCTTGAGGTAGGCTAGTGGCAGGCTCTGAAATCACAGAAGGTGTGAAGACAAAATTGGACTATCAGGTGTTGGAAAAACTTCCCTGTCGATAACCTTAAAAATGCGATTTACATGTACAACCTGAGTATCTGAGGGATTAACAATCCGAGAAATTTTAAACAAGACAGGAGAAATTTGCTCTAAAACTCTATAAAGACCCCTATTAAATGTACACAACTTCTTAGTTAAATGTGGCTTCTTAGTGGGAACATGCAAATATACAGTATCACTGACTTTGATGTTCTTAAAGTAAAAGTTAGAAGTAGGTGGATGTGCCTGAGAATATGAAGCATTTTCCAGGTTAGTTTTAATGACAGAAAAAGTCCGTTAAAAATTGGTGACTATCTCCTGAGTGTAGGATCTAGTATCAGCATATGATCTGAATTTCGAGGAGAAAATCAGATCATAGGGCATCAACATATCTCTACCATAAGCCAAAAAAGCTGGAGATTTCTTGATGGTGCGATGATAGGCTGTACGAAAAGCTAAGAGAGCTAAGGGAACCTGTTCACACCAATCCTCTTGAGATTCGAGTACCAAATGACTTAAAGAATCAATCAAATTTTTGTTCAGGCGTTCCACGACTCCATTCACCTGCAGATTATATGCTACAGTATGTTGTTTTTTTATACCCAATATGTCATACACCTCAGCCATAGCCTTTGAAATAAAGTTGGAACCCCTATCCGAATATAAAACTTCCATAAGTCCATGTCGAGAAATGAAATCAATTAAAATTTTTACAACTGTTGAACTTTGAATATTGAATATCAGGGACAGGATAAGCCTCTGGATATCTTGTAAAATAGTCAGTGATTACCAGCAGCCATTTATTACCATTTCTGGATGTTATAAAAGACCCACCGCATCAATTGCACATTTCGGAAATGGGCGATCAACAACAGGAATCTCTTGGACAGGAGCCTTTTGATTTTTGTGGTAACCCCTTCTTTCCAAACATGACTTACAAGACAAAACATACTTTTTTACATTGTTATATATACCTATACAAAAAAAAACTTTGTCATACTCGCTGTAAAGTACGACAGGCAGTGATGTTAATTCTGCGCCGATTGTGCCGAGCTGCGCCGAAACACAAATTCTTGCGCCGAACTACGCTTTTAGCCGTTTTTTGCGCCGGTCTGCGCCGAATACGTCATTTTGACTCTTTTAGGGTGCGCCGAAACACAAATATTGCGCCGAACTGCGCTTTTAGCCGATTTTTGCGCCGGTCTGCGCCGAATACGTCATTTTGACTCTTTGTTAAATTTTTGCCACGCTCATTTATCTTTTAAAGCGTGTATGGAAAGCTAGTTAGCAATAAAGCAAGATTTAAACTGCGTACGAAAGCTGCATTCCGAAGCCATTCTACCCGCCCCGGATCGGACCAGTCGGGCTTTGTTAGTCACCTCAGGGCCGGCCAGATAGGCAAACAAGTAATCATCGCAACGGGCACCGTTTTTTGTTTATGAAGGGGCACGATTTCCAATTTAAAATCATAAAAGCAATTTTGAAAAAAGTAAAAGGGACGTCTTTTTCTACGTTTGCAGGGTGGAGTGGGTGTCATGTACCGCAGGGCCGCCCCTGATCTAAACCAGACCGATCCGTAAAGAAAACAGTATATTACGGTGACGTCCCAGCCCCTAAAAAATCACGGTTTATGACCCGGCCCGTAGCAAGAATGAAAATTGGAAGCATGACCGGTTTAGAAGTCAGAATCTAGGCTGTCTGAATTAATAGAATATTTCATTTTAAAATAATCCGGAAATCCGCTGCCAGTGGTGTAGTCGCGGGGGTAGAGATCTGTGCGGGCCCAGGCTTTTGCAGCACGATTCATTCAAGGCACGGGATGGCCTCAGCATTTTCTAGAATGGACCGGAACAAGCGTATACTCTTAAAGACGGTCCTCTGCGCTTGCAAAATCGAGCCTTTCCGGAAATTTTTGCTCTCCTAAAATTTGGACAAGACCAAACGATTGGCTTGTGATCCCCCCCCCCCCCTTCCTTAAATCATGATTAATATACGAGCTGGACCGGGTCTGAATTTTTTATTTTGATTAAATGCCGGGCCGGGCTAGACATTTTCGGCCCGTGAAGATCATGAGCGGGGAGATGCCGTCTCACTACTTTTTCATTCGAGCTTATGTCAGCAAAAGTAAGCGTTCTTCACTTTTCATCATGGACGCATGATTTTTGAGTCTTCAGTTGCGAGTGTTCCTAAACCTTTTTTCTTAAAACTACACCACTGTTTTTCTTTTTGTGTGTGTGCAGGCTCTACGAGAGGGGGCAGACGGGGCGACGCCCCTGGGCCCGTGTTCAGCCAAAGTGCGTCCGCAAATTTTTTCGAATGTGTTACGAATTTCATTTATAGATCCGTAATTAAAATCTTTATTTTAAAATAGACTAAATTTTGAATACATAATTCTAGAATGATATAAACGGCAGAGATGTTAATTCTACCATTTAAATATTAGTATTTTTACAACCTTCGAACATGCATTAAAAGTACCATAGCATACAAGAAATACTTCCCTCCCACTCTTTCCATTTAGCATTTATATGAAAACCATTAAAAAGAGCAGTTTCACACACACACACACAAAAATTCCTTCCGTCCATGTAAATCCATGTATTGTTTTTACCAAGTTGCTGATAGCATAGCCTGTATACACCCTTTTTTTTTCCAGAGCTTTCCTAAAGTGCTTTCAAATAGTGTTTTGCTTTTAGCAAATGGTGTTTGCTTTTCTTGTATGCATTTATTGTGTTCCTAAATCTTCAATTTTATGCTCCAAAATCATGTTAATTCTGATCTCGAATCTTAGTTTTCCTCTCGGAAACTATTTTTTTGTGCTCCCGAGGTGCTCCCAAATAGAATTTTTCTGCTCCCAAATGGAATTTTTCTGCTCCCGAGGTGCTCCCAAATGAAATTTTTTCTGCTCCCGGGGTGCTCCCAAATCGAGTGTTGGAGTTAACATCCCTGGACAGGCCAGCATGGGCCACAGTTTTGTTGTCATGACACAAATGCAATACCTCCTGGATAAGAGTCTGAGGCACAAGTAAGCAAACGTTATCTGAATTATTACTTATAGACTGACAGATAGCATTTTTCTGAAAGAAAAATTTATTGGATCTTTGAATATATGGAGACTCATTATTAAGGTAGGCAGCAATCTTTTGACAAAAAGGGTCAGATTTTTTAAGTTTAATGATATCTTGCATAGGAAATTTAGGAAATTGAAAAGAAAGAGGTTCAGCATTAAGAGTATTGACTTCGCACGAAAGAAAATCTGCCACTAAGTTAAGACGACCAAGCTTGGGAATAATTTTATAATCATATTGTTGCAAAGACATTATCTAACGAGCAATACGCGAAGAGGGATCTTTTAATTTTCGATACGCCTATACAAACATATCCTTCAGTTATCCTTCGCGCAGTAGTTTTCAAACGGAGTAATATTGAAACATACGAAGTTGAAAAACTCTCGCTTGCAAAAGAACTTAATTAAAGTTAATTTGAGATATGTTGGGGTTGTTCCTTGCTAATCGGTATTTCAAATATTTTCCGGAGCTATTTTGCTAAGATGTAACTTTTGTGCGAGAACTTGTTAAGTTGCTAGAATTTAATAGAAAAAAAAGTATATCTAATATAGTAATGCCATTTACGCACTATAGAGCGTCATATATGCAAAAAATCTGTGGCGGGACGAGAAGGAAAAAAAAAAGAAAAAGACATGTCCCACGGGACGCATAATTTCCATCGTGCAAAATTTTGAAAAAAAAATAAAAAAAAGAGAGAGAAATTTTTCTTTTTATATAACGCGTTCTCTCTCTAATTAGTAGTAAAAAATTAGTGAGTCACAGCCTATTATTAAAAGAGCTACTGATATTTTTTATTCAACTAAAACATGCAGAGGAGGCTTGTCAAAGCAATAAAAATATTTTTTCTTTCGTGTTTTCATAGTGTCCTGGCTTATTTTGCTGCACTCATGATTTTAGTCATATTTTTCATCCACATTTCTTTTTATGTAACTACACTACTTCTTTAAATTTCAATATTCAGTTATTTCATTCTCATAAATGGTTAATTTCACAGCAAAGAGGATAAAATGTCATGCATGTCACAACAATTTTTTCTTTATTAATTATAATTTTTTTTTAATAGAAGTTCTAGGTTATTTAAAAATAAGGTATTCAATATGCATCAGCACACCAAAATTGGTGAGACATGGTAACATCAATCGTGAAATTAACCAAATGCTTTTATATCGATAAGGACCCACTTTGGGGAAAAAAGGGCCCAGAAATTGAAAAGTTCTGGGTCCCAAGGACCTGTCTCTTTCAAAGTCTAACATCATCACTGCTAATAAATATAATACTCCACCAATAGTCGTCCAAACTTGACGACATTTTGCACGATTTTTGGGAATATATACAACGACCGTCGTCAAACCGATAATGAATACTATGCATTATGTTAATTAGTATTTGCATCTTGTGGCGACATTTGAATTTCCCACAATTTTAGAAAATGCCAGTTTCCTTTCGTTATTATGGTTGCTGAAAAATCACAGAGCTCAAAAATCGCTAAGGGTGACATGTGCATTAAACAAAATACTTTGAATTTTTATAATAGTAAATTTTTGCATCAAAGCCTTTTAATGTAATTAGATTTCTAACTCGTTATTAAACTCATGACGTCAAAATGACATCATTCTCAGATGCGATATCTAACATAAATTAGTGTAAGAAGATAAAGAGAAAAAGCTCGTTATTTTATTTTCTACAGCACCTGATAATCTGTATGGAAGTTTATTATTTCGCTCGTTTGTAATTTTTTGTCAAAACTTGTTAACTTCATTAGGATTTTTAATGCATTTTTACACTTGTGACATCAAAATGATGTCAGTCTCACTTGAATTATTAAAAGTAATAAATAAATAAATCTAACTTTGTTAACTATGCTCACGAATGTGCTGAAATCGGACATTTGAGTAGCTTTCTACCCTAAAAATTGCGAAAAATCGTAAAAAATTAGGGAACGGGTGGATTTCCAGAATTTTAAAGCAGCCTGTTTTATGTGTCTGTGCAAAATTTCAAGCCAATCGGTCAGACGGTGTGGGAGAAGTTTGAGGACGAACAAAGAAACAAACAGACAAGCAAACTTTCACATTTATATAATAGATTATTGCTATTTTATTTTTATTTTTTCTAATGGTGAGCACTTGTCGTTTATATTCATGGTCCATTAAAAAGTCCAAAATTACTGGTCACTGTATTATGGAGGCACCTAATAGGTGGATCAGCATTGCCTCTTATAAAATCTTGAATGAAATAATGCTTTTGCCGGAAATCGAACCTAGACCCATAGTGGGGTAAAATGGTCCATTATCCTCTATACAACACCGGCCACTATTTGTAGATTATATAACTGCCAAAATTGGTCTTCATTAATATCAGTATGCCATGACATTTTGTTTTTGATTGTCAGTTTTTAGATGGTATATACTTTATTAAAAAAATGTCTGCTGTAAGACAGTTTTGTGGCTTACCAATCTCTCATGCTTTAAATATATCATTTTCAAATGTATACCACTTGTATTTAGAAATAATTAGATTATTCAGATATCACTATTTAAACTTTTTGCATAATATTCAATGATGCATAATCAATATTTAGGCAGTTAAACTGTTACTGGAAGTCTCTGGATCAGATGAAGATGAAGCTATTAAGCTGGCAATTAATGCTGCTGGAAATGCAAATGACGATCACATAACCAGGCAGTTAATAAGTCATATAATGGGAGAAACAGATGGAGCTGTCAAAGTATGTATTTAATCTCTTCATATGACTCCCTCTTTTTTAAAGGTTTATTTTATTATTCATATAGTTTATGAAATAATAAATAATAGTAAAAATAAAATAAAAAGTAGTAAAAGTATTTGTATAGTTCCTGGTTCTGTTATTAGCCTATTTATCACAAATATAGGTTAATTTAAATCCTTTTTTCTTTAAATGACAAATTTCTTCATCAGTCTTTAAGAATTATGCACAAAGATACATTAGAATATCCTCACAAAACTGAAACTCCTGTCATTGTAATTTGAAAATATTAAAGAAACAATTTTAAGTATTTATTCATCTACTCATGTTTCAAACTAACTTAGAAATGTAAGTTATAAAATGCAAAAATTAGTGATGATTTTATTTTATAAAAACATATAAAACATTATTTAATACGGCGGATTAATTAGTTAAAATTTTTTATTTGGGAATACCTTATTCCCCCGTACATGATATATATTTCGGTTACACACATAACCATCTTCAGTCGTTTCTGGAACTCTCACTAATGGTGGCTTCCTTTTATATCTCTTCGTTCTTCTTCTTGAAAGTTCGATGAATGACGTCATCCCATGATTGGTTGATTGTATGAAGCGCATCGTTGATACTGCCATCTGTCGTCATTATTTCTAAGCTCTCACGAATGTAGGCATATATACTATTTTTAAAGTTGGCTATTTTTTTAATATTTTTAAAATCAATGGTAATGGGCTCTTTCAAATCAAAACGGGCCAGAGCGGTACTTTGTTTCTGGAGGTTAATGTCTTGAAAATGTTCGTTTTTTCGCTCTTTAATTTTCCTTTTTGTAACGCCGATGTAGCAATTTTCTTTATTAGTATCGTTTGACATAAAATTAATTTTATACATCCCTGCGGTTTCGATGGGGTTGATTGGGTCTTTTTCCGATCTAATGCGCTGAAAAATTGTTTTATTAGGTTTAATTGGAATACGGAAGTTCTTTTTACTGGCGATATTAGAAAGTTTATTGGCTATCCCTCGGCTAAAGGGGATAGCGGTAGTAAAACGTGGTTTATCTTTTTGACGGTTGTCTATAACATTTAATTTACGTTGCCTAGCTTTGAAAACTTTGTCGAAAATTTCTCGAGGGTAGTGGGCGTCTTGACATTGTTTCTTTATGAAAGCAATTTCTTTTTGAAGGAGGTCGTTGTTAGAACACACTTTGAAAGCGTGGTCGATATAGGAACGAATAGCAGCAATTTTATAGTTGAAAGGGGTTTTAGATTTAAAATTTACTATATTAGTATCACAAGTAGGTTTTCGAAAAATGGTGGTCTCAATGAGATTATTGTTTCTGGTTATGTTCACATCTAAGTAATTGTGGCTATTATTGATTTCTTTTTCGTAGGTAAATTTAATGTTCGGGTCTATGGCATTAAGTTGATTGATCAAATTATTTTCTTCATTATTGTGGGTGGTAAGGATAGCGAAGATATTGTCGACATAGCGAAGCCAAAGTTTGATGGTACTATTGTGTGTCTGTTTAATCTGTTCTTCAAGGATTCTCATTTTCCAGTCGGCAATTATTCCGGATATGGGGGAGCCCATGGGGACTCCTTTTATTTGTTGGTAGAAGTGATTATTATATTGAAAATATGAATTATTTAAAATTAGATTTATTGCACTAGTTAGGGTGTTAATTATGTTTATATCTTTAAAACTACTTTGAATTTGTTTGTTAATAATTTGGTTCATTTCCTTAATATCTATTGACGGGT
Organism: Cheiracanthium punctorium; assembly: GCA_038373885.1. Taxonomy (NCBI): domain Eukaryota; kingdom Metazoa; phylum Arthropoda; class Arachnida; order Araneae; family Cheiracanthiidae; genus Cheiracanthium; species Cheiracanthium punctorium. The sequence goes on from JAWZYV010008393.1 coordinate 732,411, forward strand.
ATAGATTTACAACATCGAAACTTACCATAATATCGTCTTCATCAAGTTTATAAACTTGATGAAGACGATATTTTTTATATATGCAGGGTTTGTCCCAAAATATATGCAGGATTTGTTGGAATGATTTTTTAAAATCATTTATTCAGTATGAATATCTGACCTTATATATGCTACACTAGCTGAAGTACCCGTCCTCGACGGGTTAGTGAATGCAAATTTCCAAAAAAGCAAGATCTTTCGTCAGCATTGTATGAGTACACAGAATGGATGTAGTATGTTGCCAAAGTAAAGAAAGCGAAGTTATAATTTTTATGTATTGTTAAAATATTACAGGTTAGAGAGTAACTAAGTAATATCATTTCATTCGCATTAGTCGTAATTATGTGATGCGCGAACGAATATTGACGCATATTGAAATAATTTTCGCAAAATCTAAAAATTCAATCAACATTTTGAAAAAATGGAAGCCTAGAATTTAAGTTGAGTGACAACCTATCCTGTCAACCAAATTCCTTTCATTCCCTGCAATCTTTATTTCGTGATGCTGGAACAAATTTTCAGCATTTTAAAACGATTTTCGCAAAATCTCAAAATGTAATGAAATTATTTTAAAAATTCAACGCCTATAAATTAAGATTAGCAACTACCTATCATATCACTAAATTTCGTATCATTTGTATTAGTCGTTATTACGTGATGTTTGAAGAAATATAAACGCATTTTGAGAGAATTTTCACAAAATCTCAAAATCTAATAAAAATGTTTAAAAAATTGGACTCCTATAGTTTATGTTGAGCAACCATCTATCGTGTGACCAAATTTCATATCATTCGCTTTAGTCGTTATTACGTAATGCGGGAACAAAGATTCACTCAGTTTTAAACGATTTTCACAAAATCTCGAAATCTGATCGATTTTTTTTAATTAGATGCTTATATAGTTTAAGTTGAGTGACCACCTAGCATGACACCCAATTTCATATCATTCGCTTCAGTCGTTTTTGCGTGATGCTTGAGCACAAATTTACGCAGTTTGAAACGATTTTCGCAAAATCTCAAAATCTAATCAAGATTTTTTAAAAATTCGACGCCTATGTTTTAAGTTGAGTGACCACCTATCATGACACCTAATTTCATATTATTCGCTTCAGTCGTTTTTACGTGATGCTTGAACACAAATTTACGCAGTTTGAAACAATTTTCTCAAAATCTCAAAATCCAATGAGGATTTTTTAAAAATTGGACGCCTGTGTTTTAAGTTGAAGGACCACCTATCATGACACCCAATTTCATATCATTCGCTTTAGTCGTTTTTACGTGATGCTTGAACACAAATTTACGCAGTTTGAAAGGATTTTCGAAAAATCTCAAACTCCAATCAAGATTTTTTTTTAAATTGGACGCCTATGTTTTAAGTTGAGTGAATACCTATCATGACACCCAATTTCATATCATTCGCTTCAGTCGTTTTTGCGTGATGCTTGAACACAAATTTACGCAGTTTGAAACGATTTTCGCAAAATCGGAAAATCTAATCAAGATTTTTTAAAAATTCGATGCCTATGTTTTAAGTTGAGTGACCACCTATCATGACACAAAATTTCATATCATTCGCTTCAGTCGTTTTTACGTGATGCTTAAACAAAAAAAGCGTCACGGACAGAATGACAGACAGACAAACTTTTTTTTGAGGGTCGCATCGGATTCCCGGGTGCTTGAAACGGATAGAAATCGCAAAATTTTTGAATTCCAAGAAATGTACAGACAAAAGTCTAATTTTATTTATGTAGATACACCACTTCCAATATGGTACATGGTTTAAGCAACACCATAAACAGACTTAATAGAAATCGATGCATCAGGTAGTAGCCAGAAAGCATTTTCACTGGAGGGGAAGGGGGCAGTGGCGTACACAAGAAGGGGGTCAACCCCTATTGTATAAATATGACTACATGTTTTCATTTAACTGAAAGCCCCTGAAAAAATCAAACTCTTAACTTGTTAAATAATTCTTAAGATATTGAATTAATTTTGGTATGGTCTGTCCCCAAGTTAGGTTTTAATTAAAATATAAAATAAGTACTCTATGCTCATAAAAATATTTCAACTAATCAACATGACTGCTGGGACCATGTGGAAGCATTCCAATTGTACCAAAATAATCACAAACTGCAATCTTCTCCTTCTGTTTCACCTGCCGTTTTCGTCCACAAACCGTAGAGATGTGTGCCGTGAACCAGCTCGACGACTCTTCTCCAATGATATGACAGCTTTTCCCTTCAGCACCTCTCTAGCCCTATCCCATACTGATGTTGCTTGGCGGTGTTGGTGTGCTCTAGAAGTGGGGGTTGCTGGAAAGGGGATATAAAAGCTTGTACATTTCCACACACACAGGACTTCGCATTCCACTACTGCCCATTTCTTTTAGACACTTCGCCGTTGGTCCCTTTTTTTTTCACATGGGTCCTGGAGTCACATCCACGTTATATGACCGACCAAGCAAATCCAACTTGATCTGGCGGCAATTTAACTAAAATGAATTAAATATAACCTTTTAAGCATTGCAATTTAGTAAACTAGAATAATATATGATTATTTTCGGAGATGCTTTTATATAATTTGTAATTGATGATTGTGTAAAAATAAAGTTGTGGGAGTCAATGTAAGTCCAAGTCACGTGTCCTCTTATTGCTTCTGAGAGTGACAGAGTGAGCAGGCAATTGATACCAGAGCCCAGTTTACCCATTTAAGGGCCCGGGGCTGTAATAATTGCGGAGCCCCCCCCCCCCCACGCACACACACATTTTTCTTTTTATTTAATATGAATGTTCGTCATTATATAAAATTTTGCAATGGTCATATTAGAATAAGATTTTCATTACCATTTAAATGAACTTTGAAACTGTTTGCAAAAAATTAATTAAAAAAATATTAACAACAAAATAATCTAACTCACCAACCAAAGGAAAAGTTACTGCATCAAAAACTTTAATGAATATATTTTACAGAATAAAAAATAAATAAATTGGCTTCTTCCTAGCTTTTGCAGTGCTAAAGTTTCAATTACATCTTTAAAATCCAGGTTGCTTGTTAAATCGTGCTCTGAGCACAGCAAAGCCAAACATTGCTGCTTTTTCTGCTGCATTTTTGTTCTTCGAAGAGATTGAACTCTCTCTAACTTGGAGTTTGCTCTCTCGGCTTTGCAATTTGATATCGGTAGAGTTAAATAAATACGTAATGCATTAAACATATTTGGAAAAATCTCAATTAACTCGTTTTTAAATATATGATCATAAGTATGTATCGGTGATTTTTTTTCTAAGCTACAGCTTAACAAATATTGTGAAGACTGAATGACTTCAGATTTTGTGGCTCCAAAATCTACTTCTCCCTCATAAACTTCAAGAAAATTATTAACTGATTCTTCATTTATTTGTTCGAGACCTAATTTAGTGATGAAATTGAAAATGCTGCATACTGAGTTATAAGCATAAATTCGTTTTATCATTTCTGAATTTAATCTATCGACTATCACAAATAAAACTTTAAGTTTTTCAAATCCTTGAAGAGTTACATGGCTAGTTGCTTCGGATTCGAGAGTACCATAGGTAAATTTTTTTCTTCTCAGTCTTTTTCCCTGATCCTTAGGTGAAGTCTACATGTGGAGATAGCAATTGACGGGTTGATTTCTCCGCATTCGCCTGACATCCGGACGTCTAAACTAACTCTTCACTAATAACGTTAGGCTCCTTTGTTGCACATTGTCTGTCAATACAACGGAAGGTAAAAGAAGATTGATACTGTTTGAAACTGGTGTTTATTTACTCCAGTTTCTAGAATGTCTAGTTGTTCATGAGAATCTATGAGAGTCTTTGTGTATAGTCTGTTTATTCAGGCAAAAATTTTGTCTCAATAGATCTTGAGTTTTTTCCAGAGAATATGTTTAACAAAGATACTCAATACCTTCAATCGTACAAAGCCATCATTCGATTTTAAAATTTACAATCAGGACGCACTAACTTTACTTTTATCTTCTATTAAAATAATTAACCCAATCCATTTTTAGGTTCACATAAAATGTGCATTTTTTTATTTACTGGATTTTTTTCGCCCTGTCTAGGGCCCCCTTGTTCACTGGGCCCGGGGCTTCAGCCCCCTCAGCCCCCCCTTTAACTGGGCTCTGATTGATACCGGTCTCATTTTCAAACTTAGATCCCCACAAACTTCTCCTCATGAAGATCTGCCCCATTAACCAGCATTGCTAACTACAAAGGGTCATTCCAGGAACTTTTGGGACAAACCCTATTTGTCAAACCTCATTAGCTTTTAACTTAGTAATGCTTTTTTAAATGCATAGATATGACATCAAAGAATATTAAATTTCATTTTTAGTTTTTAACATTGCCATTTACTTACGAAAGTGTACAATGTTGTCCCTTAAGCCATTGAATGCTACGATCAAATGAAAGCTGAGATAATTTCTAAACTTTTTATACCATTGAAAACAATAACTCATGAATATGTTACAAATGAAACACTTACTTCTAAAGACGCTTAACAAATCTTCCGAATTCCCCAGAGCTGCACAAGCACACTATATCATTTCTTTTAATCAGATGCTGCAACATCTGGTGTTAGCAACAGAATCTGTAACAAAGAATAGTATTAATGTATAAATTTTAATTTTAAGAATCTATGTAAAGTATCAGCTGTATTCTGACTATATCAATTTCATCATTATTCCTTGGGTCATTCCATTTCAAATCAACCAGGCCATGTCACCCACCGTCTCGGATTTCTTTGAAAATTTTTATAAATGTAGCCATTAGTGTTCTAACTAACAATGTGAAATTTTACTTCAATATCTCTAATACTTTTTAAGATAAAAATTATTAAAATAATGGAAAAGTGACCATAAATGGCATTTTTGCAAGCAATTATTTTAATGGTGCTTTTTCAGATAAAAAATCATAACTTTCTTTATTTTCAATATATTAAATTGAAATTTATACCAAAATGTTCACAAAGGTTTAGAGATTATAGAAAAAAATAATTTGATAGTCCTGTTTAGCACTGGAATCCTCCAAAAATTCATAAACTGTGTTTTTTTCAAAAAAATTTCATAAAAACAATAATTTTGCAAAAGCTGTTTCAGAAAATGGTGTAGCTCTTAACAAAGCAAACTATTTTTTTACTTACATGTAAATGCATAAAGTAAGATAATTTAAAATAAAAACGGTGGGTATTTGAGTCCTAATAGGTTAATTTAATTAAAAACCAAATATTTTGAAGATTTTCCTTAAAATGTTATGCTGCATGCAAATGTTATTATAAAATAATTTTTTATTTATTTAATTTTAAAAAGTGCTTATTTTATTTAAAAGTTAATAATGAGTTAAGTTATTTTACTTCAAATTTAAATTATTTTAAAATTAAAATTTTTTTTTAAACAAAATCGGAAATACATATAGTTAACATGCATCAAAATTTTTCTAGCTTTTTTTATTATCAACTACAAATTAATACTTTAGTTAAAAACAAACATTTTTCTTAAAAAATTTAGCTGTACCTAATTAAATGTGTAAAAAAAGGATTTATTTAATACTTTCTTAATTTAAAAAATTTAGACAAAATTTGTACATTAATTAGAAGATGTGTGCTGAAGATTTTTGAACTTTTTTTTTAATCATTGACTACAAATTAAATAAGAAACATACTAACTTGTTTTAGAATAAAATGAAAATATTAATTATTATGACTAATTAATGAGTTAAAGTTATTTTACTCAAAATTTAATTTTTTTTAAATTTTTAAAATATAACACTTTTTAAACAAAAACTGAATATACATAAAGTAAACATGTTAAACTACAAGTTAAATTACACTCATTCTGACATTTTAGATCAGTAATGTAACTGTTAATTTTATTTTTGTAATGTAGACAATGCTTTGTTTATAATGGGAATCTCCTCACCGGTCAGGTAAAAACTTGTTATTTATTTATTTTTAATTGAAATTTTTTTTAATGTGTCATGGAAATCAAGTTAAAATAGTTTATTAATGTTTAAATCGGTATTTTTTTTAATCAGTTCAAGCAAAAAGGAAAAAGAGTATGTCAATAAGAAATAATAAAAAAATGGGGGTTGGGGAGAAAAAGTGGAAACAGGCTGTTTTTTTTTTTTTTTTTTTTTTTTTTTCCTTTTCCAGAAATGATGCAACTTTTTAAGTTATTTTTATGCAATTTAGTTGTCCTAATTTAGAGATTCAAAGTTTTAGAATGTCTCTTCAGAAGTTGTACTATGCACTTTTAGGAACAGTTTATTCTAACAGTAATGAAACATGCAGAAAAAAGAAATTTAGTTCAATTTATGTGCTGTATGGTTGGAAAATTATCAAAATTTAAATGTTGTCTCAGCCAATTTTGTAATTTTTTTTTTTTTTTTTTTTTTTTTTTTTTTTTTTTGTAGGGGGAGGGTGTAAATTGCCCGAGACATGAAGAAGGCATATATATGTATATTGTTTATATATAAAACAATTATTTATTTATAAATAAAATTTATATTAATTTATAATTAAAACAATTTTAAAAACTTTTTTTTATCCTAATTTTGTTTATTTTTACATCAGTTTAAAAGAACTATGACAGTAGTCTCTTTTCAGTCAACAGGCTTTTGGACTGTAACTGGATCAGATCACATGCTTTCTATTTGTTGTGTGTAAGGAGCTAGTGTAATATGAGAAGATGCAGGGGGAGATACTGAGTAGTGTAGGATAGTAAAGGCCATTACCCACACCCAGTGATTGCTGCGGCTACAATGTATTTGAATGGGGATATTTGGCTGCGTCTTATGTCGGGTACACATGGACTGTCCTCTACCAAACAATAGATGGGGGTGTGAAACTGCAATATTATCCATGGTCCCCAATTACCTTTTGTCCGGAGTATCTCTCTCATTCTCTGCAGTGCGAAAAATTTATTCCTTACAAGTGATAACTGGCCAAGCGGCGAGCGGCTCCCTCTCGATGTGGAAAGTGGCCTTAAAGGGGTGAGGTCCACTCCCAATGAGTCATCCTCTTGTTTGCAGGTATGAATATCTCTTCTTTGGTCAGATGCTTTGAGGATTGGAATCAGTTTTGCCTTTCTTTGGTTAAGTGAAGATGTTCTTTGAGTAATTTGGAAGTGTTTATGTTCTTTGGGATTGTTGAAGTTATTTTAAAAAGAGTTAAACCAATAATCTAAAGCTAAATTATTCAGCTTGATATGCAAGCTCATTTTTGTTTGTCTAATTGAAAGACTTTAAATTAGAATTTTTTTTCTTTTTTTGTGCTACCACTGAATATCAGTTCCATTTAATATGACATCAGAACATTCCGAAACGTGCTGTAGTATTGGCTAAGAAAATGGAACTGAATGCCAAATACTCAAGTAGAATCAAGACTTATACTCAAGTAGAATCAAGTTCTGCATTATTAAGCCCTTCAGACTTGAATTGAATAAGTTTGAGAAGTAATGTACAACCGGAGCTTAATATTTGTGAACATCACAAATTATTTTATTTGAATAAATTTGAAATACTTCAAACATCATGTTTTGACCCGTTTAAGTGCCATAAAAGAAAAAGAAAAAAAAATGTTTGAGAACCATTAATTTAAATTTATCTGAGGTATTAACAAATTGCCAAACTGTAAAAAATGTATTCCTGGGCAAAAACTATGTAGTTTTTGTAGGAAGAAGGTAAACAAACTTATTTCTGAGCTTGATGACAAAGTATTAACTGGCAGTGGTGAAACTGTCACAAATTTGAAATTGTCAATTTCAAAACAAGAAGCTTTAGAAGATGTTAATGTATCATTATAAAACATAAGTGAATCTCCATTGAAATTGATTGATTGAAGGAAAGGGACTACTTTTTTTTTTTTTTTTTTTCTGGAAAAATACTGAACATAAGTGTCACAATTAGTCATAATAATTAATATTTTCATTTTATTCTAAAACAAGTTAGTATGTTTCTTATTTAATTTGTAGTCAATGATTCAAAGAAATGTTCAAAAATCTTCAGCACACATCTTCTAATTAATGTTTGTCTAAATTTTTTAAATTAAGAAAGTATTAAATAAATCCTTTTTTTACACATTTAATTGCGTACAGCTAAATTTTTTAAGAAAAATGTTTGTTTTTAACTAAAGTATTAATTTGTAGTTGACAATAAAAAATGCTAGAAAAATTTTGATGCATGTTAACTATATGTATTTCCGATTTTGTTTAAAAAAAAATTTTTAATTTTAAAATAATTTAAATTTGAAGTAAAATAACTTAACTCATTATTAACTTTTAAATAAAATAAGCACTTTTTAAAATTAAATAAATAAAAAATTATTTTATAATAACATTTGCATGCAGCATAACATTTTAAGGAAAATCTTCAAAATATTTGGTTTTTAATTAAATTAACCTATTAGGACTCAAATACCCACCGTTTTTATTTTAAATTATCTTACTTTATGCATTTACATGTAAGTAAAAAAATAGTTTGCTTTGTTAAGAGCTACACCATTTTCTGAAACAGCTTTTGCAAAATTATTGTTTTTATGAAATTTTTTTGAAAAAAACAAAGTTTATGAATTTTTGGGGGATTCCAGTGCTAAACAGGACTATCAAATAATTTTTTTCTATTATCTCCAAACCTTTGTGAACATTTTGGTATAAATTTCAATTTAATATATTGAAAATAAAGAAAGTTATGATTTTTTATCTGAAAAAGCACCATTAAAATAATTGCTTGCAAAAACGCCATTTATGGTCACTTTTCCATTATTTTAATAATTTTTATCTTAAAAAGTATTAGAGATATTGAAGCAAAATTTCATATTGTTAGTTAGAACACTAATGGCTACATTTATAAAAATTTTCAAAGAAATCCGAGACGGTGGGTGACATTTTTGGAATTTACTGGTTGATTTGAAATGGAATGACCCCCTTGCCATTGTTATCCTGGCTAATAAATGACAGTAAAATCAATAAAATGTGTTTCAGTGGAACATTATAGTAATTATTCTAGTATGATATAAATTTTCCACAACTTGCTGCTAAGAAAATTGGGTGATACAAAACTGTAACATTTAAAAAGTTCTAAACTCAAAAAAATATTTACATTGTTGTACTTATTATCCATGAAAATACTGATTTTTTTAATTTTATTTTGTTTGTTTATTTATTTATTTATTTACATTATACTTACCACAGAATAAGATGTTTGTTACTATTTAATGCTAAACTCATCAATTAAAGGAAAACAAAACTAATGTTTAGTGTTCTTGGACTGAATAATTTGAATTAAACAGAAAACTTAACTATCTTAACTCTAAAATACTTGGATTTTAATGTTAGTGTTGCTATTTTACATCTTCTGTTCTTTGTACAACCTTTGTATATCCTGAACATGATATTTATGTATTTCTATTCGCTACATTTTAAAGCAAGAATTGTGTGGCTATCTCTTTTTTTTCGTTGAGATATGAAGGGAAATGTGAAAAGAGTATTTTGTCCTGCTACTCCCATATTAGTGCAATTTTTAAAAAATACTTATCAAATGATGCCTTGGGTCCAAAAGTTATAAGCTCTTGAAATTTCATGTCTTTATGTCCAATAGATTTGGCTGGTTGTTGATGTGTGAGTCAGTAGTTAGTCAGAACATCTTCCATTATATAGAGAGATTGATAAAGATAAAACTCGGCTGTTTGAGTCTCGTCAGGGGGAGACCCTCCTCCCTGAACCCAACTAAATTTTTAGTTTTATTATTGCCATATTAAAACGATATTAATTGGCTATATCATTTTATCCCTCATCTTTCATATATTTCACCTGGTAACCCTATGTTGAAATTTTTATGATTGTAACCTATTTATAGAAAAATACATGTGATGCATATTCTACAGCTTACGAGATATTGTAACAATAGATTAAAGCTGTTGTGAACTAATAGTATTTAAATATATGTAAAATTATGTCGCATACTTTTATGTCAAATTTTTGGGGCAATTTTCAATAATGGGGTGAGAGATAAAATGACATAGTCATTAAAAAAGGAAGATAACAAATAGTATTAATGTATAAATTTTAATTTTAAGAATCTATGTAAAGTATCGGCTATATTCTGACTATATCAATTTCATCATTATTCCTTGCCATTGTTATCCTGGCTAATAAATGAGAGTAAAATCAATAAAATGTGTTTCAGTGGAACATTATAGTAATTATTCTAGTATGATATAAATTTTCCACAACTTGCTGCTAAGAAAATTGGGTGATACAAAACTTTTTATTAGTAAAAGGATTTTGATTGACAGACATCAAACAGTAAAAAATAATAAAACTTTCCAAAAACAGACAGAATGTTATTTTAAAATTAAAGCTTAATTAAAATTCTAACACCTTTCATACATATATGAAGTTTACATTATATAATTTGTTTTAAATTTAACAACTTTGGCATTTAATTATGTAAGTTTTACTAATTTTGATGCAAAATCTTTACATATATATATATATATATGTATATATGTATATATCCCCATGCAGAAACCCTTACCTGGTTAAAAATTTGTGATGCAGCATTTTACTTTATAGATCTATGAATTTTAAATATGGGTCTTAAAAATAATGATATCAAATTTTGAGTGATGCCCTGCTGGGAATTTTAAAGATTTGTTTTTAAATTCCATTACAGTTACTTTCGTTTTATTTTCTAAAGAAGATTTATGCATTTAAGCAATGCTTTTAATTATGAAATGCACTCTCAAATATATCACACTTTCACTGAGTCTATATAATGTATTCAAATGAATTTATTTCAATAATTTAATTTATCTTTTGCATCACGCTATCCAAAAGAGCAAGTAAAATTTACGTAAATTATTTAGTTAGTGTCATAGTAACCAAACTAAGTGCAATGTATATGAAAATTTTGCTTGCCCTTTTGGATAGCGTGACGCAAAAGATAAATTAAATTGTTGAAATAAATTCATTTGAATACATTATATAGACTCAGTGAAAGTGTGATATATTTGACAGTGTATTTCATAATTAAAAGCATTGTTTAAATGCGTAAATCTTCTTTAGAAAATAAAACGAAAGTAACTGTAATGGAATTTAAAAACAAATCTTTAAATTCCCAGCAGGGCATCACTCAAAATTTGATATCATTATTTTTAGACCCATATTTAAAATTTATAGATCTATAAAGTAAAATGCTGCGTCACAAATTTTTAACCAGGTAAGGGTTTTTGCATGGGGATATCATTACTTTTTAAGGGTATGGTCAGAAGATAATAAATTAGTTTCAAGGGCGAATTTCGGAAGTTTGCTTGACACTAAGTTATGTAAATAAATATACAAACCTGTTTTCATGCAGTATCAGAGTATTTGATTAAAAAAGTCACAGCAAGTTCTTTTGTAACATGTAACAGAAAATTGACATATTTTTGTTAGAATTTTATAATAAGAGACGTAATACTGATTATAATCAATAATTTTTTGAGTAATTTTCTATTTATAATTTGGGTCGAGTACAGATTAGTATCCCTGCCACCATCTTTGATTTTATTTCATAAATTTGCATTCAGTTTAATGCTAAACGTAAGTTAACTTTTTTACTATAATTATATAACTATTGGGCCCCATCAGTGGCCGAGCGCATAGCGCTCTGAACTGGGAGACGGAAGGTGCCTGGTTCAAAACCAGGTTGCATCTGCCGACCTAATCGTTCGGAGTTTTCCGTGGTTTCCTCCAAAACAGCGTAAATACGGGTTAGGACCCCTTAGAAAGACCCCCACGGAGGGCACCCCACGTGTTGGCTTAGAGCCTGCGTGTAGCTATAATTGGATAACAATATATAACTATTGGTTCTATTGTTTTAATACATTGTGATTCATTAATTTGCATTCAGTTTAACGATAACCGTAAGTTAAGTTTCGTTAAAATTATTAATTTAATAATCTCGTTCTTAATTAATGATAATCTAGTTACTCGTTCTATTATTTTAATGCAATGTTTGCTTTCAGTTTAAAGCTATCTCTAAGTTAAATTTTTAACTATATTATGATACACTAAGTTTTTACTAAGTTAATGATACATCTCAAAATTGTTGATTAAATTAATTAATGACTATAATCATTAATAAAATAGAAAATTACTTAAAAAATTATTGTTTATAATTGGTTTTATGTCGCTTTTTAGAAAACTAACTTCATACTATGTTTGTTTTTTTATCAGTTGATAATTTCATTTTTTTAGAGAACGTTTAGATGAACTACCAGTTTAAGAATAAGGGTCTTGCGCTGTTGACTTTCTTAGTGCTTCTGAAGCGTATTTACGTTACATCGTGAGAAAAACCGTCCAAAACTCCGAATTTTTAGATTATCAGCCATCCGGTAGACCAGAATCCTGGACATTTATACTTCAGTTATCTACCATCTTCAGTATCTTATCAACTCAGCTCGGGTGGGCACAACATCTTGTTTTAGATGCCATCTCCGGCCTTCAAATGTCTAATACAAAATATAGTGCATGTATAAATCTAGATTAATTAATCAAATTTCTATCTGAAAAGTATTGAACAAAATTTTAAATCTGGTATTTAAAGGAATACAAAATAAAAGTGTGAAAAACCTAAGATTTGGAAAAAATATTGGTTTTAAAATTATAATTCAATAATTTCAATAAATTTTATATATACATGAAGAGTAAAAGAATTATTATTAAAACTAGTTAGTATGTAAAACTACTATTTATTTTCCTTTGAATGCTAAATAATTATTATTAATTAATTATGTGAGCTTTCTGAAGAGAAAAAAAATTCATTGAAATATTAATTACATATTGAATTTTCCAAATAGAATTAATAATATTAGAAAAATAAAGACTTAATTTAATTAGAAATAGCTATCAAAATACTAGGGAAACGAAATACTTAAAGAAAAAGTTAGGAAGGAGTTTTACGAAAAAATACTTAAATTAATTATTTTTTTAATTCAAAGTCTTAACTATTTTTAATTATTAATTATAGCAAAATAAATTACAGAAAAAATAAGTAAAGTATATAATAATCTGTTATTATTTTTTAAATGAAATAAAACAAAAACGACAGTAACACACAGCTCATCTCGCAAAAGTGTGATATCGGGTACAGAACTTAAGTTTTCTGGACAGAAAGGGGAAGCGCATCGTACCAGCTGTCTACGACCAAACCTGTTTAGGATATAAGGTAACTTGTACAAATCTTGTCACGGATCTACAGCACTGTATTCCTACTTCCTGCCTTGTTTACCGCCTTTGAAACAAGATCATTTTCCGTATTTCCTTACGCGGGTTAAATAGTTCCCTCTTTGAACTGGATTAAATTAAAAAAAACGAGTTTTCCTAGCTTAACCGGCGACGTCACTCATCGTATTTGGCACCGATTAAAATCATATATTAATTGTAAAAAATTCGTTAGAGCGGATTCAGAGATCCAGAAGAGAACTTTTGAAAATAGAAAAGTTAGCTGTATGTATAAGTGCCTCGAAGTTTTACGGTTGGTTGGTTGGGGCTGGCTGCGTCACTCGTAGAACTGCCATTCTACATGATATATATGTATGTATGTATGTATGTATTTAAATTCATGAGCTAAAGCTGTCAAAATGAGAGCTATACATTCTAAAGACTGAATATTCAAATAACTCAATTTTATTCTATTTGTTATTAAAATAATTCTGAGTCATTCCATTATAAAATGAGCCAAAGATCATAGAAAAGAAATTGTAATTAATGATATGTTTTGGTATGCTTAAATTTATGAGTAGTTGATACTGTTATTTTGTTTTATAAATTTACTGCAGTTTTTCAATATTTCAGGATTTGCAACATTTATATAATCTCTATATCACTCTTGGTCAAATTAAAGAAGCTGCTAGAACAGCTGTTATAATGGCTAGTGCAGAACAAAATTCTGGTTAGTATTTTTATACATTTGAAACTAATTACAGCTATATTAGTCTCACCTCATTGTGATAATCATGTCACTATTCATTATGACACATTTTCAATCAAGATTTTTAATACTCAACTCAAAACTAGAATTATTTAAAAAAAATTGCTGTGGACACCATATAGCTTTCTTGTACATCTATTAAATTAGATATTTTTTTATGCTCTGCACTCTTTAATAATCTTAATATTTTCTTAACGTAATTAACCTGAAATCAAGATAAGATACTTCAATAATAATAAGGTTTGATTATGTCTCATCAGATATAAGAGATATTGCCTAGCTGGGTTCAGTTTTACCAAGTTCTTTTTGCACTAACAAAGTTTCGTGATAGTTGGCAAGATTTTGGGAATGGCCCAAGCAATTCCTGTCCATAGACTTTTAATGCATTGAAGCTGGCCATAGACCTTTAATATATTGATAGTCTTTTTGGTTACCCTATAAATTAACAACCCAGTTGATTACAATCAAAAATGGGGAGGGTGCACAACTAGATGTTACAATGGTCCTGAGTATAAAATTTCAATATTTTATGGCTGATTGTTTTCAAGTTATGTATAAACATATTTGGATGTTTGTACATAACTATCAAGAGAAAACTAGTGAAAATGACTTGGTCAGTTAATATGAATCATACATGTATAGATAAATACATTGAGACCTTGTGCAGGGTGTCCACAGACAACTAAAAAGCCGATTTTTTGCTACTAATTTAAATATAAGGCAACTTGGGCAATTTTGAATTTTAAAATGTAATTTTATTACTAATACATGATAGAAAAGTGGTAAAAATTACTGTCTGCACTCTTGGCAGAGTTAAAAATGTGCTCTCCACAAATAGCCTCGATGCAGTAGTATCATGTATTTTGCAATTCTGCATTTCTTAGTATAGCGTAAACACGGGCGTTGCAAGAGCGACCAAGAAGACGCTATAATTGACCTATGATCAGGCTAGCTGCAGCACATGGCATTGTGAAAAAGTCCTATGAAAAATATTACATATGGTGACCACAAAGGATATGAAAAAAAGGAAACCAAAGACTTACCCCAGTAGCAGCTCCGGCGTGAAGATCCTCCGTATGAAAAGAACAAAAAACTTACACGTGCAAGGAAGAAAACAAAAATCTAATTGAAGGGAATTACTGACAGGAAATTTTATTCATTGATTGCATCTCATGTACATTTGAACTAGTACAAAAGAACTTTTAAGGACTTCAGTCAAGAAAAAAAGTTTACACACGGTTCATATTTCAAAAAACGGCAAAATGGCGTCCAGGCCAGACTCATAGTCAATTATTACGGAAAAAAAGGGGAGCTTGCATTTCATTTGAGAATTTAAATACTTTGCAAATAGAATTAATTTAATAAAGAGAGAGTGCCTTATGCGCATAAAAAAAGAATTTAACGGTCATAAAAATTTCACCGTGTTGCTGTTCCTGCCACCTCCGACAAAGGCCACGATGTTCTGTGTTGGGGAGCGCTTCTTAGCGCGGGTTCCTTGTATGCTGGAAAAAGGTGAAGTGAAGTCTTGCTTTTTTGAGGCGACCCGCCGCCGCAGTCGATCTCGGCAACCTTGACTATACGTCACAGGCAGGGAGGAGAAAGCGCAGCGATTGGTTCCAAAGTAAGCGCGGGCAGAAAAACCATGACATCATCCCAGGGATTGATGAAATATTTCACTGCGCAGGTGATGGCCAGATTGCCAGCGGCGCTTATGATCCTCGTTATGAAGAGTTGGCGAGATGCTCGGAAATCGCGCTGACTGTTGAAGAAGGAACACGTGGTGCAAACGTGCCGCCATATTGGAAGCACACACACAAAAAAAAAGAAATAGCCGGGGAAAACATTTTAAAAAGAGGAAAGGCGGAAGAATCAGGAGTGCACACATGGTAAAATTAATACTCATGAAAGAAAATGCAAAACAGGAATACATGTGATATTTCCATCACATATTCCTCCCCTCACATCGAGAGAAAAAAATGCTAGAGCCAAGGGAATTTTTTTTTTTTTTTCTGCAAGATCCCCTTTTGTACAAAAAGTGACATGCACAATATAAAATGACTATAAGAGGTATAAATAGGAAATCAGGACATACTGCCCTTACACCAACTCTGGGATGGTACAATACCATTCCATGTATCACAGTAGTGAAATACTCAAGAAAAGGTATTTCAGTTATGTTATTCGCTACGTCTGATCTTAAATTATTAGGCATGTCATAAATAAAGCTAGAAAAAAAAACTTTGCTATTTAGTTTAATTTTTTTAATGCTTCAAAAATGTACAATCAATTGTCATGAGATAGCAGAAGGAGAAAAAAAATGTTTGGCCAAAGAAACACAAAAAAAAAAAAAAAAAAATTGGGCTAGTAAAGGATTCTTTGTTTATACCCTATCATATCATAATATATACACTCTCTGGGTACCCAAAAGTCTGAAAAAACACAGTACATGTACATAATATATTTGTAAGTAAGAATATGAAAGAAAAAGTTATATTAAATAAGAACTCAAAAAAATATTGCTGTAGCTTATGGCTGGGGGAAGAAAAAACACATTGTAAGTTAGGTACTATTGTAATGGTATAAAGTGAGACATTCAAGCTGCAGCAGGTGCATGTGTTGACAACACACAAAAAGAGAGAAGGTAATTGAATAAAAGAATCAAAAGGGGTGGCACACTATCTGATGAGAAAGCTGATCAGTTCTTTCTCATGCACCAGAATCATGTAACCAGAAAGTTTATACTAGTCATTAAGAGGAAAGGAAGTACTACAAAGGTATTGTGACAGATGAAAACCATGCACATGAATACTCACATTATGCAATAAAATTAACAAGTTACACATGAGTTAAAAACACTTACATAATGTTATTACACAAAACACTTTTAGAACACTAGCAAAGTTATATTACAGATATACAATGAGAGTGAAATTATGAGTGGAAGGAAAAAAAAATTGCAAATAACACTTCAATGCAAAAAACTTGGCTATATGAAACATTAAATACAATTGGGGTGAAAAAAAATATAAGTGACAATTCAATGCTAAACAAGGTTGGCTATATGGAAGAAAAAGATACAATGTCTTCTTCGTGACAGCAAGTGTGGGTGAAAAAAAAGGATTGTTCATGGAGAGAATAGAATCACTTTTCAGATGTCATACATACTCTGGCGAAATTCTTATAAGAGGAAGAAAAAAAATGAAAAAGTTAATTTTTTCTCTTTCGAAGAAAACACCTTGCGTGTTCTGTACCACGAGAGTCCTGGGAGGATGAGTCAACAGTCTGTTCATCTTCCAGGATACACTGATGAGCACTGTCAGTCATCTCCACTCCTTGTAGGTGAACATGAGGAACAGGGCTCTGCTGAAGTGTGCCATTAGGTGACGTGGTTTCAGGCATCAGACAGGTAGGTGAGTCATCATTCACATACCCTTTTTGGGGGGCAGTCGAAATGGGAGACAGTTCAGGAGGGGGTGTTGATGTCTGAGGTACACCAGACACTTCTGCCACAGGAGACTGAAACGGGATAGCAGGACCTTCCGTTACGCCACAGGGTTCGGTCCTTGCAGACACAACACCCTCTGTTTCCAGTCGTGTTGCAACACCAGCGTACTCATCACAGTTACAGGGCACAGCAGATTTTGAAGACGTGAGGAAAAGAAGAAATTGCAGTTGGGGTAGCCTGACATCCCTTTTGGTTCTGTGGGGTCTGAGATTTATGGTGTGAAGACGATTCCTTGAGATGTTCCTTTCTATTTGGCACTTTCCATATGGAGTCAATGTGGATGAGAGATTCAGTAACGACGGGGCTATTTTCACGTTTGACTGCCACAATTACAAGACTGACGAGGCGAATCACTACGTATGGCCCATAAAGGGTAGGGCGGAAAGACTATCTTGTTTTTATGTATACCACATCTCCGACTTTAAAGCGACGCAATTTTGCCTTCTTGTTGTACAGACGATTCGGGTTCTCTTGTTTATCAATATGGGATTAGAACACATTTCTGTATATGTTGTCCATGAGTTGGGGACACTTACTGACATACTGGTGTTGGGACGCATAACTGGGTGTGTGATTTGGAAAATATGTGTCAAAGACATTGGACAGAGTTCTCCCAAAATGAACCAGATTTGGAGCAACGTCAATGGAATCATGGGTTGTAGCAGGGGGGGGGGATATCGGGATGTATCCCCCCCTCCTCCTCCTCCTCCCCCCCCCCCCCGAAAATTTTGGATTAGTGATAAAATTCCGTCTATTTATACACATATAAGTTCATATTCCCCCCGAAATTTTTTCCAGGTGCATATCCCCCCCCCCCCCCCCCGAAAAATTTTCCTAGCTATGCGCCTGGGTTGTAGCATTGTACAATGCCTGATGTGTAGCAAGACAGCTTCCGTGAATGGATGTCCATTCTGGACAAAAGACTTGACAGAAGATTTTATAGCGGCATTTATCCTCTCCGCATAAGAGTTAGCTTGTGGCCTGTTTGGTGTAGTGTGACGGAGATTAATACCTAAAGACTTGTTTAGTAGATGGACGGCTTCTGCAGTAAATTGTGTACCCCTGTCAGTTGTAATGAAAGAAGGATGGTATGTATGCAGATGTACTGTAGTAAAGAATCAGCCACAGATTTCGCAGTAATATTTTTTAGAGGAAACAGTTGAATAAATCTGCTGAATTTGTCAATAATGGTGAGTATGTACTATGTCTGTCGGATAGGGCCTACGATGTCCATGGCAATCTCGATACCAGGAGCACTCGGAAAAGGTGCAACCTGTAAAGGCGCATGCGGAATGCTATGACTTTTAAATTGAAGGCATTGGTGACAAGAAGCTACAAAACTCTTTGTGTCAATGGAGATGTTTCTCCAGAAATATTTTGCTTTTAAACTCTGATACGTTTTATGAATGCCACTATGGTCAATATGAAAAATTCGTAGCAACTTTGGAATTAGGGACTGAGGAACTACAATTCTTGCATCTAGAGAACTAGATGAACTAGAGTTAGGACTTGAATTGGCATGATAAAGAAGATTGTCTTGTGGGTTAATGAAATATTTGAAAAATTTCTGTGGAAGAGTTCCTTGAATGATTTTATCTCTGAGCGAAGAAATGAAAGGATCTTTTGACTGCTCGTCCAAAAAGGTGGTAAGTGAAATTTCATTTTCAGGGTTTGAAGAGTTTAAATGATTGAGGAACACTGGAATGGCTTCATTGGAGTTAATGATGTCTTGATTGTTTGATAAATCATCAGTCGTGGGATCTTGTTCAAGGCGAGACAGATAGTCCGCGAGTACGTTTTCCTTGCCCGGGATGTGCTTAAAATCGAACGAGTATTCCGCAATGTCCATGAGCCAACGAGTAGTAACATCAGTGGGGGATGAAATATGTCAAGCAAAACAGGAATACATGTGATAATTCCATCACACTTAGAATTACAAATTCTGCATTTGTCTGCTCACTTTTAGTCGTGTCTTCAATGGGTTTTTTAGTAATCAAAATATCTTCAATATTTATTTCGATGGAATAAAGTTACCTATTATAATATAAGAAAACATGTACGAAACAGCAAATCTCAAAAAGTAACTGTACAGCTATGTTTATCACCTTCGTATAACTCATTTTACTTGGTATAAAGGTCCTTTGAGTGAGATGGTGTGAGCATAATGGAAGCATCTCAAATTCGCAAAACTGGCAGGGACCAGTAATCTGTTTTTAAGTCTATATCTCCTAGTCTTGCTTTCCCCTCGAAACCAGTGATTACTTGCTACCATAGGCGTAGCTTAAGACAAGAGTAGGCAGTTCATCAAAATATTTTCTACAATAGAAAACATCCCCCGCCTGATGTTACATGTCAATTTACACCAATGTTTGCTGGGCTACAAGCGTGTATTTATTAAAGCAAAAATTTACAGTCTGTGAAGTCTATTATAAACAGATTTGATGTAGAAGACACTGCTTCATTTAAAATTGCTCTAAATGCTTTCTCCTGATAAAATTGAAGGAAACTTGATATTTATTAAGTCTATCTTGACTTTTTATCCTCAACAATTACAAGCTTAGAAAAACAAGATTTGGAACTTATTGCTCTGATCAATTATAGTGATAAAGTGAATACAGTTTTAAAAATGGCACAAGGAAAGGGACAAAGTATAATAGAAAACTTTAACAAGGTTTTAGAGAAAAATGGCTTCACAAAAAATGAGAAAAATATGTCTCTTGTCTCAACAGGTGAAATTACAACTTTTGAAATTCAAGAAGAGTTATCAGTAACTGATTCAGTTTTTTTCAAATACGCACCAGTCATATCTGTAGATGTTGAAAGAAGCTTTTCCAAATATAAAAATTTTTCAGACAAAATATTTTCTCATTTGAAAAACTAAAAAGCACTCAATAATCCAATCAATGGCATACATGGGTTTCATTTCAGAGGGGGTAGATCCAGTATTTAGCTCTTTGGGAGAGGAAGGGGGGGGGGCACTTCATCTGGATGAAAATTGCTTGAAAACCTTAGGACTTTTTGACTATATTTAAAACAAAGAAATGAGAAGCTATTTTTAAATTAATTGGAATATATGTAGATTAAAATTCAACCCTGTGGTGATAACTTATTTTTACTGGAGATAAACTGCGTGTCTGAATGAAGAATCAGATAAAGCATCATAATAATAATACGGCTTCTAACATTCTAAAGTTTGTTTGCTTTAAATCTTATTCTTACTAGAGTTAATATAAATGTTTTAAAATAAGCATTTTAATAGTTATTTTATATTTTCAGAGAGGGGCCCGGGCCCTCTTTGGCACCCCATAAATATGCCACTGAATCCAATGTAATTCTGACTTGTAATTTCATAAAATTGAAATTTTGAAGTGTATTAATATTTATATTTATGTATACTAAAAAGTCTAGTTGTCAATATATTTTGTCGTTCTTTTTTAGTATTTTGTGATTTTAGAAATTTACATTTTTTAATTTTAGCGTGTATTTTATCTCTTTTAATATATTTTAATTAGGTGTCAGTATATAGTCAAGTGTAATATATTTTTTTTCTTAACTTTTTATTATCTTAACGTATTTATTTTAAATATTTATATGTTACATCTCAGTTTCTTTATAAAAAAATGTGCTTTAATTCTGCAAAATGTAACTTTAGTAAATTATTGGTTTAGATTGAAAATTTGGTTTGATTATAAGGGCATTTTTTGCATTTTTAAGGACATTGTTGGGATTTTTTAGGTCATCAAAATTTGAGCTATAGTTATAATGTAACATAAACATTATAGGAAATTTAACTGTAGAAATTTGGTGTTTTAATCCTGTATATTAATTTGATAGTAATGTTACTTGTTATTTTCCCGAACTTACTGATTTTGTTAACATTTTGAACTTAAAAGCAATATCATACATGGAATCTTGCCAAATTATAACTTAAAAAAGTTATTTGATTAATTTTTTTTTCTCTTTATTACCTATTAAGTAAAAACAATTTTTTCTACATTTAATTTGATTACTTCAAGGATTCTATTAATATGTATGTGAGAAATATAATAAGCGATTTTAGATCTTATTAATATGAATTTTTTATTCAGTTATGGCAGAAAAAGACAAATTCCTGCAATAAAGATGATTTGGCTGCATTTCACTAGCTCAAAACATAGATTTTAATTGAGTTGAACTCCAAGACTAAGATTTTGAATAAAATATAAATTGAAGATATCTATTTTATTGCTTTGATATCACTGGTTTTTCAGCTTTATTCAAAGTAATAGAGGACATTTTAGAAATTAATGCCCTTTCTGTGTGTGGTTTTTTTTTTTAATTAGATGTAGTGACAGTTAATATTTTTCATTCCGATTCTGAAAAATGAGCAGGTCAGTATGTATACTTAATGTCACCGAAACATCCGTCATTCTTGTAAATTCATCACAAGGCTAAAACCTGATCTCCTGTTTCAATCTTTCCCCTTTTTTCTTTTTTTTTTAAGGAACATATAAGAAGGCTCGCTTACTTCTACTCAGTATGTATTCTAAATTAAAAGAAAGGAACATGAAAATTCCTGTTGAAATATCAAACAGTTTGATGTTGTTACACAGTTACAGTCTCGCTAAGTTACATATGCAGAGAGGTGATCACATGAAGAGTGCTCGGATGCTGATCAGAGTTTCAAACAACATAAATAAATTTCCAAGGCGTAAGTAAACATGCAGTTTTATGTATTCATTCTGTAATTTTATTAAATGCATGTCACAATACATATAGTATGTTACATTTATTTCTATAATTTAAATATGAATAGGAATTAATTATGAACTGTACTTGAGTACACATCTCAATATCATGAATTAATGTGAGCACAATAAGAAAAGGTATTTATGTTGAAACTTGTTGAATTTTCTTAATTGTATTTAAATAAAATAAAAACTAACTTCCAGTGCTTCCCAGCAATAAATTTTGCAATTTTATAAGTTAACCTAAAATTAACTGAATTTTTAAAATATTATTATGAGCAGTAAAAAATCTTTTCTATCTAAACAGGTATACAAAGCATTAAAAAAACCTCTGAATTTATCATTTGATTGAACTTTATTTGTAGTTTATGTCTTCATCCATTACTATTTTTTTCCCTTCTGCATGGATACTTTAAATTTCTTTTAAAATGTAATGAGTATTCTTTCTTGTTTTTTTTTTAGATGATGTACAAATTTTAACAACAACTGTATTGCAGTGTTTAAAAGCAGGGCTGTATGTATCAGCACACAAAGCTGCAGTTATACTGATGCGGCCTGAATACAGACAAAAAATTGATGCTAAGTATAAAAGAAAAATTGAAAATGTTGTGAGGTATTCTTTTTACTTCTTGAACATGTACAATGTAAGGAAAATATTGTAATCATGAAAAAATTCGTATGTGAGATTTTAATGTACTCATACATTTTGGGGTTTTCTGAATTCATTTATGCTATTTTTATGCTGATGTATGTGTGTGCAAACTGGATAATTGCTAAGCTATGTATTTCATTGAGCTCAAGTTTGGTATATACATATTATAGACCACCCTTGCCCAGTCAGTATCAATTTTAGTGTGTGTAGGACTTAATAGTTTTTTTTTATATATATATAGGGCTACAAAAAAGAATTCTTATAGTTTATGGCTTATGGTTAGAAATTTGTGAAAGTGTGCTAGCTTCTAAACCGTGCACTCGATTAAGCGCAAATTACCTAAGTATATTACAGGTAATGGTCACATGACCTGCATAGATTTTGGTGTGTGTAGAACTGATATTTTATTTACGGGGTTGGAAAAAAAAAATCTTATACATTATGGCCTATGGACGCAAATCATTAAATATGCCAATGTCTAAATGGTGCATTCGAATAACTTCAAATTGGGCCAGTGGCGGCTCGTGGGATACAGCAAGTACTGCCAGGCTGCACTTGAAATTATCAGCACATACAGTAGAGCGCCGAAAATCCGGACACCTAAAAACCGGAAAGACCAAAAAACCGGACATTTTTTGGATTTCAGTTTTTTCCCTTCCCTCAAAAAATAAAAATAGATAAATAAATAAACTACAGGATGCTCAAGCATTAGACTAGTTTGTTATCATAACAATAGCGTCAATATATATATATATATATATATCTATATATATACACACGCACACATATATATATATATAGTATAGTATATATATATATCCAAAACCTCAGGGTAAAATCTGACTCGTGACCTAACTTTCCTTCTTTGCATTCCAAAGATTTAACTGTTATTTCCAAACAGAAACGCAAAAAAGGGGGTGGAGACACTTTCCAGTTAGTGTAAAGCATTTAAGCTTTAATAATCGGTAGAGATATTATTATTATTTTAATGTTATTCTTTCTAAGGAGGCAAAGAAATTAATTAAACTCTTTATAACATCATTCAAGTTTGCAGTAAAAACATACATTAGCGTAAATACCATTGGAAGCCTTGTTTAAAAAAACGCATAAATAAAAATATCAGTAAGCACGTGCAACAAAGACAAGAATGTAACAACTTGTTTGGAAAGCCAAAGCTCCAGTCACAGACAAACCGGCTCCAGTCACTCCGGTGAAGGGGGGAACGTCTGCGC
The DNA here is from genome assembly GCA_038373885.1 of Cheiracanthium punctorium. Lineage (NCBI taxonomy): Eukaryota > Metazoa > Arthropoda > Arachnida > Araneae > Cheiracanthiidae > Cheiracanthium > Cheiracanthium punctorium. The sequence goes on from JAWZYV010008393.1 coordinate 756,553, forward strand.
ACTCACAATCAGTGTTTTAGTGCATGGGATGGCGATAAAAATTGCTGTTATATCTTTTTATCCTTTGATACTGGAAGATTTTTTTTTATTTTAAGTTGTGACTACGTTCACGTTATTGGGCAAGCAATATATACATGGCAATTAGTAGGGCGCCTTTTCTTCTTTTCTTTTCTTTTTTTTTTTTTAAGTGAATTCAATTGAACAATTTCTACAGTACAACCTACGGATCACGGCGATTTCGAAAAACGTTATAAAAATACATAGTTCACGGCGAGACCCCCGTAATCCATGACGTAGCCGCTACTTTTTTTTTTTTTTTTTTTTTTTTTATGACCAATATTCCGGAAAATCCGAGAATCCGGAATCGCCGTAGTCCCGTCCATTCCGGATTTTCGGCTTTGTACTGTACTTTAAAATAATTTATTCTACTAATTTTCTTAAATTCAGATTAGAATTGTGGAATTCCTATGGTAAATTTTTAAAAAATCTAAAAAAAAAAAAAAAAAAAGCGTATTGTAGTAACTGCTGGATTGCTCATTCAGAAAAAAAGCCCTTTAATCTTCCCGCAATTCAACTGCAAAAGTCTTTGGTACAGCCCTCAGAGCTGATAAAGAAATTGGCAGCATCATTGTCATAGCAACGACTATAAGCAATCTCTCCGGCATAGGGTAGTATACGGGGTATGTAGCTAAGATTCAGCTGATGAAAAGTTTTCTAACTACGGCTGCACTTGTGAATTTGACTAACTGATTGGCTCGGACGAGAAGTGAGGGAGGGCGTAAGGACACAGAGAATATATGTTCTAGCCCCTTCTAACAGAAGCAATAGTTTTTTTTTTTTTTTTTTTTTTTTTGTCTGGGAAGGTTGAAAGTTTTTAGCTTTATTTGTTACTGTGTCCATGTGTTATTGGAATTTATGATTTAACTGTTTTGAAACATGGAGCCCCGTTATGATCCAGTTTGCCTTTTGCTATAAACTCCGTTTAACATATGGAAAGAAGATGATAAACAACAACCACTAAAAGAAAATAGACCGACACCAAAATTGTCCATTCATAAGAAAAAGGCAGGTTTGTCTCAGCATGGTTGTAGCTTCTAGTCATCATAGTATGCACTATTCTCGTGGCTATGTGGCAGTTTTTATTTACAAAAAAATGTTTTGTTGGCCGTGTTTAATCATTGAGATAAAAAGGAGCATTTGGAATGGTACTGTATATGATGGATTTACCACCATCACACGAGCATGTAAAACACATGAAAGCTCAATCGAACATTTAAAAAATTCTTTAAAATTTAAGGAATTGATAAGAGGTGGGACCTAAATTGCTGATGCATTAAAGGAAAACTCTCGACTTTATAATGCTGAATTTATCAAGAAGGTAAGCCTGAATAGACGATTCATGCAATTACCCATCAAAGCAGTATTGTTTTTAAGTAAGCAGGAACTGGCATTTAGAGGACAAGGCGAGTGGAAAAATTCTTTAAACATGGGGAATTTTAAAGAGCTTTTAAAATTATTGATATATGAATTAAAATAACGCCTTCTTACGAGGACATCACTGACTGATTCGCAGGTTTAAAAGAAAGGAGGATTGATTTGACCTATAAAAAATAAGTAAGTTTTTTTTTTTTTCTTTTCTTCCCAAGTTATCATTACAAAAGAAGATTTAAGAAAACTTCGAATCAGACACAAATTAATGCAATTTTGAGGATAAGAGCGGCTGGTTGAAATTTGTGCTCATTTTATGGAAGTAAAATAGGATTTCTTACATTTTTTATGTAATTTCTTTTTTTCATCCTCGGTGAGGGCTTAATCTGCTAGCAGAGTTGCCAATTCTCCTGATTTAGGCAGGAGACTCCTGATTTTTCGTTGATCTCCTGTCAACCTGCTTTAGGGTACATTTCTCCTGATTTTTGATAATTTGTTCATTTTCACCTGATTTTTATCATTCATCACATGAAAAAAGCAATTTTTTTGAATTTTAAATCTTTTTTTTTTTAATTTCTGTCTTGGCAAGGAACCCTTCTCAGCATTTTTCTCTTTTCTGCAAACTAGTTCCAGGAACCTACTGAATATTCGGCCAACTGAATATTCGGCTTACCGAATATTCGGCAAAACAGCCGAATAGGCCGAATACCAAATAGCGGCCAAATATTCGTTACATCACTATTTTTTATACTCTAAAAATACTATTTCTGGCAACAAATTGCATCAAAAATGCTTTTTGTTTCTCTCTCCAAAATATAGTTTCAGCTGATACATCCTTGATTTTTTTAAAATTTAGTTTTTTAATCGAAAACAAGTCTCCCGATTTTTAGAATAAAATCTCCTGACTTTTGTCCTTGCCAGATTGGCAACTCTGTGCTAGCTTTCGAATTCAGTAACAAAGATTTTCCATTCCTGTCCATAGGAAGGGGGGCTCATATTTTTCCAGCTGTACTAACATTTTTGACCATGGGCCACCACTGAATTGGGCATGTATATTATAAGTCACTCATACAACCTCTATAGATTTTGGTGTGTTTAGGGCTTGTAGTTTTTTTGTACAAGGCTACAAAAATGAATTCTTTTATGGCCTGTAGACTCAAATTATTTTAAGTGCATAAGCATCTGAGTGTTGCATTCAGTTAAGCTGAATCAAACTTTTTTAAATGCTTGGTTAAGATCTACCCTAGTAGCAATAACCCATCGGTCGATGAGAGGCGGGTGAGTTTAATCCGAGGAGAAGGAGCAATGGCCGATCACGGCTTTTCATCCAAAAAGGGGAAATTTCATCGGCAACTAGTACAAAATATCCGCTTGGAGGGCCATAAAGCCGATCATCGTTTCCCGATGACTCCGATGAAATAACGAAAAGAAACCGATGAAAAAATGATAAACTGTTTAAAATATTAGGCAAGTTGAGTGTTCAGGCTGATTAATTTTTTATTTTTTACCAACTATGCGAAAAATTCCAGAGCTGGGAATCGAACCCAGGACTGCCGCATAATGTGCGGATGCTCTACCACTGAGCTACTCTGGGACGATTTCCAGATGAAATTTCTCGCATTAGAACCGTTGGCATTTATCATCTTCCTCTGCAAACCACAGATGGAACAGAGGAACAATTAATTCGCGACAACTCCATCTCTGTTCCATCTGTGGTTTGCAGAGGAAGATGATAAATGCCAACAGTTCTAATGCGAGAAATTTCATCTGGAAATCGTCCCAGAGTAGCTCAGTGGTAGAGCACCCGCACGTTATGCGGCAGTCCTGGGTTCGTTTCCCAGCATTGGAATGTTTCGCATAGTTGGTAAAAAATAAAAAATTAATCCGCCTGAACACTCCAACTTGCCTAATAACTTGAAAGGTTGATAGAATCACTTTCTAAAATATTCCTGTTTAAAATATATTTGTTAATAAAAAATAAACGACTGCCAGCAAAATTTTCAAAAAATGCAGGGGTAGGCATGGGTCACTTTTTCCCCTAAAAGTCACTAATTTGAGCATTAGTTCCTTTTTGTTAGTATTTTGAACATTTGGTCACTATTGTCACTTTTTTGCACTTAAATCTTGCACTTTAAAAATATTTTTAAAGCAAGGTACAGTGAAAACGAAATTTTCTACTTCCTGTGAAAAGTTAAAGTGCTGCCAATTCCTTCCCTTGCCCTCCCTTTTTCAGTTATTTCATAGCCTTGATTCTGTTGGAAGTACAGCTAATGTGCTTCCCAGCCTCATCATATCACCCTTTATATATCCAATATCCATCTAAACAATAGTTTAATTCAATAAGTAAACAGTTTTTCCTCCTAATTAAAGTAAAGTCTGAAGTCTTCTAATTAAAATAATAAAGTTTCATTAATGTTAAGTTTCATAATACCTGAAATAATTTCACTCCAACTAGTATTCAATCTATGCAGAAAACTGTACACCTTCTGGCATTTTGTTTTGGCAGCCATCTTGGCTTGCAATAAGTGTTGATGTGTCAGGCTTGTATGCTGGTGCTTTGCTGCACACACGAACTGTGTGACAGGTTTGTGTGCTGGTGTTCAAGTGCCCACTTCACATGAGAATGAACTGTCAGGTGTTTTTCCTACATCCTTATTGGGCATGCAGCAAGTGTGCAACTAAACTTGGATTGTTCCAGAAAGTTCTCTGATGACATCACTGTGGGTGTATAAAAGCAGTGGTTTTCCTGTTTGCTGTACAACAACAACAACAGTTGTTGAGCTGGTTCTAAGTGAGTGTGGAAGTTTTCCTCTCCTCCCTGATTAGGTATAGATATAATTTAGTAATATAAATGGGGTAATTTAGTAATATCAGGGGTTTATCTTTTAAAATGCCAGAAGGTCAAGTCATAGCAGTTATTAAAATGTTGTTAAGTTTGTTAATTGTTGCTTTTTACTAATGTTGTTCTTTTAATGCTGTTCACAAGGATTGTTGTTTGCTCTAATAAATTAACTTGTTCTTTATACACTGGTCTGTGTGATTTTATGATGATACACATGCTAACATTCAGATTAAAGTAAACTTGCAGAGCATTTGTCTGAAGGGCAGCTGATTGCTTTTTGCTCAGCCCCTACAGATTCGCCATTCATGTACATTCATGCTATCTGGCTGGCTGTTCTGTGTCGTGATGATGTCACTAAGCGAAGCAACATGTCTCCCCGTGGAGATTGCAGAGTTTGAGAAGAAAGGATTGGTGGAAGTGTGTGTGGGAGAGTGGGAACTGACAGCATGAACGAAAGAAAAAGCAAAAGTCACTTCATGTTTTGAGCCGGCTGAGTACGTTACATACGGTTCAATTAAAGGCTACATGTAGGTTTCTGCATAAACCCCAAGAAAGTACGATATTTAATTACAGATGCTTTATTGCCATACTTTAGTGAAAAGATTAAAAATCAAGTAAAGGGACAATACACTCTAATGTATGACGAAACTGTAAATCACATATAGGCAACCTCCAGCCTGTGGGCGGATGTGGCTCGCGGAACATATCAAAACCCCTTATACCATAAAAACCATTCAAAATCCCATACAAATCCCAGTTATATGGCCCATGACTTTGCTAACATCCTGAAGTTTGGCCCGCGACTTTGCTAATATCCAAATGTTTGACCCGAAGCTTTTCAAAGGTTGCCCATACTAGAGATGAGTTCGGGCTCATTTTTTGAAGCCCAAGCCCGAGGACTTTTAATCCAAGCCCGAGCAATATTATTAAATTTGGAGCCCGAGCCCGAAATTTCAGCTAAAGACAAATAAATTTAACTACTTCATTAATAGGATACAATAAATTTTGGAGCTTCACACACCTTCTAGTCCCCCGTGCCGCTATTTTTTAAAATAAGTACGTCTATTTATCCCATGAATCACTTTTTAAAATCTGGTTCAAGGAGTATGTTCAACTGTTCAGGAGTCTCACGGAGGACGTGATAAAAAAATATATATGTATATTTTTAGTATTCATATTTTTACAGGTTTTTTATTGATATTTAAATAATACAAAACATTAATGATATAAGAAAAAAAATCAAATTTCAAAAAACTGCAGGCCGGCGAAGTGAGGTCTGATGAAAAAATGACTTGTCCTGGTGTGCAGGATATAAATCCTTCCAGTGACCTAAAATGGAAAACCATGAATAATCCTTAAAGAGGAAGGATGTAGCTATTGCACTACGAGACGTTTTTTGGGGGGGGGGGAATTTCACAAAATGGTGGCAGTTTGAAAAATACGTTTTGTTTTTTCCCTGGTTTTTTTTTTTTTTTTTTTTTTTGCCGAAATTAAAAAAAAAAAAAAATTAATTAAACTCTTGGTAGTGCAATACTATAATGTATAAAGAAACTCTGTATAAAATTTCAAGTGAATCGGTTGAATAAAACTTGAGATATCATGCACACCGTTTCTTGAAAAGTAGTTTCGAGAAAAACGCGTTTAAAGTTTGAGGACTAGTCGCGCGCAGTCGGAGTCGTTTAACGGCGTGTTATACTTACTTTTTATTAATCAGCTATCCCTGCTCCGTACAAAGTACCTTCTTCAACTTCAAATATCATGTTTAGTGAAGCCCTTTCAGATGATCTAGCAGTTCTAGTTTCCTTGGAAGCCTCAGAAGCTCGTACCTCGGACCTGCTAATTCGGGCTTGATCACGTTTGTTGACGAATGCATGAGATTCTGGCCCAATTGTTATTCCCATTTCTGATAAAATCTTTAAAACTGGTAAAAATCCTTCATTAAATATGCATACCGCAATGAAGTTAGCAATTTCAATTGTATGGGTACCAGCATGAATATGCTTGGGTGCGAAAGTCCAGATGAGCGAATTTAGAGACTCATTATTCTGAGTTTCTGAGCCCAAGCACCTTTCCAGCAAGCTTTCTGAAGACAAATCTTCGTATATTGGCTTTATTACTTTTTGAACTGCTTCAGTTAAAGGAGGATTACTATGCACAATTTTGTCAGCGCGTCACAAAATGAGCTGTAACTCTTTTGAAAAAATCCTCTTAGGGACATATTCTTAAAGGGTTACACTATGAAAATATGCAAAAAAAAGAAAAATCGATTTTTTCGAATTTCTAAACCAGAATACCCCCTTAAAACTATTCGGCAAAGTATGGAAGACATAACAGTAGCCTATGTTTTGCTGCAAAGTGTAGCAGACCTAAAAGAAGAAGCTTCAGAAAGAGAGGAAAGTGACAAAATCCAAAAAGTTTTAGAAAAAAAGTCATCATTAATCGAAAATTATTTTAGTGAAAAGCCCAAGGCCAACTAGAATTGGATTTTTGCATAAGAGTTTAAACTAGAAAATTCATAAGATTTTTACTCTTCTTGTAATAAAGAAAGTCTCAATATTTAAATTTATATTTATGAAAAGCATCAATCAAGAGTATTAGTAGAAGGGTTTTAAGATAGAAGCATTCATTAAGAAGAAACAGTTCAACCCCCATTAAAAGTAATAATTATGTACTAAATATTTATATGTACATGATTACTTTCAAGTTCCTCTATAGGTAAGATCATTTATTAATTATTATTGTGTAGTTACATATATTTAATACATTACATTTCATTTGCCCACAACTCATCTACTTGTAATTGGCCATTATTTATCCCAATCTTGAAGTGACTATCTTAATACAACATTCTTTAGAAAGAAAGATTAATTAAGTGAGTTTATCTGATTTTATTTACTTTTATTGAATTTTTAATATTCTGCTTTATAATTTAAATATCAGTTAATATAAGGAAATTTTAAATATAGTTTGGTATTCTAAAAAACAATAGTGCAGTTTCAAATAAAAGTAAATTTTAATTTAAGTATATATTTTTATATTTAAATATATACTGCTACCAATATTTTGAACCCCTGCTCCTTTGCAAGTTGTGTTTTCCATATAAACTTCATGATTATCATTATTTCTAGTGAACACTTAAAAAGGTAATAATTTCTTAATATAATGTATGTAAAATACACTGTTAAACAGCCACTACAAGTGTGTGTAAGTGCATTTGTAAGCAAGAAAAATTAATTTTCGCATGGTCACTATTTAGTCACTTTTTTTTAAAGAATCTTGTCACTTTTTCACTATTTTGAAAGCTAAAAAGTGCACCTAGCACTGAAAAATGTCCGCTCTGTTTATTATGTTTTCGTTTTTTGGATGCTAACTTTCCGTTTTTCTGGGGGAGGGGGAAAGGAAAAAAATTCTTCCTCCACTGGGCCCGAACCCTGAGCGTACGGAGTCATAGACTAGTGTGCTACCACAAGGCCATCCAGACATATCATGCATCACCCAAAGATTGAAGTAGCGGTTATTTTAGTCACATTGGGACTTGGGTGAAATTTTGACAAAGTGCTGTGCAGCTATTATTAATTATAGTCAAATTATTCGATTCGTAAGAAAATAATTTCACTTTTTACCAATGTATGTAAATAGCAACAACATTGAAAATTAATAATTAAAAAACAATATTGCAAGTTGTATAGGAATTTTTGTGTGATTTAACTTTCATATTTCTTGGATAACTTTTAAAAATTAACTGATTTCTCTTCTTGCTATTTACATTAAGAAGGTTTCAAAAGAGTTGCTCATTTTAATGAAGTTTCTGCTATTCTTATAATGCAGCTGATGCTCAAATAGATTTTCTTTTCTTTTTTTTTAATTATTTAAATATTACAAACGATTTTATATAATAAACATTTACACTTTTTTTTGTAAATATTTCTTTTCAAATTTAAATTTTGTGGGAGGGTGCAAGGGGGGGATACCACCCCCCTGCCCCGTCCCAACCCCAATATAAGAAATTTGAAGTAAATTATGCGATTAATTCAAGAATTGTTTAAATTTCCTTTAGATTATGCAAAGGCACATCTAAATTACGCAAATATTTATAGGAATTTAGGTAAAGTGTAAACCACCGTGTTTCACCTGCAAGGCCTGATGACTATAGAGCTGCAGTTTCGGATAAGATATTGTTTTTTGGTTTCGCATCAGCGAAACTGCTCGTCTAGATCACTTCTATCCATGAATAAAAATTCATCTATTGCAGAAAAACGAAAGTGCACTTGCCGATGAGTTAAAGATGAGTCGATGAACGACCCAGCAAAAAAAAATCTGATGTGTCCAACACATGACTTCCTTGCATGTCCATTAGATCAAAAATATTTTCGACGCATTTCCTCTAAATTTATTTGTTTGAAAGAGATAAAATATCAATAATAGTAAGGTTTAGCGATTTCCAGCCAAATAGTTCGATATCGCCAAGCTGAGTTCAATTTGAAAGATTTCCTTCTGACACTTTATTTGGCGATATTTCACCAAAAGCCGACAAACTTGAGATAGTCTGCGAGATTTTGGGGATAGCCAAAGTAGTCATTGACCACAGACTTTCAATGAATTGAATGCATCCATACACCTCAATGTATTCAAAGTCATTTGGCTCACCCTGTAAATAAATTCTCAGTCGATTGCTGTCAAAAAAGATATTGAAAACAGTTAGATATTACAATAGTTCTTAATACAAAAGTTAAAAAATCTACGGGTTAGTTTTAGAGTTATACAAAATACGAAATAATTTTTAGCACCAAATTTGGCGCTATTTCGGCGAAATTCGCCAATATCGACGACATTTGGCGAGATTTTAAGCATGAACCAAACAATGACAGATTATCGCCAAATTTGGCGACATTTCGCCAAAACTCGCCAAGAACGATGACAAATGGCGATACTTTGGGCATGGACCAAATGACTGACTATCGCCAAAACTCGCCAAGAACGATGACAAATGGCGATACTTTGGGCATGGACCAAATGACTGACTATCGCCAAATTTGGCGATATTTCGCCAAAACTCGCCAAGGTCGAGGACAAACGGCGAGATTTTGGGCATGTACCAAACAATGACTATCTACAGTAGTATTATATTGAAGATGTCCATAGACATTAAAGTACTGAAATTCTTTCCGGTGGTCCTGTAAATTGGGTAGATTGGAATCAAAAATCGAGATGCACGACTAGATGTTACAACATTCTTATATATGAAATTTCACAATAGTTTTTGAGATTTGAGAGTTAAATATGCACACACGTACACCAAAAGTCGCCAAGCTTGGCGACTGTAGGCATAGTTCTTGAGGGAGGCACGTGACCGTGGTCGGACCATTACCTAACTTATGTGGTAGGACGGTATTGTGCTTGAAATGGATGAATGCCCCTAAAATTGCCATTGACCGTAATGTATTGGAAATCTTTTGAGTGTTCCTGTAGCAGAACTATAAATGATAAAGACACTTTTTTTAATGGAGAAATTCATTTTCTAACTCTTTACAGCATATATCACTTCTAAGTCGTTTGAACTTGCCCAATACCTCTAAAAAACGCTTTGATGAATTTCGGCCCTTAGAGCGTAATGTATTTCGAATCTTTTGGGTGGTCCTGTAGATAAACTATTCAGTCGAATGCAGCCGAAAGGGGAGGTGCACAACTAGATGTTACAACAATCCTAAATATAAAGTTTCAACATTGTACGCCTAACAGTTTTTGAGATATGCGAGTTTAATGAATTTCGGCCCATTGAACGTAATGTATTTCAAATGTTTTGGGCAGTCCTGTAGATAAACTATCCAGTCGAATGGAACCAAAAGAGGAGGTGCACTACTAGATGTTACAACTATCCAAAATATGAAGTGTGGACATTCTACGCCTAATAGCTTTTGAGTTAGGCGAGTTTAATGAATTTCGGCCCATAGAGCGTAATGTATTTCGAATCTTTTGGGCGGTCCTGTACATAAACTATCCATTCGATTGCCACCAAAAGGGGAGGTGCACAACTAGATCATAGAACAATCCTAAATATCAAATCTCAACATTTTACGACCAATAGTTTTTGAGATATGCGAGTTACATACATACGTACGTACATACGGCATGGAAAAACTGGCCACAGTAGACTCGCTGTTGGTCAAAATGAGTTGCAGACGCGTTAATATGATCGTGCATGCTAGCCTACGATGAGATGCATCGAAAAAAATTTTTAAATTAAATTTAGAGGTAGTCAAAATCGGTTTTTTTGTCGAAATTTGGCCCCCAAAATTTTTCGGGATCACATTACTTCCTTATACTACGTACAAGGAAGTAACAAGCAGTCATTGCTACTAGGGTAGTGTGAAGAGAATTGAGTGGCGTCACTTTTTTACTTTTTTTTTTTTTGAAAGAGATTTTTTTTTTCCTTTTTCTTCTCAAGGTATTTATATAGCTGGTCATTCAGAAAACATCTAAAAGTACAATCTGGCAAGCTTTTGTGCAGTGCAGCAAATTCTCTTGGACAAGTTCAGCTAATATATGCTGTAACACCAGCCACCTGAAAAATGTAGATGTTCCTGTTTTTCATTTAACAGAAAGCTCGCATTTTTCTATGTCATGTAACTGGAGTTAATTTTATCAGAGCAGAATTTTTAAAATTGCCAAGTTGTTTTACTAATAACATATTTTTATTACAAAAACTAATGAAAACTTAAAAATGTGTGCACCACTTTGATTTATTGAACTTTATTATTGCAGTTAGCTTCATGTACTGCTTAAAGATTCGCACACTGCAGACTAAACTATTTGCAGGATTTTTCTGTAAGCCTGTTAACTGTTTTCATCAATATAATTTTTTCTCAAAAAGTGTAATTTGTCACCAATAATGGGAACTTTTACGAAATTCCCCGTTTCTAGTTTTGCTTGTGCTTTACAATGCTGTATTGTAATAAATTAAAACTTCATGTTTTAGAGCTAAATCCTAGTGTTAATGTCCCATTAAGGTTTTATGATGGTTAAAATTGTAAATGTACCGTGAATTTAAAACTCTATAGATTCTTTTTATCTCATTTGAAATTTAGAAGTGAATTCTAACTCCTAAAATAAAGATGCTAAATTTAGCAATTCTTATATAAGATGGAAAAAAAAAAACTTAATATTTATTCATGTTGTTCTTGTGAAAAAAGTCATCTTCAATCTTGGTAAGTGAAACATCAAAAATAAAAAAAAATTAATTTATTTATGGCATAATTTTTGTATCATAGGTTACTAATTTAATTTGGCAATTAATGCTGTATTAATCTCATGGCAAAGAAATGTCATATTATTCACTTTATTGGATATATGAAAATCTTTCTGAAGCTGAAAATAGCTAAAAATCAAGTTACAGGATTTTCAGAATTGTAAAGTTGTGTGTATCTTCTCTATATCATTTTACATATTTTTACAAAATTTCAAGCTAATCAGTTAAATGATTTGGATTTCTTGAGTGAGCAAATACTAAATTTCATATTCATATATTTTAAGTTTCTCAAACCAGTTATATTTACATAGGATGAGAGTGTCCAATAATGGAGTTACTGATGCTATGTTGATTCCTATATCTACCACACCTCAGTCTACTGACATGGTTTAAATTATGCATTTATTTATTATTGTGTGTTAAAAATTAAAATTTCACAAATTCTTTAAAGCTGTAGAATTTATCAAAAATTTCATGTTATGTTTATAATTTTTAATGTTAATGTATAGTACCTTTCTGCTGAGTAATTCAGAAAAAAAAATTACTTACCTTGCTTTATATTTAAAAAAAAAACTTAGTTATATTCTATTTATCTTTTTTAGAAAAAGTCAAAAGACTGAGGAAGAAGAACCTAATGTTCCTTGCCCATACTGTGATAATGATGTCCCACAAACTGTTCTGTACTGCAAAAACTGTAGATATAATTTGCCATATTGCATTGCAACTGTAAGTTTTTTTTTTTTTTTCTTTCTAAATTATTCACCAGTATGACATTATATTGCCAGGTATCACCGTATTAGCCTGAATATAACTCTTCTGACTGTTTCTTTATGTTTTTTGACTGATCATTTCCCATAAAAAACCTAACTCGCACTAAATTCGGGACCTAAATATAGGATTTTTCTCATTTCCCTGACACCTGATTTTCATGTTATGCCAATTTTTCAAAGTCCTGATTTTGAATATGCAACCCTGATTATTGTGACACTCCACTTGTAACAACTCTTTGTTGTGATCCTGATAATGTCCGGATAACAAGGTTCGACTGTAATAATATTTTTAAAATTTAAATTTATAATAATTTTTGTCTAAAACCTACTAAAATACATTCTTCTTCATATTACTCATACATTGTGAGGTACATAAGTTAAATTGTCTGGGTTCGGAAACAAAAAAATAAAAAAACAGATTTGATAAAAATTATATTTAATAAATTAGATACAGTAGAAGACCCAAAATCCGCACAGCTTGGTTCCAGACCTTGTGCAGATTTTAGAATTTTGCGGATTTTGGGTCATAATAGGAAATTTATTCTATTTCCCTCCACCCCATGCAGAAAAAAAAATAAAAATAAATAAAGATCAAGAGAAACAAATCATGTTACTTATTATCAGAATCAAAATATAAAAATACAGTGGAATAATACAATATACAAAATTATGAGATTATATTTCAACTTATTTAAACATGTATATTCAATAGTAGTTTAGGACTTTGGGATATTCTAATTATAGTTTTTTTTTTTTTTTTTCATTATTTCCTGTTCTATAACACAGCTTTGCTGCTCTACAAATCTGAGATATTTCTTTCTCAGAGTCTAACCTTGATTAAATGTTATTTTATCAACTTTTTGATCATCCTCATTTGTTACTGTGTCATGTGATCATAATTGAGTGTTAATTGTGTCACTGTCAGTCATTTCAAGGATATCAATGTTACCATGAGAGCTCACAAACTCTTAAAATATTTTTTTCAAGTGGGAATAGCTTATTCAGGTTTACTTTGTGGCTATAGTGTAGTTTTCTGAGCTTGCAGCTGGCAGGGCAGATTTCATTGTTTACATTGAATAGACAGTGCGGATTTTAGAGCCTTGCGGATTTCGGGTCGGCGGATTTTGGGTCTTCTACTGTATAGGCTATTTACAATTACATAGATCAGAAATCGTATGTATTGTGTAATATAAATTTCATATAAAGCTTACGTATAAGATCGTATAATACACCGTATAACAGCTCTCTTGTATTCTAGTTCTTAAACTGAGAAGGTAAACATGGTGGGGATGAGGTGTAGCTAGCTGCTGACTCCATCGTGGAAGAAACCATGGAGTCAAAAGGGGGTGCAGCTGCCACATCCTCCTACCTTTTGAGTACCACCCAAAACCAATTAATACTTACTTATGTACAAAATACTTACTTAGTAACAAAAATTCTTAAAGTTACACAGTTAAACACAAAAATTAAGAAAAGAGAGATGAAAAGTTCAACAGGTTAGTCATCAGAAGAATCATCAAGTTCTAGTTTATAAAGTTCCTGCACAGGTCGTAGAGGTTCAGCATTCTCAGTCTTCAACAGAACAAGGTGCACATGTCTGTCCCAGCCCAAGAACAGCTTCAACACTCGACCCAAGTTCCATGCTGTCCGCCCCTTGCTCATACCCTCCAACAAGACCACCTCTCCAATGGATATTGGAGTGACTTTTCCAGCTTTCTTTGATGGTTGTTGTAACAGTCTTAGATATTCTGATCTAAATCTGCATCTCAGGATATCACGAATTTTCTGTAAATGCTTGGCTCTTTTGCTTAATTTTTCCCTGTCTGCAACATCCAGATCTGGAATGTCTGATGAAGAAATTTCATGCAGGAATATAGCAGGAGTCAAAAGTGATGGATCTTCAATGGTTAGTCATCAGAAGCTGTCATGTGAAGCACACATTAGTGGCCTGGAAGTAATTACTTGTTCACAATCACAAAGAATGGTTAGCAATTCCTCGTAGATTAGGAAGGCATCTCCCAAAACTTTTCTCAATTTACGCTTAACCGTTTGAACAAGATGCTCCCACCATCCACCCCACCAGGCTGCTGATGGGGGATTTAGTTTCCAATGGATTCTTTGTTTTATGATCTTTAGTTGTACAATCTTCCAGTCGATGTTACTTAGGATATTCTTAGGACCAACGAAATTTGTTCCATTATCGGAGTATACTTTCAAAGATCATCCCCATCTTGATATAAATCTTCTTAGTGACTGGATAAAAGCTTCTGCTGTTAACTGCTTGATGAGCTCCAGATGGACTGCTGATCCACTGCACACGTAAAAAGTACGATGTACGCTTTCTGCTTATTCATCAAATGGAGAGGTCCCACCAGATCCACATCAACTATTTCAAATACCTTAGCATTGCAACCTTTGTCTTCTGGTAATGTGCCAAGTATAACTTAGAAATTTTTGGCTTTAAACCTTTAACACTTGATACAACATCGTATGCGATTGCGTATGGTCTTTCTGGATTTTAGTATCCAATCAGGGACGTATCCAGAAAAAAATTTCGGGGTGGGTCCAAAAATTTCAGAGGGGTCCAAATGTTGAAAAAGGCAGTATTTTATACAACAAAACTTCTTCATTATTATTTTTTTTACAAAAACTGAAATTTCGGAGGGGGTCCGGACCCCCTGTACCAGCCCCTGGGTACGTCCTTGTATCCAATACCTCTCTCTGGGTTATCATTAGAGAGGTTCCTGAGTGCAAAAATTCACAATGCACTTTCGTTATTAAAAGATGTACTATAAAATGATTTGAAGGTAAAATAGCTGGATATTTGAAATATTCTGTTTCATGTTGGTAGATAACACTAGTTCGAGCTCTGATAACACCGTTTATGTCAATTACTTTTCTTAAATTTCAAATTTTTTCATCTGTTAAAGCCTGTAAAGATTCCTTCTGTATCAAACATAGGAGAGATATTTCTGCCTTTTCAAATTCAGGAACTTAATACATCAAGTGAAGTTTTGGTATTGGTCTTTTTCAGTTTCCCATAATCCACGCAAGCATTCTGACAATCTTGTTGTAAGAAGAAATGTAATTGTAATACCATTTAGAGTCATCTTCAGACTTATTAAGAGTAGTAACTACAGTTTTATGTTTCTCTGAATTTACTAGATCTTCATTTATTTTTCATTCAGATTTAGCCCAGACAGCACAGCAAACTTGCATTAAACTTGCAGCAAGCTTGATTTATCAAGTCAATAAACTTGAATTAAGCTTGAAAATTTCAAGCATGTAAGCTTAAAGCAAGCTTGAATCAAGTGTTCTAGTTTACACTTGCCCAGCTTGCATTAAGCTTGACATAGCAAGCTTAATTTCAAGCTTAAAAAAATTTCCTAAATACACGGGGTGCCGGTCGGCGAACTCACGCCACGTATTTTGTTTTCCCACGCATTTTCCCCTCTACGCTGAAATTTCAATTTAATTTAATCTGTTTCCATCAAGCGTCCGCGGCTGGAATAGAACCCGGGACCTTTGGGTTGGAGGCCAGTGTCCTAACCGTTCTGCCAATCTAAGTTGGGCTGATATGACTAAAGTTTGAAGTGACTGTTAGGGTAGCACGCTGTTTTTTGGCGAGATCGATAAGTGGCCGATGTGTTGATCTGTTTGTTTTATTTTTCCATGGGTTGCATCAAAATTAAAATAATGTTATGTGTGATTTAGAGACTCTACTAATAGGGAAATAAACATAATATAAACTTAACAGCAGCACACATTTTAAAACTTTCAATATCGCAACACTCATGTTGCGCAATACTGGCCAAAATTGAGACAAACGACTGATTTTGAAATTAATTTCGTAGTATAACTGTATTTTATTTTGAAGAATTTCCATATTTGGAAATATAGAATCTTTTTTTTTTTTTTTTAATTCTATGGTCAAGTACATTTATGACTGATGATAAATTATTTTGTGGCGGCCGGATTGCGCCTCATTCTACCACCCATAAAGTGAAGTATATTAACTAACTAAATTGTGTTAATTATATTAAAATTTATTTTTAGGGCTAATTAATTAGTTAATGGAATTACTAATGTTAATTAGATGTAAATAAAACTAAAATTCCCTTCGTGTTACACTTCAGAGGGGCTTATCCCATTCATTCCTTCCCCTTGCGTGTTCTAATGTCCAGGTTTTGTGCGATAATAAAATAAAACACAACTTTTACAAACTTTTCTTTATTTAATATGAGCAAATTTGAGATAATTCTCCTTCTTGCCTACAGCGACAGATGGCGCCATCACCGCACGCTCTCCCTTAGTTCAAATGACTTCTGCAAGCTTAAAATGAATTGAACTGTCAAGCTTGTATTAATACGTCAAATTCAAAGAAATGTCAAACTTGATTTAAGCTTATGTGCTGTCTGGGAGGCCACGTCACTTCCTTATTATAGAGCCATAATGGTCCCTCCCACCATATCAGACATATTAGCTGTTCAGCAAAACATCCCCTGCTAACTTAATCGGCTGAATTGAATTTTCCATGAATGTGTTGCCAATGTGGGGGAGAAGTTAGCATTCGTATTTCCTTGACACTTATTTACAAATGTAGGCCAATTTTGTTCCCGTTGTATCCAGCATAAAGCTGTTGTAGAATCAGTCCAACAACAAAATCTTAACAGTAGGGAACTGTAAATCTTTAAGAATGGAAAACAATAATCTAGCTCCAGTCAAACATGCAAGCAATTCTAATCTAAAAATGGTTAAATTTTTCAAGGGTGCTACCCTACATCTCGCACTTATTAAACTGACAGTTACTTCATGTTTTGCTCTCAAGTATGTGTAATTATCGTAGGCTGTTTGACTAGAATCACTAAGAACATGGAAGCTGATCAGTTCATTGTTGTTCTCAAACTTCAACCATCTAGGAATTTCAATTTTGAAAGTAACGGTATCTGCTGGAGCCCTGAACTGAATTTTACCTTAAGGTGATCAGGGAGTACATTATCCCATTTAAGTTTCGAACACCATGTTTCTTGTAAGATTAGCTTAGGTATTAGCATGACAGAGCAAGTATACCCTATTGGATCAAACACTTGGTGAGCTATTGCCAAAACACTGCATTTCGTGACTTTGTCTACTTGAGAAGGTATTTTATCAAAATTGCAAGCTAATGTGTCACTCTGCTTATCCCAAATAAGTCCTAAAACAAAAACACTTTTTTCCATAGATTAATTTTCTTTGATCATTCCATTAGGAAAATTTTATTGCCATCCATGTAAATTAAAATGTCCAGACGATAAAATGGCACGTGATTCCAGGATAAATTTTCAACTTCTTCTATCAAACTTAGACTGGCTACACAGTTGACTACGTAAAACGACTTCTTCAGAATTTCAGCTGTCTGTTTCAAATTTTCTGTCACCTTGCATAAATGATAATCTGTTATGCTATAACATATGTTCTCTGTTTACCGAACTTAACCATAAATTTATACAAGAGTCATCTAAATTCTTTATTTGTATCTCTCAGTTTTTTTAATATGTTTTTTTTTTTTTTTTGGTGGAATAACCCACCTGTTTCACATATTACACAATACCAAACATTTATATTTTTAATTTGTAATTTATTCTTTAAATTTATATATATCGCTAATTACAATAATTTTACTAAAAATAATATCAATCCCTTAACGCAATAAAGTGTACAATATTTTTTGTTATTCAATCTTTAGCTAACACAAACAAACTGGGTGGTTTGCCCACTCAAGAGCATGCCACATATAATTGTCCGTGTGAAAAACATGGTGTGCTTAAATCTAAGCCACAAACAGACGTAGTTTGGCCTTGAGACTTATTGATAGTCATTCCATAAAAAATTTTGTCCAAAAAATAAAATAAAAAAAGGATGAAAATTTGAAACACTTTCAGATTTTAAATATGCACTATAGTGCTATAAAATAAAATTGTATCATAATTTATGCGTCATCCCTATTTTTCTTCCTTATTCTATTAAGTTGGAAAGTGTATCATTATTCATGATTCTGCTGTATTTTTCTTTCCTGTTTCGTAAAACCCATCTTTGGAATCAAAATCTATCTAAAAATTGCCTACTAAAACTATTTTACAATCTTCGCCAAGTATATTACAACTATACTTCATCGTTTTATATATTGTTTTGAATGTGCATCATAATCCATGAGTGTACCGTGTTTGTCTTTCTTGGGTCGGTTCCTACTTTAATGCCTCGACTCTCGCCAAGGTGGCAATCATTAAACATATGCAGTTACCATGACGATTTTGTGCATTTATGTGGCAATCGTAATTTAGAATTAAAATGCCGTTACATTTTTATTTATTTTGGATTCCCAATTAATGTAGTTTTAATACAGTAGAATCTCGCTACAACGATATCCTCTATAATGATAATTCTCATTATTACGATATTTTTTCATAGTCCTGGCTGAATTCACTTTAGATTAATGTAAAACAGTTCTCTGTATTACGATATCCTTTAAAACGATAATTCTCTCTACAACGATGGTAATAATCATCCCTTACATCACAATAATTCTCTCTACTACGATATATTTTTTTTCCTACGATGCATCAGAAGCCCAACTCATGCACACACATTGAAAGCTACACAAAGAAAGTCGAGGTAAAATGTTGTTGGAACGGGTTGGACCATGCCTCTGCCAAAGAACGTCTTCTAAGTTTCGTTTTGCTGATGTAACACTATGGTAATGAGAAAGTGTATTTCTCGTAAGGTGGAAGGACAGTTGGCATTTCCTGGATGACACATCTTTGATTCCTATCCCCCTCTTTAAAAAATGGTCAAGGATTCCTCTCACCGGAACTGATATAGAAAACGATACGTTCTTTTGTCTGAACTTGAGTAAGAATTTTAACCTTCGATAAATCCTATCGAGGTCGATTATTACACGAGGATATTTTAAATTATTTATGAGTTTTGTTTAGTGAAAATCGAAAGCAAATGGCTTAAAAAAACCAAATATCTATCGAAGTAAAAATCAACATCATAAAAGATTTTGATAAAGGCATGAAGCAAGCTGAGGTTTGCAGACAATACGGACTTTCACAGTCGACTGTTGCCAATTTCCAATTTCTTTACACAGAATTCAAAATAAATAAGGATAAATTAATGGGTATGTATTTTCAATTAATATCTAATACATTTAAAAAACGATTTTGCGGCATTCAGTTATTATTTATTTAGACATTATATATTTGTTATTCAAATATGCTATAAATATTTATAAGCTATATCGCCGCTGGAATCCCTGGCGAGGTGGCAAGGGTGTTTAACTAAAATTTGCGAGTGTTGTGAAAATTACTGAAAACTATAAACATTTTTTTCTCCTTTCATTTATTATATATTACTTGCTAGGGTGTGCTGAATGAAAACAGAACACTTTCTGGTGACACCGCAGGGTATGGGATAAATGAAGAACAAAAATCTTTTCGTTCCAATATTGATTCTCTCTATAACGATAATTCTCTTTACAATGATATATTATTTTGATCCCCAAAATATCGTTATAGAGGGATTTCACTGTAATTAGGAGTCTTCAAATTTCTTAACTGGTGCGTTTATCGCTAATTTGTTTACATTAATTTTCATCTAGTTCTTTTGGGAGTGTTGAAACGGTACTTACGTATTATCCCGGTGGTCACTTCTGACAAACTACTTTTTCGTTAAATTTGCTGGCAAATTGTATTCCAAACCATCAACTATTTCATGTGCCCGGCATATCTACCATGACGGTTTTTTGCACTTATGTGGCAGTCGTAATTTAGAATTTAAATGGCGATTTACATGTACAACATGTAAATACAGCATGCCGTTACATTTTTATTTATTTTGGATTGCAAAATTTATGTAGTTTTAATAATTAAGTGTCTTCAAATTCCTTAACTGGTGCGTTTATCGCTAATTTGTTTACTTTAGTTTTCATCTAGTTCTTTTGGGAGCGTTGAAATGGTACTTTCGTATTATCACAACGGTCACTTGCTACCGCCAAACTACTTTTTCGCTAAATTTGCTGTCAAACTGTTACCAATCGTATTCCAAATCATCAACAATTTCATGTGCCCGGCATTTATCTTGGTGAAAAATTCCTTGTCTTGGCGGACCGCCGGGATAATGCGTAAGTACCGTTGAAACTTGTGCATAACTCCCAGAGACCCATGACTGCAAAGCTCGCCAAAGTACGGGGATTTTTTAGGTTGGCGAGAGTGGGGGCGTTAAAATAGGAATCAACTCTTTCTTGTACCATAAAACACATCTTTGGAATGGAAATCTATCTTAAAATCGCCTACTGAAACTGTTTTACAATCTTTGCCAGGCATATTCTTCCTATCGGCATATTCCAACTATACTGCAAAGACATTTGAAATACTGTTTGGAATGGGCATCATAATCCATGAGTGTACCGTGTTTTCTAACTTGTTCCACAAAGCACTTTGTCAGAATAGAAATCTATATTAAAATCGCCTAATAAAACTGTTTTACAATATATGCCAGGCATTTTCTAACTATACTCGAAATATATTTATAATAAATTGTCACTTTTTAGCACCACATTTAGCAATCAATTATCAAAAATTGCAAACCTTGTGCGACTTTCAACATTTTATTAATGCGCCCCCCCCCCCTCCACATTATGTGGCAAACACATTTGAAAAGTGACTCGACATGCTAATGTCTACACAAAAAACCTGATTGAAATTAATAGCACTCTGGTGCTAAAAATTTTGGGGTGGACCGCCCTTATGACTTAGGGGTATGAGACATAGTTAAAACCTATTCTCAGATCTAATGAATATACTTATAATATTTCATTAAAATCGGTCGAGCTGTTTCGGAAGAGTATGGTAACTAACACCATGACAGCAGAATTTTATATATTAGATATATACAGGCTATGTACATGGATCAGAAATTGTATGTATCATATAATATAGATTTTGTATAAAACTTATGTATAAAATAGTATAATACACCATATAACAGCTCTTTTGTTTCTAGCGCATAAACTGAGAAGGTAAACATGGTTGGGTTGAGGTGTATCTAGCTGCTAACTCCATGGTGGGAGAAACCATGGTATTTTGGTGCAAGAATTTTTTGAAGATGCAAGTTATATTATGCAAGATTTTCGGGGGGGGGGGGGGTAGCTCACAGTAGGATTTAAAAATGACATGGTAGCTCAGAAGCTTAAAAAGTTTGCCGACCACTACATTAAAAGTTAAAAGTCCTCTGTCCAAAGTATTCCACCCTCAGGCAGATAGCCCTCACGTTGCTTTGCCTTTACCACATACCAACCATCAATTATGCAGATAATTTTCAATGATTTTTTTGTCCGTATTTCATTTCAGGGACATCATATCACTCGAGGAGATATCTCTTTGTGTCCAAACTGCCACTTCCCAGGAATACATTCAGAATTATCCAAGTCTTTGTCGATTGATCAAACCTGCCCCATGTGTCTGACAGAAGTACAGTCTCGTGATCTCAAAATAATTGACTATGTTGCCCCAGAAAATTTTGATGAAGATGAATTAATTATAAATCCACAAGAAAAGAGTAAGGCATGATGCACTTATATCAACTTGCTTATCTACTTTAAACCAGATGTATAGTTGTCACAACTTATATTTTTTTATCAATCATTATGCAATGTTTATTGAACTGTGATAAATGTAGTACATATATATATATTTATATCATGTAAGAAAGTATAGCACATTAGTCATGCTAAAAAATGCTTCACTTTTCAATGAAATATTTTTTATTTTCAATATTTTAGTGTGCAATTTTATTGCTTACTACACATTATATATATCAGGGGTGGTCAAACTTTGTATATCATGCACCAGTTTTTTTTTCACAGTGGAGTTTAGATTCACCTTAAAAGTGAAGCACCTTTTTTATTGCCTTACATTTACTTTTAGAATTAGAAAATATGAACAGGAGTAGGCTTTACTTTAGAGGAGAAAAACTAATAACTTGTGAAAATGAGACTGAAATTGTTGCTCGAGGAAAGGCTTCTAGAATTAATGTTTCGGATTTTTGGTAGGGTTTGAAAGATTGTCACTAAAATCAATCTATTTTGGAATGTACCAATGCTTCATTCTGACATGGCATGGTATATTATGAAAAATATTTCTGGGCACAAAATTATTTTCAAAATAAGTCTTAAATATGTCTCAAAACAATAAGTAGGCACAAGGATGCAATGCATCGCTGGAAATCATCCAATTTGCCATATGTGATGTATGTGTAGCAATTTTGCTTCCTCTGATGTATATAAATATAAATATGCTCGTTGAAAAATTATGATATTTGAGAATTTAAAAATTACAGTGGTCGCTGATTATTTCGGTGAAGGGGTTTATCTGATGAGCCGCTTATTCCGGTGAAAATTGGCATGAACAAAATGAAATAGTGAAATTGCACAGGTTTTCCCGCCAGTTACCTCGGTGGTGAGTGCCGCTTTATCTGGTCAGATAACCTTTGGAGATTATGAAAATTTCGACATAATTAGCTTTTAGGGCGGAGTGAAAGCCAGTCACTCCGCCCCCACACAAGATGACTCATATTGTGTGGGGGTGTTACAGTAATTCAATCAAAACAATTATTATTACACTTAACATAATTTTAATAAAAATAATGATCAATCCTACACCCGTAAGACTCCTGATGATGATGATGATGATGACGACGACGAGGATGATGTGCACCGTAACCGGTTATATGTCACAAGAGTAGATTTGCTGAAGGCTATAGACTTTTTACATTGAACGTTTTTACGTAGTTGAGGAGAGCAATGTAAATGATTGAACCACCTCTTTTCAACATTGAGATTCAGTTTGCTGTGCCCCTAAAACAGCCTTTAATTTTTAATTTTACCTCCAATAAGTAATTTTTTATTTTTTTAAGTGTACTTATGTATTTTTTCTTTTGTTCCCTTCTTTATTCTTTAATAAATATGTGCACACATTAAACTATCGACTAATATAGTTCATATTTGTGATTTAATTTATTGATTTTTTTTCTTCAATTTTCTCACTTTAACTTTTGGTACTGCCATTTTTTTTTTTTTTTTTTTTTTTGTATTTCGGTTATTCTGGTCAATTTCAATCCTTCCCAATGTGACCGTATTAAGCGGCGACCACTGTACCTTCAGAATTTAATTTTTTAAATGATAGTATGTATTAAGGTACAGTTTTTTATACCTTTCTCATATTGTATTGGGAAACTTTAAAATTGGTTCAAATGTTATGTCTTAAGCTTTTTACATGTGTCTTAAAGTGCATTCAAAAAACAAAAATTCAAAATTCAAAAACATGCCAGAGTGCCATTTACATGTTTATTAGTGTTTATCTATTTCTGTTGACCTCAGAAATAGATTAATTGTACTTTATTTTGTTTAGAAACGAATTAATATACTTGCAATAAACTTTCTCTAAATCTATGAAAATCCAATCTTTTTCTCTTGGATCAGCTATTCCTCACGCAATTCTATTCAAAAAAATTAAAAATATAAGCATTTTTTTTTAACTCCTTAAAATATAATATTAAAAATTTAGTGTTAATGTAGTATAATAGTATATCTTTGTGCATTCTGAATTGAATGCACAGCATCTTTAATATATAGCTGTGTGTCAACATCATTGTTAAGATTAAACCTAGATCCTTGTACAAAAAGTATCAATTTAAAAATCTTACATTTAATGGTAATCTGCCCAGGTGGTGTAGTGACGTGGTGGCCAGGTGATGGTGTAGGGGTCTATTACACTTTGGGTACAGGTTCAAATCCCGGCTAGAGCATGGGTGTTAATTGTCCATCCCTTCATAGGGGGTAACTCTGGCCGCCCATTGGGTGCTCCCGTAATAAAATGGTCAGTGGTTAGGGCCTTAGTAGTGGCAAATGCTTGATGAGCAAATGCCTGCCTACTGCTCGCTTAAAGATTAGAGTTCGGCTTCGGCACTCTGCCAAAAAAAAAAAATGGATGCTGCAATTTGTTTCACGGGGGAGATGGATTCAGATGTTCAAGAAATTCTCTCATTAGCATGTGCAGACAGGGTTGCCAATTTAGCCACTTAGTGGCTAGATCTGCCAATTTATCTACTTTTTGGCTAGATTTTGGCCAACTGAATACAGCAATACTGAAGTATTTCGTAAATTTTGTTGACTGAAAAAGCACTTGCAGACAAGTATATTTCAGCAGTATGAGCACTTGGAAATAAACACAAAAATGAATAGTAATTATTTTTGGCTAGAAAATTTTTTTTTAGAAAAATTTAACAGAACTCATGTAGTTTTCACAGTAAATGACAATCTTGATTTTTTAGTTTAACAAAGATGTCTGTTACCAGATATTAAAATAATAATAATAAATAAATAAATAAGTAGATAAAATGAAAGTCAAAATAAACATTTCAGTTTACACACATATTATGTGATCTCTTACTTACAAGCCAACTTGGTAAAGATATATGACCCTGAAAATTTAACAAGCACATTTTCCCATTCACTGTAGTCTTGTATTATTGGCTTTTATTCGAAGGTAGATCTTCTGATATTAAGTTTGATTTCATATCAATTAACCTATCATGAAACAATAACAAAACTATTTAACCAAGAATTATTAAATACCTTCCAAATAAAAAATAATTTTACAACTATATGTTTTCAGAAAAAAAAAAGTATTATTTTTATTGCAAGCAAGAAGTGAGAACTCTGTATTTTATAAAGTTTTAAAATTTTTCTTGTGCTTGTTACAGAAACATTTAGAAGAAAATATTATTAGGAATATAAAATTAACTTTTTTTCTATTTTTCTAGCTGTTATTTATTTTATTTAAAATTCCTGTTTTTCTGCTTAAAAAAAATCACTTTATATAGATTTTGTTTACTTCATTATATCAAATAATTCTATTTTTTATGTTTAAATTTTAGGAAGAAAAATATTTATGTTTAAATTTTAGTCCACTTTTTTTATATAAAGGCCCCTTTTTTATTTAATTTTTAGTTCCTAGAGTCCCTGCTTTTTAGGCTTTAAGCTGCTAAAAGCCCTGAAGTAAGTGTTCTAAACTTGGATTCTAGTCTTAAATAGGTTAGCATTATTTACATAAAAATAATTAGTGATTCTATCTTTTCTAGTCATTGCAAATAAAAGTGTATTTTATAATGTATGAAATTTATTGTACACTCAAAAAATAATATAAAATCATATATATATATATATATATATATATATATATATAATATATATACTATTTTTAAGCTTGTCATATTCAATTAACAGACATTTTTATTGTTTCATTTCAAAGAGCCTGGGATGTGTATATATCTTTCAAAATTTGTTTTAATAAGTAAAATAAATTAAGTTTACTCTGTGCTTGTGATTATTTACTTTTTAACTTTCTATGAGTATAAAGTGTACTTCTTAACTCATTTTAAAAAGTGAATATTTATTCATTTATTTAATTTTTAATTCAGTGGTATGAATTTAAAAGCTTATTGTGTAAAATTGTAATTGTATCAGACGGAAAAAAAAGTTTGAAATTGATTAATAAAAATGAAGTCAGTACATTACACCCAGTAAGAAAGTCAGTATAAAAGCTTGTATAATCAGCTTCTGGAGCTGCTGCCTTTGAATGATATTGTCGTTCGTACAACGAAAAAGAAAAATTAAAGATCGTCAAACAGAACATATTAATGACATTAAATTCAATAGAGAATCAACAGCCTTATCCCGCCTCGCACTAAACACCCCCATTACAATAGATTTTCAAGCAATACAAAAAATAGCCAACTTCAATAACCATACATACGCCTACTTACGAGAATCATTGGAAATATTAACAACAGAGGGCAGCATCAACGACATGACGCACGCCAGTGTAGACGAAACATGGAATGACATCATGCGCAATAAGAAAGACTCGGAAGAAGAGGAGGAGGGGAAGAGCATCATTCCCACAAGAACGTCAGACTGAAGACGGCTGTGATGCCGGGCAGATGAAATATATTTCTCCGGAGGTTGTGGTAGTATTTTTATCAAATTAACAATGGAATACCTCCATATTACTTTTTAACTTTTTAATAAGGTATCTACTGTATAAAATAAAGAAGAAACTTTTTCTTAGTGTTTATATACTTATGCAATTGACTGTACATTATTCACTTTTTATGAAAAATGATGAATGAAACAAACATAGAAAATTTGGTGTAACGTAAATCTTTGGAAAGGCGATGTTACGTTACATGGCATGATCAATAGTGCACATTGGTTGTGCCTAGGAGATATTCAATGGAACTGAACTATGAGAAAAAAAAAAAAAAAAAAAAGGAAAGTAAAATTACTCACCCCGTTTAGTTGATGTGAAGAATCCAGTCGCACGAATGCGAGAAAAGAAAGCTTCGATTTTATAGTAACAACACAATTTTATTTTTACCAATCTATGACTTATTGAAATAGTATTCATTCTAATATCTTTTACATCAATACAAAAGAAGGGGATATTCATATAATAGCACACGAGGCCATCGGGACCTCCAAAAATGGCGCACACACGCGCGAAAGACAAAAATTAAACCAAATACATTTCTGGGTTTTCTTATTGGGATCTCCACAAAAAGGTTTAAAAAGTAATGCCGTGCTTTTAGTTAAAAAGGTTTTAAAAAAGAAAGAACTAAACTATGCTGCTAATCCAGAACACAGCCGAGAAACTCGTCCTCGAGGGATCCCTAAAAAAGGGGGGAATGGATGACTTAGCATCTGCTTAGGTAGAGAAAAATTAGTAAAGTGATTCAAAAATGGCACTCAGCCAGTGACTTGTGAAAATCATAGCAACCCAACACAACTTTGCCGCCAACCTTGCACGGCCCACGATAGGTCTGGCAAAGTGCGGGAACATGTAGTGATTGCTGATTGGACAGCCACTTAGTTGCCAGGCAGTCAGTGCTGCCATATTGGCGATGGAATGTATGCTCCGAGCTTGGCGAAAGAACCAGGGTACGCACGCCATTTGATTTTCACACAGCCACTATCTTGGGGGAAAAAAAGAATATTGCAAATAATTTAGCCTATAGTTCCCAAAATTGTAAATGGCGATCCGAAAATGAATTTTTGCATGAAATAGCTTACTATTATTCTTTTAATACACATTCAAGGGGGATTTAAAGTCAAATTATAGGTATTTAAAACTGCATGTGATATCTTATAGCACATTTGGCATACTCAAATACATTTTTGAGAGGGTTTGTTTGCCAGGAAAGAACAATTCGCGTCACTGAATGTGTTGTTTAGAGCCCCATACTGGGCCGGCCCAAGGGAGGTGCGATTGTAGGCAATCACCTAAGGCCCTGCACTGAAACAGGACCCTCTTTTGGGCCATTTTTTGGTATCACATTAGACCAAGCTTGGTAGATGGTTGCTATAATCCTGAAAAAAACCGAGAAATAAAGCTAATATGTACTACTAGGAGTGCTAGTAGTAACTTAAAGACATGATAGAAAGAGGCCTGCTCCTGCAGTTCACCTGGGGCCCCGCACGCCCAGGGCCGGCCACAGGGGGGGGGGGGGTGCTGCGGATGCAAGGCACCTGGGCCCCGGTTTCAGAGGGGCCCCCAAATCCGTTCTATATTTTTTATTATGTCTCTCTCTCTTATCGTGAAAAATATAAAAGATTTCTTTAAATTAAAGTAGACTGATAGTGTTGTTTCTGCATCTTTCAGAGCTAAACATCATTTATAAAAGTGTCTTTCTACGAACAGTATTCTTTGACAGTACACCCCAGCTCTGATCAAATGTCATTACCTTCGCACCTTTCACCGTGGAAAGAGCGAAAACATCAGTTAGAGAAAAATACAATTATCAGATCTGGACCATGGGTCATAACGACCGCTCATTATCGAATTCTTTGAAAAGAACAGAAACACGAAGAACAGCAGAAGAGGCCTTTATGTTATCAAAACCAAGGATTGATTGATTAATACCTGTGGCTGTGGGAGGCCCCTCTAAACTAACTTTGTTGATACGAAGTACGTTTCACGCGTCTGGTATTAATTTGAAGATAAGAGTACACAAAGAATAAAAAATGACCTGCATTTAGTTACCTTTGCAAGCATGGGAACATTTTTTCCCCGTTTACAATTGTGCAAATGTGTTGGTCAAATCCTATTTTGCAGTTACTCCTCTCAAAGTTACTAACCGAAGTTGAGCCATTGGAAGTGTCTGCTTGTATTAGAATTTGTACGAGTCTATTACCTTTTGTGTATATGTTATATATTTTTTGAAAGATTTTTCTTGAATTTTATGACTTTCACGGGCCTAAATTATGGATTAAGCTTTACCAATTTTATCATCGCGTTTTCTACATTTGAAAAAAGGTAAGTCTTTATTTTGTTTATAATAACCAAGATTGCAAATAATTAGATAATTTTCGTCAAAAAGTTTTATATTATGTTAAGTTTCACATTTATAAAAGTTTTAAATGCATTTTGATTGTTCCCGTAACTTATATTTACGCGATTTAATCCCTAAGCAATAAATAAGTATGTAGAGTAAGCGAAAATCTGCAGTCAGATGAAACAGCTATTCTGAAGTAGAAAAAGTACTTTTAAATCTGTGTTTATTGAAAATTAGGAATATAAAATATTTCAAACACATTAATCGATCTCAACCCCTTCTTCTTCGACGTCACATCTCACACTTTCGGCATTTTTGTGTCCGCTCAGTCGGCAGCGCATGCCATGCGACGTACAGTTGATAACATTTAGGGAATATAATTAACCACTTTATATGTACAGTGATTTTTATGTTAGAATATAGAAAAAGATCGTGGACAACTGAATACCAAATTTAGTTTCCAAATGTATGTGTGGGTTGGTTAACATTTTGAAAAGATATTAAAAATTTACTGTTTCCAAAAAGTGGTTAGATGTGTTCGGTAAGGGTTGGTAACTAATAATAATAATAATAATTTCGAAAAAATATCCTACCAATAAAAGGTTAATTCCAAAAAAATACCAACTGAAATTAATAATAGATTTCGAATCGATGTTGCTCTATTTTCTAATAGAACGCTCATACTTAAAATAACACTCATACTATATTTGAATATTTACAGTATAATAGCGGATAAAAGTATACATAAAATTGGATGATTGAAATGTACGTCTCGGGCACATAACCAGAAAGAAAAAGATAAATCGGGGCGGGCCCAAAAGGAGGCATTTCTAATTTAGATAGCATTTCTAAGAAAAAGCTTGATTATTGACATCCAATTAAGAATAATGTGAATTTCGGAAGGGGTCGAGGCCTCCATCGCCTATTCTCTGGCTACGTCCCTGATATGTCTGTTCATCCACGATCCATTCTTAAACATTTCATCGCATCATTTCTTTTCTGTAGTAGTACTGATTAGATTTTAAAATCTTAGAAAGTTTGAAACAATACTCCAAATTCATCTGAATCTCTAAATTAGAGAGCAAGATCATCAAAAATGTCACTTTCCAAAAAATTTATTCACTAAATACAGTGAAAAGTTGCTACATTTAGCGACAAATCCCTTAAATTGGCAGCAATGACTAATGAAATGTCCTCTTATATTAAATTAATGGATTTAATGTGAAGAAAAATATTCAAACATACATTTTGGTTAATTTAACTTAAGTATAAAATTATTGATTTTATTTAATTTGACCTAAGCTTTAAGTCATCCCCCCCCCACTTCGTGGGCTTCTTTTCCAAATTTTAAATAGGTAGTTGGTCAACAAAATATTTATTTTACTGTCTTCCACGGGCGCCGACTTGTAAAAATTATTGGGGGGGCTCGTATCCTTACGGAGGTGGACGGGGGGACACAAAATCCTTCTCTCCGTCAGTATAATTAAGGGGTTCAGAAATTTTAGAATTGAGATTTCAAAATGTGCTTTTTTAACATAACACTTTCATGAAAATAAAAGGAATTCCATTTAATAAATTTTTCAAAAATTTTTTGAACTCATTTTGAAGTTTTTGAACTCAAGATCTCGAATCAGTCTTCAGTACACATATGGAGAAAGCAAATCTCCCTTCTGAAAGAACAACTGAATTTTAATTAAGTTAATAACAGCAAAACAAGTAAAATCTTTTTCGAAATGTATTTAATGATAATTTCATAGGAAAGAAAATGCATGCAGTCAAATGTGGAAAACTGTTCTGCAAAACATTACTCCAGCTAATATTTCAAAATACCCTAGAAGTACAAACGAGACGAAATACTAAAATCTGGATTATTTTATTTACTTGCAAACATTCATCAGAGATAATTTTTACTGATATAAAATAGTATTTTTTATTTTACTACATGATGAAATACCCATAAATTGAATCGACTTTAATTAAATGTCGCACTACTTTAAGACAGAAAAACTGATCACATTTAAATTACATTTTTTGACAACTTTTTACAGATTACATTTAAAATTACTTAAAAAAAAAAATAAACAAAGAAGTAATAAATACCTCCTTTCCATGTATTAAAACAAATCAAACAAATATACAAACCATCATACAAAGTTACAAGTCCTCTCTTCGACACATACATTTTAAACGGATTTCCGTGATTTGAATTGTAAAAACAAATAAATAAATAAAATATACTTTTAAATTCATTCTCATAGTATTTTCACAGCAGGAAAAAAATTAATTTTTCAATAATATCATCCTTGTTAACATTTAAAAATGATTTAACAAAGAAATCCAAGTGCGAGAATATATCAAAATTCAGAGTCTACACTATTTTAGGTCTTCATAAACATTTTAATACTGAAAACTTTCATTTTACATTAAACTAAGAATACTCATATAATCTTTCAATAACATTAAAAATGAAAAGAAATGTTGAAATGCGGTGTTATGGCCAACTATCTGCGCGAGGGATCTAGGCCGGGGGGGGGGGGGGGGCTTCGTGTGGAACTTGGCATAGAAAACTCGACATATAAAATCTGCATTGCACTTTAAATCACACTTCTTTTTGGAAAACCGTTCCAGATTACCTTAACAATTATGAAAACAAATTAAACCAGCACATAAGCAATTGGCAAATCAGAGACGCTCCTGGCAAAATGGACACATAGTAATCATTTTATAAACTAAAACCATAATGAATTATGCTATTTGAAACATATTTTGATGATATTTGTGCAACAATATATGAAAATTTATTTTTATTCAGTACGGAGAAAAGTTGTATAAAATATAATCGTACTTTAAATTTAAAAGTGGAATAACACAGAAACAGATATACAATGCCAAAATTATCACTCTGAATTATTGTAGATATTTACAGACAATTTTTAAGAATGCTCAATAATATGAAAAATGGAAACAAAATGAATGAAATCTAATTCGAAATCATAGTCTACGCCATATTATTTTTAAAACATATATAAAAACTCCACTGCACTCTAAATCACCCTTCTATTTGGAAAATTGTTCCAGATTACCTTAACAATTATCAAAACAAATTAAACTAGCACACTAGCAATTGGTAAGTCAGAGACGCTTTGGCTAAATGGATACATAGTATTCATTTTATAAACTAAAACCATAACGCATTATGTTATTTGAAATTTATTCTGATGATATTTGTGCAACAATATACGAAAATTAATTTTTATTCAGAACGTAAAAAAGTTGTATAAAATATGATTGTGATGACTGGGGTACGAAGGGTATTTTGTTTATAAGCCTTCTTATGATTACCATAGCCCGTTCGTGTAAACATAGTGCTAAAAGTTCTCCTTATTGAATTTGCAAAATATACATCCATCTAATGCAAGGTATCACTGAAATGTGCACATAAAAATTCAAGCTAAATAGTCAGCTTCAAACTTTCTAGCACATATTCATTCAAATTTCAATTAAGAAGTGTACAATGCCAAAAAGTGTTTCTTGTGTACGAAGTCAATAATGAATCAGAATTATTTTCTCAGAGTTACATATACATATACTGTATAAATATTAACACTAAAATAGCTTTAATAATGTTTGATATTATTTTTTCCTTCTAAATTTTAACGCAGGCCTCTAAAATGGTAGGAGCCCACAGGTGAAAGCCTACTCAGCCTAAGGGGTAATCCGGCCCTGTTTAGGTATAGTCCCTCTTTCCCCATGAAGCCCCCTCCTTCCTCCTCTATAATTTTTATGGTTTTGTAGCAGTTACGCTAGTTTGATATTCCATAAATAATAATTTACAAACATAGGTGCTTCATAGAGTGCTTTTACAGAAGAGGGAGGCTATTTGCAAGTGTGGGGTGGAGGTGGGGGTCGAATACGAGTATATGTATCACACGCCCAATTCACACATTTTTCTAAAACCATTTTTTGATTTTGATCGTTTTCTTTCATTGTGGGTTCGAGGCAACTACCCCATTTACCCTTACGTTAATCATGCTCGCTGTGACTCCCCTTTCCTTTGTCCTCTATGTATGGATGAATGCACATATTTACAAAACGGCTGCATATTTTTCTGCCAAGGAACAACGACTGAGCACATAGTCAGAATATTGTGTGCATACTCCAGTGTTGTTATAAAATAAAGTAAATTAGTCAGAGACTAATGGTTTTCTAAAGAGGAATTCTCTTTCAGCAACACAATATGATATGTATGCACATGATCAAGGCCTCTCTGAATTTTGGGCCTTGTCCAAGCTCGGCTTGGGCCCTCGTTTTTTTTCTTCCTTCTTTCTTGGCGAGATGGTTAATCTAGGCCCATGACCACTGTGACCCCCCTCTGGAACCGCCACTGGCACCATATGCAGCCAAGAGTAGCAAAATAATGAACCGAAATTCGCCTAAAACAACGAGTCTTCTTAAAGATTTCATGGTTTTCAAATGTTCGTTTCTAAATTTTCGTATTTATGTGTAAACTAACAAAAATTTTTGAAAATCGTAGGGGGGCTGGGAGACAGCTAAGTAGTGCTCAGCCCGCGTAGCCCCCCCCCCTACTCTGATTACGCCCTTGATGGGGGATAGAGTTTTATATGTAAAAAGAGAAGATAAGAGCAAGCAATTATAAAATATAATCCAGAAGTTGTGCTGCTCGAAGATTTTTATGAAATCATTTTTTATTTAGCTCTTAACTGTAGCTAAATCAGAAACGTTAAGCGTTCGATATTAGTAAAGTTTTGATAAAGCGTATAAAGAAATGAATACTGTCTATATCCGAAACTGTATTAAACATCAATTTTTCATCTATCTCACAAAGTTCTTCATGATTTAAAATCTTCAAACTTAAATTTGACTATCAATTTTCTGCCTTGAATTGTTTTTAAGTCACATTTAAACGGTTTATTTTCAGCATCGAAACTTAATACTGCTGGGAAATGGGAATGTCACAATCGTTTGCAGTTTTGCACAATGGGAAAATCTCTCTTATGGTCAGACGTCTACAGAAGAGTCTGTATCTCACAATAGAACAAAAGTGAAAGCTTTTGCTGTACTGATTTAAAAAAGAAAGATTACATTACATGAGAACGACCCTCCTAAAAAAAAAGCGCAGTCTTCTCCCTACTAGAAAGCAATTCCATCATCAATTGTGTCACGGTGTAAAATCTGAAGGGTTCTTGTAGGGGAAAACACTCGTTTCTTTTTGCCTAGCTATCTGATGGTCATTTGTTTGTGCTTGCGCTCTTGATAAAGAAGGTTGACATCCGTGCCTTACGGCATTACAGGCGCCCAACGTAATTCCTGAATCCCTGTGAGAAAAAGGGGAGTGGGAGACAGAAGCTAGACATTCTCTATTTTTAGGATTCTTAAGTTTAACCGTTTTGGAGGAAGAAATATGATTTGACACAAAAAAGTTGAAATTTTTGAAGGGGCTCAGCCCCCTGAATAAAAATATTGGGGGGGCTGAAGCCCCTTCAAGCCCCATGAAGTCGGCGCCTATGCTGTCTTCATTACTAACTATACTACTCTGAAACAATTAATGTCACTCTCGGTGGTCGGTGGATCTCCAGAGTGAAGAGATTCATATTTTCTCACATTTTTCAGTATTAGTAATGCAGGTTAACTGAAATGGGTGATAAACGGCCCCACAGGTTTAGCATACATATTCAATGTGTTTTAGACCTCCAACCAATGTCGGCTCAAGGTACCGGCCACTCGGGCCGCTGCCCGGGGCGCTATATGTTTATGGGCGCCATGAAAACATAATCTTAGGAGAGAGAACGGATTTTTTTTTTCTTTTGGAGGTTTGTCCAACGTCAGACTGTCCCACTTGCCCGTGGTCAGGTAAGCTCCCTTCATAGGCGCCGACTTCATGGGGCTTGAAGGGGCTTCAGCCCCCCCAATATTTTTATTCAGGGGGCTGAGCCCCTTCAAAAACTTCACTCCAACTTTTTTGTGTCAAATCATATTTCTTCCTCCAAATCGGTTAAACTTAAGAATCCTAAAAATAGAGAATGTATCGCTAGCTTCTGTCTCCCACTCCGCTTTTTCTTTCACAGGGATTCAGGAATTACGTTGGGCGCCTGTAATGCCGTAAGGCACGGATGTCAACCTTCTTTATCAAGAGCGCAAGCACAAACAAATGACCATCAGATAGCTAGGCAAAAAGAAACGGGTGTTTTCCCCCACAAGAACCCTTCAGATTTTACACCGTGACACAATTGATGATGGAATTGCTTTCTAGTAGGGAGAGGACTGCGTTTTTTTTAGGAGGGTCGTTCTCATGTAATGTAATCTTTCTTTTTTAAATCAGTACAGCAAAAGCTTTCACTTTTGTTCTATTGTGAGATACAGACTCTTCTGTAGACGTCTGACCATAAGGGAGATTTTCCCATTGTGCAAAACTGCAAACGATTGTGACATTCCCATTTCCCAGCAGTATTAAGTTTCGATGCTGAAAATAAACCGTTTAAATGTGACTTAAAAACAATTCAAGGCAGAAAATTGATAGTCAAATTTAAGTTTGAAGATTTTAAATCATGAAGAACCTTGTGAGATAGTGTTATGATTTCAATTTTAAGTAAAGTGTAATTAATTAATAGCCTACTTAATTAAAAAAATCCTTACCTTAATTAGTGAATTTTAAATCAAGTAAAATTAAAATTTTTAAACAATTTGTTTATTAAGGTGGTTTTATTTTGTCACCATATACCAGTATTCATAAAGGAAGTAAAATAATAATGAAGTGTTTAAAATTTATTAAGGTATATGTTGAATTACTATTGATGACTCATGGCTGACTCATTTTTATTTATTTGTTTACTTGTTCTATATTTTGGCGCCAAACATCTAAAAGATCGTTATTCTGGCGATCGTGTTGCCATCTTTGTGTAAGGTAACTATACATATTGTTCAAGTAATTAAAATAATTTGTACAACAATTTTCTTTTAAATTTTAAATTTATGAAAATACGTTTTGTGAGAGCTGACATTATTCGGAGGGTGGTAATAAATTTTTAGAGCTGACAATAAGAGTTTCATAAAAATGTTTGTTTTGAAATTGGTAATTTTCCTTAGAAAAAATTAAGTGGTTGTAATTACAGTTAAGTTTTTTTTTTTCTTTCACTATGATTATCTTTTCTGGAATTCTCTAACCTTCTTTCTAATTTTTAATAACATAACTACGTGCATCGATACCAATACTTCGATTAAATATAGCGAAGAAGAAAACAACAACGGCGCAAGGATATGGAGATCGGCACCCAAGCATTTTCAAATTTTTAAATCAAAAATAGAACTTCTACAATAGTTACAACGATAAGAACAACTTTCACATTTTCCATCATAGTAAAAAATTAAGTTTCAACGCCCATCGATTATAAATCCACAAGTTTTCATTAATAATAATTGTATCTTCGACCGAACTACTTTACGAGCGGAAAGCGCCTGCCAACAAAGGAGGTAAAAAGGTGACCTAAGCCGAAGGAAGCGTGGGGTGGAATCATTCTGGTGGTTGGAGAGGATGACTGTGGTGTGAGTCCCACGCGCTGCCTTGAAAAAGAAAAAGAAATGGCGCTGAGGTCCCCGAGTGGATTCTGGAAGATGCCTTGATGAAAAATTCTTGATGGGGGGCCCCCCCTCTCTACTAATAACGATAAGTTTATCTTTCTTTCCTTTCTTTCTTTCTTTTAATTAAATTCTTTTTTTTTTAAATTTTTGTTGTGCACAAAAGTTAGGTAAATTTTTAAGAAAAAAGGTCAGCTCGGGGAAAGGGAAAAATGGAATGTATTTGTAATTATAGTATTATCATATTTTTTTCGATTTTATCTAGTTTAATTGTCAAATGTAAAAGAATTAAAAGACATAATTAATAAATGTGATTTGTTGTAAGTAAAAATGGCTCCTCTTCATTTATCTCACTTCGTGTAAATTTATTTCAGCAGTTCTTTTTCAGCTTTTAATTTTTTTTTTGGCCTAAAGGCATTTGCACGTAACGCCGAGAACCTGGTTGGTATATTGCGGTCACAACTCTTCTAAAGCTAAGCATTTATTTTTCTTAGTATGAATTACGAGGATATTAATTGATTAAATTTTAAAAGGTAAATCCTTGAGTCAGGACAAAGGTTAGTTAAATGAAATGAAAAGTAATAATGAAGGTACAACAATGGTGCCGTTCAAATTTGGATCGGCGAATTAAGTGTGATGAATGAGACGAGCCATTTTTTTTTTGTGTCGGTCAGCCATGGGTCAAATTTTTTCTGAATGATTTTAATAGATTGTATAATTATTATTAGTTATTTAGTATTTTGGGTTACAATTATTTAAATTAAAATGGCTAGATCTTCCACCTCGGATTTTCCCTCCTTAGATAATGCGTGTCATTTAACAGTAACAACGGTAAATTTGGGGGAATTTATCCCCCTAGTAACCCCCTTTTCGGGAAATAACCCGGACTTCTCAGTTAGTGATTTCTTCGACAAAATCGAAGAAATCGCCAAACACGCGTCATGGAAGGATGAACAAACATTGTTTGTCGCCAAAACTAAGTGTGTAGGAGAAGCGGATGCTTTTGTTAGGTCGCAGCCTCAGTTGAAATCTGCCGATTACAGAACATTTAGAGAAGCGTTGAAAGACAGGTTCGGCACTAACGACAAAGATTGTTCGCTTTTGAAATTCACAACGGCAGTACAGGGTTTTAATGAGACCACGCGAGGTTTTTTGTCCCGTTTAAACGGTTTAGCACATCGCTGCTTTCCCGATGAAGAGCCCATTCGGCAAAGGATGTTGGTTTCCCAATGTCTTCAAGGCCTCCGACCCTCCGTTCGCCGATTCATCATGGCACAAGACCATGACACCTTTGAGAAAATTTGGGCTCTAGCTTTACAGGAAGAACAATGTGCCGCGCTAGAGAAAGCCTCCGCGAGTGTCAACATTGTTGACACCGAACCGAAGCCGTCCGCCATTGAAACGGAGTTGAGAGAAATTAAATCCTTGGTTCAGAATAGTATTTTTGAAACAGATAAAAGGGTTAGCGATCTTCAAGAGGAGGTAAAGAGATTGAACAAATTAGTCATTAGCAACGGTACTAATCGGATAATTTGTTTTAAATGCAGAAAACCAGGGCATTATAGTCGCGATTGTCGATCAAGATATTATAATCAACACAGACCCAATGGAAATGACAGGCAGGGAAACTAAATCAGGGGCAAGACAGGGACACTCATCTGATCTTGAATCCCCCTTTTGAGTGCACTGGGATTGCGACTTCGGAATCCAGATATAATATGCCTATTGTAAAAATTAATGTTAAGGATTTTGTTATACATACTCTTATTGATACAGGTGCCTCAATTTCCATAATTAAGGGAAGTGTTTTGGAATCTTTGAAAGACACACGCTGCATTAAATTAGTAGAACCTTGTTTTTTAAAAGTATTGGGCATTACACAGAATTTAGTAACCTTGAACCAAAAAGTTAAGTTAGAAGTTCAATTAGGGACCTTTAAGTGTGAAATAGAATTTTTTGTATGTAATACAGATTTATTTACTTACGATGCGATCTTAGGTTCGAACTTTCTTATCGAAAATCAAATTCATATCAATTTTGCTAAGACTACCATTTCAAATGAAAATTTTTTACTTAATTGGACAAATAAACAAATTTCTAGACATAATGTTAATTCTGTACAAAATCTAAATTTTCAAGTAGGTTTTAATAAACGTAAATGTATCATTCCTCCTAAATCTGAATTAATTGTAACAGTTACTACTAAAGATAATTTTAAGATTTCTGATTTTGTCTTAATCCAACCACATAAGCATGCCATGTCGCATGTGTGGATTGTCTCGAGCTCAGTAAATGAAGGAAATGACAATGGCGAATATTTTGTCAAGATAGCTAATTTTTCTAACGACCCTGTTCACATTAACAAAGACACCAAAATTGTAAACATTGAGCCTATTGAGGTAGTTAAGAGCGACAAAGTAAGCGTTGGGGAGGTATATAAGGACGATAATGAATTGATGGGAGAAGTAAACATGGCGGAGGAATTTTATGAAGATGAGAATGAAATTTTTGGAGGTAAATTTGATCTGGCTCATTTAGGAGATGAGGAAAAAGTTAAATTAAAAAATTTATTAATCAAACATAAAGGTGTTTTTGCTGAAAGTGTAAAGCAACTTACGGGTTGCAACACCATAGCTCACCGAATCTACCTAACGGATGATTTGCCAGTCAGGCAGAAGCCTTACAGAACCCCACATCCTTTACGAGAAGAATTGAAAAGTCAAATAAACCAGCTTTTGGATGCCGGGATAATTTCTGTAAGTGATTCACCGTATGCTTCCCCAATATTATTAGTTAAGAAAAAGAATAACACGTATAGGTTGGTATGTGACTATAGGAAATTAAATTTAAAAACACAACCGCTTCCTTTTCCCTTACCGTTAATTTCGGATTTATTAGATTCATTAGAAGGAGCCAAGTATTTTTCTTCTTTGGACTTGTGTTCAGGCTATTGGCAAATGAATTTAGATCCCAAGGATCGTCATAAGACTGCTTTCACCACCGAATTTGGCCTTTTTCACTGGAATCGTCTACCTCAGTGTTTGAAAAATGCAGCGTCGTCATTTCAAAGATTATTGGAAATAGTATTAGCTGGGCTGAAAGAGTGGAATATTAATACTTACCTTGATGACCTTATAATTGCGTCGAACACGTTCGATGAACACCTCGAAAAGCTAGACATGGTATTCAAGAGATTAGGCGAGCACAATTTAAAAGTTAATCCGGGAAAATGTCAATTAGTTAAGGAAAAAATTACTTACCTTGGGTTTCAGGTCACTGACGGTAAAATTTTGCCCGACAGCAGAAATGTGGAGGCAATTCAAAAGTTTCCAGTTCCAACTAACAAAAAGCAGGTTCGGTCATTTTTAGGACTTTGTAATTTCTATCGCAAATTTATAAAAAATTTCGCCCACATAGCAATACATTTGACTAAATTAACAAAAAAAT
Organism: Cheiracanthium punctorium; assembly: GCA_038373885.1. NCBI lineage: Eukaryota > Metazoa > Arthropoda > Arachnida > Araneae > Cheiracanthiidae > Cheiracanthium > Cheiracanthium punctorium. Next base: position 796,310 of record JAWZYV010008393.1, read on the forward strand.
CAGTAACTTTTGTTTGGGATGAAAATGCCAATAATGCTTTTGAGCAATTAAAGTCAGCATTAATCTCTTACCCTTGTCTTATTTTACCAAACACTAAGAAAGAATTCGTTTTGCATACAGATGCTTCTGGATACGCTATTGGAGCTGTATTGAGTCAGGAAGGTCAGGATGGACAATTACATCCGGTTGCTTATGCAAGTAGGCGGTTGAACGATGCCGAAACTAGGTATAGTGTTTTTGAAAGGGAAACCTTAGCGGTTGTTTGGGGAATAAACAATTTTCGACACTATTTGTATGGACAATCTTTTAAACTTTTTTGTGATCAGAAGTCGCTTTCCTATGCACTCAAACTTAAGGATAGCGGTAGAATTACAAGATTGATACTTGCGCTTCAAAATTACGACTACACAGTAACTCACACCCCTGGGAAAATGAATGTGCCTGCGGATACTTTGTCACGAACAGTTCAGGTAGAACCCGTCAATGTCATTGAATTCACAACAAACAACTTTCCCCCTGCTAGGATTAGGAATTTACAAGAGCAAGACACTAGGTGTCATGAGATTTTGATTAAGTTAGAGAACACAAATGAAATTGAACAAAATGGGATGAAATTTTTTAAGAGGGATGGAATTTTGTTTTGTGTAAATGATAAAGCAAAGGGTCACAAATTTACCATCACAGACAGACTAGTAATTCCAAAGACACTCATTAGTGAGGTTTTGTCCTAGGACATGACTCGATAACATCAGCACACCCAGGCATTAAGAGGACTTTAACCCGAATTAAGAGAAACTATTTTTGGTGGAACATGACACACCATATCATTAATTATGTCAAATCTTGCCACTCGTGTCTTGAGAGAAGAGGGTATAACGCTAAACATAAAGCGCCGCTACAAAGAATTCAAATAACTAGTCGGCCTTTTGAGCGAATTGGGATGGACACAGTAGGACCACTTCCTATTACTGAGTCAGGCAATCAACATATTATAGTAATTGGTGATTATTTTACCAGGTGGGTGGAAGCATACCCTGTGAAGGATTTACAAACTGAAACGATTGCTTTGGTGTTAGAAAAGTTCATATGCTCTCATGGGATTCCTGAGCATTTGATAACTGACAGAGGTAGTTCTTTGATTTCTGACAGCATACAAAAAGTTTATAAAAAACTGGATATTAAGAAACACACTAGTACAAGTTACCACCCAGCGACTGATGGGGTAGTTGAACGGGTTAATGCTACAATAATTAACGCACTCCAGCACTTAGCAGACAATACTTACCATGAATGGGACAAATATTTACATTTTGCACTTTTGGCTTACAGAACAGCAGTACACTCAACCTTAAAAGATACACCAGCTCATTTAATATATGGAAGGGATTTAGTATTACCAATAGATCTTATAAGTAGCCCCCCTTTGAGGTCATATTCTGATCAGAGGGAACTCAGTGAAGATTTGGAGATTCGTCTACAACAGTGTTTTAAAATCATAAAAGCCAATTTAGTTGAAGCTGCAGAAAGACAAGAAAAGTATAGAAAAAAGGTGTGTAAGGAGAAGGGTATTGTTATAGGAGATCTGGTGATGTTATACACGCCATCAATTAAAGTTGGGCAAGGGAAAAAGTTTTCTAAATTTAATAAAGGGGTTTATAGAGTTAAAAATCAACTTAGTAAAGTCAATTTTGAAATTATTAACATATACAACCATAAGGATAAACAAGAAGTCCATGTTGACAGATTAACCAAAATTCCAGATCGCCTCATTTTCCCATCCTTGGATGTAGAGTTCATAGAGGAAGAGCCTAGTGCTCCTAATGAAGATAACGAAATTTTAAATTCGCCAGATCTCAATAACAGTCCTTTCCCCAAAAACTATACAAAAACTGTCAGAGTATTCGTGAACAGCAATCGAGTGCCCAGGAAGCTGCCCAGTAATGTACAGCAGTCTACGACAGGAACCTCTGCTCCAGTTGTCCAGACCCCACCACAGGCTGTGGTGCCTCCAAGCACGGGACAGGCCACCAAACATCCATACAATCTAAGGCCGAGACAGAATGGTTTCGTAAAAAAATGAACTGTTACCATGAAGAATCAGATTATTATAGTGTGAAAATTTTTATGTGTCATTTTGTTCTATATTTTATATGATTTAAGTGTTGATTGTTTTGAATTTTTTACTAATGTTATATGAATATTTAATATAACTTTAACACTAATTTGTTGGGCCCAACATAAATATATCTGCTGCTGAACATAATTTTTTTAAGTTTAAGATATTTATTGGTGGAGTAGCTAACCATCTAATGTGAATATTTTGGGTTTGATTAATGTGTTCTTCACCTAGATATAGCAAAGTGTTAAATTTTTTTAAAAAAAGTTTTTATAAATCATTTTATATATGTTTGGTCAAGGTGGCAATTAATAGGGTTCTGTTGTAGGCTAAACACACTAGTTAGAAGTTGATCAGAGTCCAAAGTCTACAAATTTTTCCTTTATTATTGAATATGTTTGTGTTATATGTAAAAGTTTGCAATGGTTCGGAATGTTGGAGGGTAGTGAGAGTTTCCCTTGTGATATGCATTTCAACTTCAAGTGCTAATATTTTGTGTAGTGTTAGTTAGGTATTTTGCAATTTTTTTTTTAAATTTTGTTTTCCTTTATTGTGATATTTTTTTTTTTGGGGGGTAATTGTATACTATTTTTATGCGAAGCAGATTAAAGATGCGAGAAGATATTCGTGTGATATATCGAATATTTCATGTGATTATTCGTGTAAATTTATTTCAGCAGTTCTTTTTCAGCTTTTAATTTTTTTTTTTTGGCCTAAAGGCATTTGCACGTAACGCCGAGAACCTGGTTGGTATATTGCGGTCACAACTCTTCTAAAGCTAAGCATTTATTTTTCTTAGTATGAATTACGAGGATATTAATTGATTAAATTTTAAAAGGTAAATCCTTGAGTCAGGACAAAGGTTAGTTAAATGAAATGAAAAGTAATAATGAAGGTACAACAATAGATGAAAAATTTATGTTTAATACAGTTTCGGATATAGACAGTATTCATTTCTTTATACGCTTTATCAAAACTTTACTAATATCGAACGCTTAACGTTTCTGATTTAGCTACAGTTAAGAGCTAAATAAAAAATGATTTCATAAAAATCTTCGAGCAGCACAACTTCTGGATTATATTTTATAATTGCTTGCTCTTATCTTCTCTCTTTACATATAAAACTCTATCCCCCATCAAGGGCGTAATCAGAGGTGGGGGGGGGGGGTGGAGAGGGCTACGCCTGGCTGAGCACTACTTAGCTGTCTCCCAGCCCCCCTACGATTTTCAAAAATTTTTGTTAGTTTACACATAAATACGAAAATTTAGAAACGAACATTTGAAAACCATGAAATCTTTAAGAAGACTCGTTGTTTTAGGCGAATTTCGGTTCATTATTTTGCTACTCTTGGCTGCATATGGTGCCAGTGGCGGATCCAGAGGGGGGTCACAGTGGTCATGGGCCTAGATTAACCATCTCGCCAAGAAAGAAGGAAGAAAAAAAACGAGGGCTCAAACCGAGCTTGGACAAGGCCCAAAATTCAGAGAGGCCTTGATCATATGCATACATATCATATTGTGTTGCTAAAAGAGAATTCCTCTTTAGAAAACCATTAGTCTCTGACTAATTTACTTTATTTTATAACAACACTGGAGTATGCACACAATATTCTGACTATGTGCTCAGTCGTTGTTCCTTGGCAGAAAAATATGCAGCCGTTTTGTAAATATGTGCATTCATCCATACATAGAGGACAAAGGAAAGGGGAGTCACAGCGAGCATGATTAACGTAAGGGTAAATGGGGTAGTTGCCTCGAACCCACAATGAAAGAAAACGATCAAAATCAAAAAATGGTTTTAGAAAAATGTGTGAATTGGGCGTGTGATACATATACTCGTATTCGACCCCCACCTCCACCCCACACTTGCAAATAGCCTCCCTCTTCTGTAAAAGCACTCTATGAAGCACCTATGTTTGTAAATTATTATTTATGGAATATCAAACTAGCGTAACTGCTACAAAACCATAAAAATTATAGAGGAGGAAGGAGGGGGCTGTCATGGGGAAAGAGGGACTGTACCTAAACAGGGCCGGATTACCCATTAGGCTGAGTAGGCTTTCACCTGTGGGCTCCTACCATTTTAGAGGCCTGCGTTAAAATTTAGAAGGAAAAAAATATAATCAAACATTATTAAAGCTATTTTAGTGTTAATATTTATACAGTATATGTATATGTAACTCTGAGAAAATAATTCTGATTCATTATTGACTTCGTACACAAGAAACACTTTTTGGCATTGTACACTTCTTAATTGAAATTTGAATGAATATGTGCTAGAAAGTTTGAAGCTGACTATTTAGCTTGAATTTTTATGTGCACATTTCAGTGATACCTTGCATTAGATGGATGCATATTTTGCAAATTCAATAAGGAGAACTTTTAGCACTATGTTTACACGAACGGGCTATGGTAATCATAAGAAGGCTTATAAACAAAATACCCTTCGTACCCCAGTCATCACAATCATATTTTATACAACTTTTTTACGTTCTGAATAAAAATTAATTTTCGTATATTGTTGCACAAATATCATCAGAATAAATTTCAAATAACATAATGCGTTATGGTTTTAGTTTATAAAATGAATACTATGTATCCATTTAGCCAAAGCGTCTCTGACTTACCAATTGCTAATGTGCTAGTTTAATTTGTTTTGATAATTGTTAAGGTAATCTGGAACAATTTTCCAAATAGAAGGGTGATTTAGAGTGCAGTGGAGTTTTTATATATGTTTTAAAAATAATATGGCGTAGACTATGATTTCGAATTAGATTTCATTCATTTTGTTTCCATTTTTCATATTATTGAGCATTCTTAAAAATTGTCTGTAAATATCTACAATAATTCAGAGTGATAATTTTGGCATTGTATATCTGTTTCTGTGTTATTCCACTTTTAAATTTAAAGTACGATTATATTTTATACAACTTTTCTCCGTACTGAATAAAAATAAATTTTCATATATTGTTGCACAAATATCATCAAAATATGTTTCAAATAGCATAATTCATTATGGTTTTAGTTTATAAAATGATTACTATTTGTCCATTTTGCCAGGAGCGTCTCTGATTTGCCAATTGCTTATGTGCTGGTTTAATTTGTTTTCATAATTGCTAAGGTAATCTGGAACGGTTTTCCAAAAAGAAGTGTGATTTAAAGTGCAATGCAGATTTTATATGTCGAGTTTTCTATGCCAAGTTCCACACGAAGCCCCCCCCCCCCCCGGCCTAGATCCCTCGCGCAGATAGTTGGCCATAACACCACATTTCAACATTTCTTTTCATTTTTAATGTTATTGAAAGATTATATGAGTATTCTTAGTTTAATGTAAAATGAAAGTTTTCAGTATTAAAATGTTTATGAAGACCTAAAATAGTGTAGACTCTGAATTTTGATATATTCTTGCACTTGGATTTCTTTGTTAAATCATTTTTAATTGTTAACAAGGATGATATTATTGAAAAATTAATTTTTTTCCTGCTGTGAAAATACTATGAGAATGAATTTAAAAGTATATTTTATTTATTTATTTGTTTTTACAATTCAAATCACGGAAATCCATTTAAAATGTATGTGTCGAAGAGAGGACCTGTAACTTTGTATGATGGTTTGTATATTTGTTTGATTTGTTTTAATACATGGAAAGGAGGTATTTATTACTTCTTTGTTTATGTTTTTTTTAAATAATTTTAAATGTAATCTGTAAAAAGTTGTCAAAAAATGTAATTTAAATGTGATCAGTTTTTCTGTCTTAAAGTAGTGCGACATTTAATTAGTCGATTCAATTTATGGGTATTTCATCATGTAGTAAAATAAAAAATACTGTTTTATATTAGTAAAAATTATCTCTGATGAATGTTTGCAAGTAAATAAAATAATCCAGATTTTAGTATTTCGTCTCGTTTGTACTTCTAGGGTATTTTGAAATATTAGCTGGAGTAATGTTTTGCAGAACAGTTTTCCACATTTGACTGCATGCATTTTCTTTCCTGTGAAATTATCATTAAATACATTTCGAAAAAGCGCTTTTGCTTTTTCGAAATGCCCACGCTTTTGCTGTTATTAACTTAATTAAAATTCAGTTGTTCTTTCAGAAGGGAGATTTGCTTTCTCCATATGTGTAGTGAAGACTGATTCGAGATCTTGAGTTCAAATACTTAATTTAAAAAATGAGTTCAAAAAATTTTTGAAAAATTTATTAAATGGAATTCCTTTTATTTTCATGAAAGTGTTATGTTAAAAAAGCACATTTTGAAATCTCAATTCTAAAATTTCTGAACCCCTTAATTATACTGACGGAGAGAAGGATTTTGTGTCCCCCCGTCCACCTCCGTAAGGATACGAGCCCCCCCAATAATTTTTACAAGTCGGCGCCCGTGGCTCCCTTTGTAGTTTCTTCCTATTCTTCGTTATCATCGTCGTCTTTATTGACTTTGGAATGTTAAAAGATTTTTTCTAAGAGAGGATTATCTGAGCTAGTGAGGTGGAAGTCAGTAGAAATTTTATAAATCACAAAAATATTCCTCGATATAACCAGGTTTTACTCGTTAAGAGCGAGTTATACTCCCATAAACTTAACATTGTGCCAGCCAAGTATTTCCGATTTCAACCTATTTTCATTTCAAGTGACTTTGCATTTTTCTAATAATAAGTTTTACTATCAACTCATTTTTATTTAAAGTGATTTTGTTTTTTTAATAATAAGTTTTGCAACAAGTGTTTCTTTTTCAATAACTTACAATAATTTTGCTATCTTTTAATGAGTATTTTACCTTTTTTTTAAGTTAATAATGATATATCTTTAATGCTTCCTTAAATATTTTCTTTTAAATATTTGCTTAATTCACTTTATTTATTATGTTTTTGCCTTAAGTCTGTTTTTCTATGATACCAATTTGGTGACCCCAAGTTATTTTTTTTTTTTCCTTCCTAATTCTGAAGCTAAATCCTAAGATGTTTACTTAAATTTAAATGTTTTCCTTTTATTTTATTCTTTTACTAATATTTTGGATTAGAGTTTGGTCCTAGTTAGGAATAATTCTTAATTTTGAGCTTTTCCCCGTGCGATTTGACCATTTTTACGGCCTAGGTAGTGTTTCGGTCAATCGCCATTTTTTTTTTTTTTTTTTTCATTTCGCGTGACGCTTCATCTGTTTTCTCGCCATCTTAAAATCGTCCGCCATTTTCAGTGAAGATCGGTGCTTTGCACACGGACTCCTTTTTCCCGCGCGTTTCTCTCCAGAGATTTCGAGAAGGAAGCTGGCGTTGGCGATCTGTCATTGGTTGAGGAAGCAGCGCGTAAGGGGGGAGGAAGGAAAGCGCCGGCTGGAAAGAGAGGAGAGCGTCAGTTGAGATTGGAGCGAGCTTGAGTGCGGCGGAGTTTCAAATTTTTCCCTCGTCGAGGCCTGAAGCAAGGAGACTAGCATCGGGTTAGTCTCAGGCCCATTCGAGATGTCTATATAGCAGGGATCAGAGCAGTCATGTGAGAGGCGGATGCATTCACCATCATAATTCAACCACCATGAGAAGGTCTTGAGTGTTGCACCGGCGTCCAGGCGAGTGAGCCGAGGTCTGAAAGGGGAGTCCCTGTCATCGGAATGACTCAGGTGATGTTTTTCCATTTTATTGCTAGTGTCGTCGCGGGAGCTAACTGCATGTAATCGCCGAGGTCTACATCGCTGGCCCGTGTTTGAAGGAGCGGTCCCTTTGTCGTACCACTCCCAGAATGAAGCAGTAAAATCTTTCCACGTCATTTTCCATCTCTAAGACCGTCTCCCTCGGCTATGAAAGATTATCTAGGACCCCCCCCCCCGGTGTCTTGCGGCCCTCCACTTGGACACTCTTCCATTCTGCTCACCCTGTTGCGCCATTTAGGGCGCGGGCGTCAAGCCCCACATCCCCCTTAACGAAATTTCTACTTAGTACCAGTCCCCTTCAATAATTAACCTTTAATTTCTCCACAACATTCTTAAATCGATGTTTTAATTGTTAAAGTTTTGTTTCTCCTTTTTTTTTTTTTTTTTTTTTTTTTTCTATTCTACAAAAATCATTTTTTTTTTTTTTTTTTTGCAAGAATCGCGTGTATCTCAGCCTAAGATTGAAATGTGCTTTTCTACATAGTTTTAATGTGTGCTTATTGTTATTGAAGTGTTACCCCTTTCTTGGGAGGCCTTTCAGGACACAAATAAATTTGACATGCAATGACGGATAATCTTTAATCTTATATGTAAATCTTTGGCCTAGTGCCCTGTGAAAATCTCTAAAGCTGTAAAATGTGTTAATTTATATTTCTGAAGTGCCACAATGTGGTGAATCATGAGTGTGCCAAGAGATTAAAATGTCTATGAAACGCTGAGTGTAGAAGTCGAAACTTATGCCACCCTTAGTGTCTTAAACTGCAATAGTATATCAATTGGAATAAAATGTTAAATTTTTCTTGCAATAACTTGTGTCTTTCTTGTGTATGCATGTTTCACACACACCTATTTCCTTTCAGCTGAGGCAATTCCGACCGTAACCTGGGGTTCGGGTTAATTTATATTTGGTGCTTTGCCGTTAACTTTAGAACACAACGCAAATCTTTCAAATTTATTTTTAATGTATATCTAAAATTTTTTATGGAAACACGGCACAGCACGGCCCATAGCGTGGACAAAACCCAACAAGGGTTGCATGTGGGGAACAGGAAAGAATTCAGATCCCTGCATGTTCCTTGCGATAATTACAAAAAACCAAGAAATGGAATTGCCATATACCACATGACATAGGCAGAGTCAAGTCACATCTCGTGGTTATCAAACTATATTATACTGATGGATTGTCTTATTAACACAAACAGCATTGAGAAGGTTTGCAAAGCAAAGACTCAGAACATGATGAAGTGCACATGACTGCCAGGGTCAAACATTACTCAAGGCGGCAGCATATAAGCCTACACATTCACATATATATAATACATTAAATAGTTTTTTGTGCATAATGATCATGTGTGTTTACGTATGTATAATGCCCACGCTTTTCTGTCACAGACAATAGCGTTGGAGCTTCCATTTATTGGTGATCTCTGACATCCATTCCATCTGTTCTTGCCTTAATCAGCCCCTTAAAAAATCCCACATCATAAATTACATATAATTTCCTGAATGAAGTTATTACTGCTGGACTGTACATTGGATAAGTGTGCACATATGAGGCAGTGCCGGCCCGAGGGGCGTGCGCAGGTCTGGCCTTCTGGTTGAAGTGGCCTGGTTGCAAGCATTTTTGGGGGGCCCCAAACATTATAGATGCTAAAAATTCGTTAATTAAGAGACCCATTTATAAAGCAAACATTAAGAATGAACTGAAATACCACTAATAACATTTTAATATTCGTGGTAATTGGGGTTGAAGGCCGGCTCTAAGGTAGCTGGCACCCTGGACAAGCTAATTTTTGGCGCCCTTTTTAAATAAATCTAATTCGATTATGACGACTCCTTATTTAAGAAGAACCCAGATTGAATGAGGAAATCGGAAATACTTGGCTGGCACTGCCGTGTTGACATAAAAATTTTAGATATGCATTAAAATAAATTTGAAAGATTTGCGTTGTGTTCTAAAGTTAACGGCAAAGCACCAAACATAAATTTACCCGAACCCCAGGTTACGGTCGGAATTGCCTCAGCTGAAAAGGAACTTGGTGTGGTTGAAACATGCATAAAAAGAAAGACACAAGTTATTGCAAGAAAAATTTAACATTTTATTCAAATTGATATACTATTGCAGTTTAAGACACTAAAAGATGGCATGAGTTTCGATTTCTACACTTAGCGTTTCACAGACATTTTAAATTATTGGCACACACATGATTCACCACATTGTGGCACTTCAGAAATATAAATTAACACATTTTACAGCTTTAGAGATTATCCGTCATGCGTGTCAAATTTATTTGTGTCCTGAGAGGCCTCCCAAGAAAGGGGTAACACTTCAATAACAATAAGCACACATTATTAACTATGTAGAATAGCACATTTCAAACTTTTACAGAGATACACGCGATTCTTGAAAAAAAAAAAAATTTGATTTTTGTAGAATAGAAAGAAAAAAAAAAGGAGAAACAAAACTTTAACAATTAAAACATGGATTTAAGAATGTTGTGGAGAAATTAAAGGTTAATTATTGAAGGGGACTGGTACTAAGTAGAAACTTCGTTAAGGGGGATGTGGGGCTTGACGCCCGCGCCCTAAATGGCGCAACAGTGTGAGCAGAATGGAAGAGTGTCCAAGTGGAGGGCCGCAAGACACCGGGGGGGGGGGTCCTAGATAAACTTTCATAGCCGAGGGAGACGGTCTTAGAGATGGAAAATGACGTGGAAAGATCTTACTGCTTCATTCTGGGAGTGGTACCACAAAGGGACTGCTCCTTCAAACACGGGCCAGCGATGTAGACCTCGGCGATTACATGCAGTTAGCTCCCGCGACGACACTTGCAATAAAATGGAAAAACATCACCTGAGTCATTCCGATGACAGGGACTCCCCTTTCAGACCTCGGCTCACTCGCCTGGACGCCGGTGCAACACTCAAGACCTTCTCATGGTGGTTGAATTATGATGGAAATTATGATGGTGAATGCATCCGCCTCTCACATGACTGCTCTGATCCCTGCTATATAGACATCTCGAATGGGCCTGAGACTAACCCGATGCTAGTCTCCTTGCTTCAGGCCTCGACGAGGGAAAAATTTGAAACTCTGCCGCACTCAAGCTCGCTCCAATCTCAACTGACGCTCTCCTCTCTTTCCAGCCGGCGCTTTCCTTCCTCCCCCACTTACGCGCTACTTCCTCAACCAATGACAGATCGCCAACGCCAGCTTCCTTCTCGAAATCTCTGGAGAGAAACGCGCGGGAAAAAGGAGTCCGTGTGCAAAGCACCGATCTTCACTGAAAATGGCGGACGATTTTAAGATGGCGAGAAAACAGATGAAGCGTCACGCGAAATGAAAAAAAAAAAAATGGCGATTGACCGAAATACTACCTAGGCCGTAAAAATGGTCAAATCGCACGGGGAAAAGCTCAAAATTAAGAATTATTCCTAACTAGGACCAAACTCTAATCCAAAATATTAGTAAAAGAATAAAATAAAAGGAAATCATTTAAATTTAAGTAAACATCTTAGGATTTAGCTTCAGAAGTAGGAAGGAAAAAAAAATAACATGGGGTCACCAAATTGGTATCATAGAAAAACAGACTTAAGGCAAAAACATAATAAATAAAGTGAATTAAGCAAATATTTAAAAGAAAATATTTAAGGAAGCATTAAAGATATATCATTATTAACTTAAAAAAAAAGGTAAAATACTCATTAAAAGATAGCAAAATTATTGTAAGTTATTGAAAAAGAAACACTTGTTGCAAAACTTATTATTAAAAAAACAAAATCACTTTAAATAAAAATGGGTTGATAGTAAAACTTATTATTAGAAAAATGCAAAGTCACTTGAAATGAAAATAGGTTGATACCACACATCATTCCCTTCCCCTTCCCAAAAAAAATTTTTGGCACAAAAATTTTTTACTCACACAATTTAAAAATTTTAACACAGGGACATGTCGCAAAGGCCAGGTGGACAGACAAGCATCGCAAGCAAAAAAAGATTTGTCACACAACCTACGTACAAAAAAAAATTTTAAAAAAAGAAAAGGAATAATACACGCACCAAAATCACAGCAGTCGACACAGTTACCTACAGCAACCAACCCACAGGGAATAAAAAACAACAACTACCCCTTAAAAGAAAAAAAATTCAGTACTCAAAAATATTTAAAAGAAAACACTTTGCCTAATACACTAAAGAACACTTTGCACCAACCCAAGTCTTACATTGAAGACATCACATGTTACAAAATGAATACAGGACAACTTCCTGGATTCCAACAGAATGTAATGATTATACTTAGACATGAAACATTTATGAGTATAAAACAAAAGAAATTTGCACGAAACATGATTACATATACACAATACAACCACGAAGAAAAATTTGTACAGTTGGGAAAGTTGGCGTAAACCCAACATGGTGAGGCATCACCTAGACATAATTCGAGAAAGTAGTAAGCACAGAAATTCTAGAAAACACAGAGGAAACCACTCTGCTTTGGATTTGAGGGAGCAAACAAAATTTGGCGGAGCCAGCCCAGTGTCTAGAATTTGGCTACCCCCCATGCCAAACAAGAAAAATTGACTCACAGGAGTACAACAGTAGTGTGACATACACACAAAGCCTTACCAGACCATTTAAAGGGAAACTTAAGGTTTAAGTATGTAATTTTGACTCTTAAAAGAAACATGTACATTAAGACTGCTTAACAAGTGCCAAAGAGCAACAAAAAATTTGTGATAAAAACAGCATGGTTAAATTAAACTGAGAAAAGCAGAGAGCCCAGAGCCTCTTAAAACCCATACTGAAACTCAGAAGAACCCTGTAGACTAAACAGCAGCCCCACAGAGAATTTAAGAGAGACAGTCGAAGAAAATAACAGGCTCAAATGATAGAATAGGCCTGCAGGAACACTATCCATCATTACTCCTACCCAAAATATATTAAGTTTTTGCATACAGAAGACATTAATTAAGTATGTTCATGACATAGCGAGAGAAAGAAAAACTTTACTTACACAAGTTACAAGAGCAAGTTAAATATTACTGTTAAATGCATATTATTAAAATGAATTAAAGATTGTAGCATATTAATAAAAGTTTTAACAGCAGCAATTGTGAAGATGTCACACTATAAATTAAAATGAGGGAAGTGTCCTCAATTTTCCTGATCACCCAACAGGAACTCCCAAATGCAAATTTAATGCTTAACGATAATTTCTGTACTCACTTTAGGTCACAGTCGAGGGAAATAGTCGCATCCATGTATATATAAAAAATTTTGTTTATCAAAACATTACAGAACAGTCTTTGTTTATTATTTGCTCCATTATGCGGAGCGATGGCACCCAAAATTACACATAAATTTAATCAAAACATTTGATACTCATATTACATAAACTAAATGGACTTGAGATTGCAAAGTGATAAAAATTTTAAACAATTTCCTAACATAAACCAAAGATACTTATGAAATGGCAGTAAGCACCACTTCACCTAACACAAAATACATAAATTGAGTACTGAGCAACATAAAAAAAAAAATACACCAAACTATCTTTTTAGTACAAAACCAAACTGATCCCTGGGTCTCAAATTATAACCGTGACGTGGGGTAGATCTAGTGCGAATGGGCGAAGCAGGGGGAGTGGTAGAAGAAGGTTGTAAATCACTCACATCTGACGCAGGGGATGCCATAAATGAAACGGGTGACACAGAAGTATCACGAAAAAAATCAAAGTCATCACTAGGAAGAGATTGGTTGTCAGGAGGTACAACAGGGACAGAGGGTAAATCACATACAGCTAAATTCTTCGGTAAATTCTTAACATTAATAGAACAAGGATACTCTCTCATCAATTTAGAATGCCAATCTTCAGCGGGAGGTGGTGATACATTATCAGTGATCTCAGGTGCAGAATCAGGAGGTGGCGAAATTAATGGAGTTGGAAAAACTTCTCTTTCAATTACTTTAATTAGCCTGTTTATGTGTACCGTCTGAGTTTGCGAGGGCTTTGCCAAAAGTGAAATTTCAAAAAGAACAGGAGAGAGTTTCTTTAACACACGAAAAGGACCTTTATTAAGTTTACAGAGTTTATGTGACAAGTGCGGTTTAGTGGCAGGAACATGTAAGTATACAGTATCACCAACCTGAATAGACTTTGTGAAAGGCTTCGGATTCTTAGGATTTGATTGAAGATGGGCCGCAGCAGAAAGATTTGTTTTAACGACATCAAAGGTATGTTGTAAATTTGTAATTAATTGTTGTGCATAAGATTGTGTATCAGCATATGTTTTAAATTTAGAAGAAAAGATTAAATCATAAGGCATAAAAAGATCACGACCATACGTTAGAAAAGCAGGGGACTCTTGTATCGTTCTGTGATGAGCTGTGCGAAACGCTAGCAAGGCTAAGGGCACTTTTTCGCACCAGTCTTCTTGGGATTCAAGCACTAAATGGCTAAGAGAGTCAATTAAAGTCTTGTTAAGCCTTTCAACGAGGCCATTGCCTTGCGGATTATACGCAACAGTATGTTGTTTTTGAATTCCTAATACTTCGTAAACTTCCATCATAGCCTTTGAAAGAAAGTTAGAACCTCTGTCACTGTAGAGCACCTCCATGACACCATGACGAGAAATAAAATCAATAATAACCCTTGCAACAGTAGAACTCTGAATATTAGGAACAGGATACGCCTCTGGATATCTCGTGAAATAATCAGATATTACTATTAGCCACTTATTGTTGTGTTTGGAAGTAATTAAAGGGCCTACCGCATCTATTGCACATTTTTGAAATGGTCTCTCAGGTATAGGTATCTCTTGAATGGGAGCCTTCTGATTTTTGTGGAACCCACGCCTAGCAATACACGAGTGGCAAGAAAGCACATAGCGTTTAACTTGAGAATATAAACCGGGCCAGAAAAAATTTTGTCTTATGTGATGTAAAGTGCGCGATAAACCTACATGAGCTACAGTATTATTATCATGACATGCCTGCAACACCTGTTGCACAAGTGGCTTAGGAACAACTAACCTAATATTCTGGTATTGGCGTTTGCCTGAAAGTTGTTTACAAACAAGAACATTTTGTTGAAGAAAAAATTGGGTGTTATTACGTGTAATAGGAGAAGAGTCTTGAAGTTGCGAAATTAAATTTTGACAAAAGGGATCAGAATTTTGAAAAGTTATGATATCTTGATTTGAAGTGGAAATTAAGTTAGAAGAGAAGGGTGTAGAATCAATAACGTTAACTTCACGTGATAAATAATCTGCCATTAAATTTAATTTGCCAGGTTTGTGAATAATTTTAAAAGAATATTGTTGGAGAGTCATTAACCATCTGGCAATTCGTGAAGTGGGATCTTTAAATTTAAAAATTTGCGAGAGAGACTTCTGATCACAGTAAATTCAGTACCGTAGAGGTACTGTTTAAAATGCGTTATGCCAAAAACTACAGCTAAGGCTTCCTTTTCTACCGCTGAGTAATTGATTTCCGCTGCGGAAAATTTTTTAGATGCATAACATACGGGGTGCGGAAAACCAGAGTCATCGGCCTGGGTTAGGACAGCTCCTATCGCATACTTACTAGCGTCAGTGCATAGAGCAAAAGGCTTGTTAAAATTCGGTAAAGCAAGGCAGGGCTCCTTCATCAAGGCATCACGTAAAGAATTAAAAGCATCACTTTCTGAATCTCCCCAACGAAATTTTACATCATCCCTTGTTAAGTTAGTAAGGGGAAGTGCTACATTAGAATAATCCGATATAAATTTCCTGTAGAATCCTGTCAGCCCTAAAAAGGATCTAACCTGTTTCTTAGTCGAAGGGGGTCTAGCATTTTTGATAGCTTCCAAATTCTTATGGTCAGGCATTACCTTTCCTTCTACCACTTTGTGCCCAAGATAAGTTATTTCTGACTTTGCTAGAGAACATTTTTTTGGCTTTAATTTAAGATTAGCATCTAGGAGTCTCTGGAATACTAATTCTAACCGATGGACATGGTCCTCAAAGGTTTGCGATGCCACGACAACATCGTCTATATAGACGGCGATTTGATAATTTGATAGACCAGAGAGGACCACACTCATAAGACGCTGGAAACTAGAACTTGCATTTTTGAGACCGAAAGGCATTCGGCGAAACTGAAACATGCCTTCTTCGGTAGCAATGCCAGTGAGATGGGCATCTGCGGGATGCATGAACATCTGATGAAAACCCGAAGTTAAGTCGAGAGAAGAAAAGAATTTAGCTCCGGCTAATAAATCAATCATTTCCGATAAATTTGGGAGAGGAAAATTGTCTGGTATAGTCTTCGCATTTAGTTTTCGGAGATCAGCCACAAGGCGAAAGGATCCATCCGGTTTTCTCACAAGTAACACTGGGGCAGCATAGCTAGAAGTGGAAGGCTCAATGATACCTGCTTTCAAAAGTGTTTGTATTTGCTTTCTCATTTCCGGCTTCAAACTGTAAGGGACTCTATACGGCTTTGATCTAACCGGGATATCATCAGTTAGAAAAATGCGGTGCTGAATGATGGGACAAGCACCCAAATCAGAAGAGCTTTGCGAAAAAATCTGCTTGTACGTAGACAACAAATCCATCAGAGCTGCACGTTGATCGTCATTTAAATGAGAAAGATCTATGTCTTTAGTCCACGCCTCAAAATTTTCCTCGCCAGAATCTTCTTCAATTACATTTACAGAGTTAATATCAGTTGAGGTATTTATGAGATGTACGTTAACTAACTTAGTGTGTTTATTTAAAATTATGTGGTCATCAGTTAAATTTATTAATTGTACTAAACAGGTTAAGTCTTCAGTTATAGTAGAAATTGAGTTGGCGATTAAAAAGGAATTTAAATTTAAGTCACAATTT
The DNA here is from genome assembly GCA_038373885.1 of Cheiracanthium punctorium. Taxonomy (NCBI): domain Eukaryota; kingdom Metazoa; phylum Arthropoda; class Arachnida; order Araneae; family Cheiracanthiidae; genus Cheiracanthium; species Cheiracanthium punctorium. The sequence goes on from JAWZYV010008393.1 coordinate 812,938, forward strand.
GGTTCAATAAATACAGTCTGGTCTATGAAAGTAGCGTCAATGTCTGGAATAGTGACGTAAACAATTTTTTGGGACCTAGCAGGAAGAGTAACTTTTCTAGGCAACATGCCAAAAAGCGAAAGAAAATTAGGCTCTGGAATAGAATCAGATTGCAACGGTTCCTCACAGACTTGAGTGTCTGACGCGCAGGCTTCACTAAAATTTGGCAGATGTTCATTCATCCAACAGATGCTGACCCTCTCACATGACAAAGTACTGTTTTCACAGTTTAAAATAAAATTATTTTCCTTAAGAAAATCTAAGCCTAATACTATGTCGAAATTGGGGGACAGCATAGAAAGAGCGACAAGAAATTTTGCTTTAAAAGAGACATCATTAATTTTTATACTACACTTAATTACAGTGTGAGTTTCAATATTAATTCCGGTAAGGGCACGCAACTGGAAATTTGGGCCTGAAATTTGTTCAAAAGTTTCCAATGAATTAAAAACTTGTGAAATCAGACTCACACACGCCCCTGAATCAACAAGGGCCGAAAATTTGTTTTCCCCACACGTCACGGAAATAATGGGGAGGGAAGTCGGTAGTAAATTACCAACCTCAGGAAAAGGATCCAGAAGGGGTTCTGCGGAGTGCTGCGATCCTGGGCAAACTCCCCCCTTTATTAGTTTGGGGAATCCGATTTTGATTCCTCATTTTTACTTTTTCTATCCTTCGCTTCCTCCCTCATTCTTTTCCTACAGAAGCGGCTAATGTGGCCTACGGCCGAACAATAATAGCAGGTGACATCTCGGCGCGGCTGGCTAAAACGAGGCGGTTGTGGACGCGTTCTCTCCAAGTGCATCCTATCTAACTGTTGCTGCATTTCAGCTAATTGTTGTGTGACCAACTCTAAAGAGCGAGTATAGGTCTCTGTCACACTGCATACTGTTTGCGCAACCTCATTTTCTACTTTTGAAGCCTGGACCATATTAACATTAGTTGTGAAACATTTAAAAGATTCTTCTACACGCTTTGCCACCTCTTTGGCGTCACTAAAAGTTGCTGGGTTTACCACCATCACCTGAGCTCTAATATTTGGGTGGAGACGAGCTCTAAATTGGGACAACAGCATACCCTCTTTAAAGGATGAAGGAAGCGGTTCAGACGTGGACTTTGCCTTAAGGTTGCTGTTAGCAACACCTTCTAAACGCGTCGCAAACTCCCTAACAGATTCACCTACCGCCTGAGTACAGGAGGTAAAATTTGAAATCGCTTGCGCGTAATCTTTAGCCTCTGCGAAATGATCCTGAAAGACCTGCCTGTACTCCTTGAGCGTCTCAAAAGATTTGCCCTTAATGGAAGATAAAAAGAATTGTTTCGCGGGGCCCTCCAAACGGAGCTGGGACATAGCAATCGATTGCTGATCTGTCCAGCCTGTGGCCTTAGCGACTGCCTCTAGGCTGTCGAAAAAATCATTCACATTCTTTCCCGTAAGGGATGGCAACATTGTTACTAAAAGTGGGCATGGTACTGGGGTAGTACCAGAGGCACCAGATGATTCACTATTGGATTGCATTACACAGAATTAAATTAAAAACATTGTTTTCCCCCAAAATGATAAGTATAAAATGCTAAAATATTGTTTATGCAAGTTTCATCACACCAAAGCTGAGTTTTTAGTTCCGACAGGGGTCACGGCACCAGAACTTTGCCGTGTTGCCATAAAAAATTTTAGATATGCATTAAAAATAAATTTGAAAGGTTTGCGTTGTGTTCTAAAGTTAACGGCAAAGCACCAAATATAAATTAACCCGAACCCCAGGTTACGGTCGGAATTGCCTCAGCTGAAAGGAAATAGGTGTGTGTGAAACATGCATACACAAGAAAGACACAAGTTATTGCAAGAACAATTTAACATTTTATTCCAATTGATATACTATTGCAGTTTAAGACACTAAGGGATGGCATAAGTTTCGACTTCTACACTCAGCGTTTCACAGACATTTTAATCTCTTGGCACACTCATGATTCACCACATTGTGGCACTTCAGAAATATAAATTAACACATTTTACAGCTTTAGAGATTTTCACAGGGCACTAGGCCAAAGATTTACATATAAGATTAAAGATTATCCGTCATTGCATGTCAAATTTATTTGTGTCCTGAAAGGCCTCCCAAGAAAGGGGTAACACTTCAATAACAATAAGCACACATTAAAACTATGTAGAAAAGCACATTTCAATCTTAGGCTGAGATACACGCGATTCTTGAAAAAAAAAAATTTGATTTTTGTAGAATAGAAAGAGAAAAAAAAGGAGAAACAAAACTTTAACAATTAAAACATGGATTTAAGAATGTTGTGGAGAAATTAAAGGTTAATTATTGAAGGGGACTGGTACTAAGTAGAAACTTCGTTAAGGAGGATGTGGGGCTTGACGCCCGCGCCCTAAATGGCGCAACAGGGTGAGCAGAATGGAAGAGTGTCCAAGTGGAGGGCCGCAAGACACCGGGGGGGGGGTCCTAGATAAACTTTCATAGCCGAGGGAGACGGTCTTAGAGATGGAAAATGACGTGGAAAGATCTTACTGCTTCATTCTGGGAGTGGTACCACAAAGGGACCGCTCCTTCAAACACGGGCCAGCGATGTAGACCTCGTCGATTACATGCAGTTAGCTCCCGCGACGACACTTGCAATAAAATGGAAAAACATCACCTGAGTCATTCCGATGACAGGGACTCCCCTTTCAGACCTCGGCTCACTCGCCTGGACGCCGGTGCAACACTCAAGACCTTCTCATGGTGGTTGAATTATGATGGTGAATGCATCCGCCTCTCACATGACTGCTCTGATCCCTGCTATATAGACATCTCGAATGGGCCTGAGACTAACCCGATGCTAGTCTCCTTGCTTCAGGCCTCGACGAGGGAAAAATTTGAAACTCTGCCGCACTCAAGCTCGCTCCAATCTCAACTGACGCTCTCCTCTCTTTCCAGCCGGCGCTTTCCTTCCTCCCCCCCTTACGCGCTGCTTCCTCAACCAATGACAGATCGCCAACGCCAGCTTCCTTCTCGAAATCTCTGGAGAGAAACGCGCGGGAAAAGGAGTCCGTGTGCAAAGCACCGATCTTCACTGAAAATGGCGGACGATTTTAAGATGGCGAGAAAACAGATGAAGCGTCACGCGAAATGAAAAAAAAAAAATGGCGATTGACCGAAACACTACCTAGGCCGTAAAAATGGTCAAATCGCACGGGGAAAAGCTCAAAATTAAGAATTATTCCTAACTAGGACCAAACTCTAATCCAAAATATTAGTAAAAGAATAAAATAAAAGGAAAACATTTAAATTTAAGTAAACATCTTAGGATTTAGCTTCAGAAGTAGGAAGGAAAAAAAAAATAACATGGGGTCACCTAATTGGTATCTTAGAAAAACAGACTTAAGGCAAAAACATAATAAATAAAGTGAATTAAGCAAATATTTAAAAGAAAATATTTAAGGAAGCATTAAAGATATATCATTATTGACTTAAAAAAAGGTAAAATACTCATTAAAAGATAGCAAAATTATTGTAAGTTATTGAAAAAGAAACACTTGTTGTAAAACTTATTATTAAAAAAACAAAATCACTTTAAATAAAAATGGGTTGATAGTAAAACTTATTATTAGAAAAATGCAAAGTCTCTTGAAATGAAAATAGGTTGATACCACACATCAACACATGTAAATGGACTCTTTCCTGGGAAAAGAGGAGTCAAGTCTCATCTCATGGCAGTTGGGTTATTGTTAGATGGAACAATGGATGCTCTTAGTTGTGTACTTTTTGATATGCAAAAATGTACCCAATTTCTGCCACTACTGTTGTTGCCATCATGTATCATGGAACATTAATTGCATTGTTTTAGAAAATTGAATGAATTCAATTTAAGAATTCAAGAGAATATTTGGATACAAGTAATTTTTAAATACTGATTTCCTAGAACAATTAAAGAAAATCATTTATGATTTAATCAACTGCTATTCTGCACCTGTACATACCACTACTATGGCTACTCTTTGGAGGCATCAAATTCTCTTGCGTTGTGCTTTATTTAGTGATTCCTATGTTTGTGCTGCTTTACCCAGAAACTTTTTAACATGTACTAACATGCTCTGTTTGCTTTCTTCGTATAAAATTTTCATTACAAGAAGTTAGTGTTCATCTGTTATTCTCAGCCACGTTCAGCGACAGGATTTTTGGGTCCTAGAACAAGTTTATTAAGGGCCCTCTTACCAAATAAATAAATAAAAAATAATTTTAAAAAATCTTCAAGTTCACTTTAAATTTAATCTTTTAAAATAGTCATTTTCACTTTTGGTTTCTGTTCTCATTTATTTTCTTAGGCTTTCAAAATTGTACTATTTTCGCTTCAGTTTCCTTTTAAGCATGTAGCAGCTTTATTATTCATTAATTTTTATTAAATATCATTTCCAAACCCAGTTAAGGAATATTTTATACTTATTATTTTAAATTACTTTTTACACTTTTCTAATGGACTGAATCGCCTGTCAGTCATTCTTAAGTTGCCTGGCTTATCACGCTGCTGTCTATTTAACAGTCTGGAGTTTTGATCGGTTTTCTCCAAACATAACATGAATATGTGTTAGAACCCCTTAGGAAGTCCTCCAAACAAGGCACCTTCATCCTGAACAGACAGCCCATGCAGAGTTTTGCCATCAGTGCCGGATTAGCAATATAGCAGAAGTAGCAAATGCTACGGGCCCCCGCGCTTGTAGTTTGAAAGTTTTTGTCCTCCCCTCCTAAGACAGCTTTTTTTAAGCAAAAGATAAATATCATAATTCTTTCTTTCTTTTTTTCATAACACAATTTTTGAAGCTCTATTATGGAACTGTAAATCAATTGTAGATAACTCATTGAAAGAACATATATAAATTTAGTGTGGCTGTTGCATGCCTGCATTATTTAGTCAACTGATTACCTAGACTAAACTGAATGAGTATTGAAAAGACAGCAACAAGAGACACACACGAGAGTATTTTTAACACACAGAGAAACAAAGAATGCAGTACCCAGAAAAAAAATTTAGAGGGTCCAAAAGACAAGAGAGGCAGAATTATATATATATATAAAAAAAAGAAAGCGCTTCATCATTAGCACTACAGTGCTCTTAAAATCGAACAGGTTTTTATCTTTTTTGTTAAATTTCTGGAAAAAAAAGAACTTGTTAAATTTCTGGATTTCCGCCAAAAAAATGTATAATTAATATATGTTTACCGCCAAAAGTTGTCAAAACTTGGCGACATTTTGCGCGATTTTTGGAATTCATACTATGGCTGTCGTTAGGCCGATAATGAATACTATGTTTTATGTTAATTAGTATTTTCCCCCCTGTGGCCCCTTTTGAATTTCTCACTATTTTAAAAATTGTAAGTTTCCTTTCGTTGTTATGGTTGCTGAAAAATCATAGTGTTCAAAAATCGTCAAGGGTAGCTCATGCATTAAACAAAATACTCTTAAAATTTCATAATAGTAAATTTTTACGTAGATTTCTAACTCATTTTTAAACTCATGACGGCAAAATTCCTTCATTGTCAGTTGCGATATCTAACATGAATTAGTGAATGCAAGTGGGAAAAGACCAAAACTCACGTTATTTTACTTTTCTACAGCATCTGATAATACAGAAGTTTATTATTTCACTCGTGGTGTAATATTTTGTCTAAGATTGGAAACCTAATTAAAAGAACCCCTATAATACGTCTCGAAAAGTTGTCCAAACCGAAACTACCCAAACCTATGGGGTTGCAATCTTTGACGCACTTCTCGCTACTTTGGCATATTAATCTGGCTAATTTGGCATTTCGTTAAAGTAAACGTAATTAGTGACAAACTTTAATATTTTATTATGATTGCGAAAATAATTGTAGGTATACAACAATATTCAAGATGCTTAATTAAATTTATTAACATATGTGTTGTCTATTGCTTTTTAAACACATTTTTTAATGCTAAAGAACACGGTTTTGTTTACAAACACAACAAGTAGCTTTGGCGAGAATGCAAAACGCACTCTTAACATAACATTTGCGTTTTAACAAAACTAAACAAGCTACGAACAACTTTGGTATTTTGAATTAAATAACAAAGATAAACTTACAAGAAAAAGGCATTTTCTAAGGTAACAGTAAAAATTTTCAATAATAAAATCGAACTTACAAGGCAAATTTGAGCAGACCACGGAGGTGTACTATAGGAGTGGACACTCTCCATAGCTGTAATGTTAAACTTTTGGTACCCCAAATAAGTTTCAATTATGTAAACATTGGAAATCTAGTAACGTGCAGCGATCCTTGCGGCAAAAGAATACAGCATTTCCCGTGCTGATTGATAACTAATTTTACTTGATTTTAATTTTCCGAACTAGCATGTGAACGAGATTAAATTTACGGGAGCACCAAATTTAAAATATTTCTTTCGCTTTTGCTTACATGGTTGCCTTAGTAACAAATGAATAAAAAAATTTTTTAAAAATTTTTTTTATCTTAAGATTATTAAAATATTGAGTTTATATTTGTGAACGAGTGTGTATATCGTGGCTCCCAGAAAAGAAGTTTTCGTCTGCCGCGGTATATATTTACATTAGAAAATGGTGCGAATTCTTAATGGAACATGAATTTAACATTTTAACATGAGTTTTTTAGCGGCAATTTAAAGCTGTGTTAAAATGTGTCACAGCATGAAATAAATGTAAATACTGCTTGTTTGAGTGTGATCGTCATTATAAATAAACACTTTTTAAATATTCATTCACACATTCAACATTCTTCTAAATTTACTATTATTTCTTAAAATACAGCTTTTGGGCAAAATAATAACACGACATTACATACTGTTACGAATTTTCGGGGCAACCCGCTGCTCTGGGGCTTAAAATGGTTTAAAATTCGTATTCTACGCTTCAAATAGATAAATTTTGCTTTTTGTTGCATCAAAATTGGCCAATTAGAACCGGAGATACGGAGGTTTCGCTTTCCCATATGTTTTTCTATGGGCTTCTAGAAATCTCGAGAAATATTAGTCCTAGAGCTTAGATCTCTTCACTTTTGAGGACTTATTTTTGGCGCCAAACGTGGGGCGATATTTCGCCAAAAGTCGCCAAGCTTGGCGACTTTTTGGTCATTTGGCGGGATTTTCCCAATGGGGCCTGGAAGTTGTTTTTCCTGCATTAAAAACGCATAATAACCTAACATTTATCTTCTATGACGTAATCAAAATTCACGCTTTATGTAGAACCCTCGAGAAATTGACTTTTCTGGAAACCTCTTGTACCTCCTGCGCCGGCTATTTATAGAAGAGCGCGTCGCCCCGAGAGTCAGTGCGAGCTGAACGCTCGATGTGTGAATAGCTCTCGGTACGTTTGTGTGAATTGATAGTGCTATAGAAGCTGTGTTTTAGCTTGTTTTGTGAAGCTGTTTTCAAAGTGCTGTGTGTAAATTCTTCATTGCTGTGTCTTAAGGGATTGTGTACTATATCCCTTGAATATTTCTACGGAATTTTTGCCTGTGAAAGTGACTTATTTTGGTGGGAGAAATACAGCATTTGTGAGAGCTTCTGATCCAAGCGGATTGTTAAAAGCACGTTATTGCTAGATTGTGCTTGTGAATTGTGTACAGCTGATTGTACTACGAAGATCTAGAAGCAATAAAGTTTGTGTTCCATCCTGACAAGTGACTTTTTACTTGAACTTTTTACACCAACAGGACTTTAGAACGACGAATCCAAGGAGTAGCAGAGTAATTCCGCAACATTTGGTGTCAGAAGTGGGATTCTAAAGAAGGACTTTAATTTTCCAGTTTATGGTTTTGACTAGACAAAAAAAATGGAAGAACAACTTCAAAAGCTCATGAATATGATGCAGGAAATGAAATCCGGACAAGATGAGATAAAAAAAGAAATGAAAGCCGGACAAGACGAGATGAAAGCCGGACAAGACGAGATGAAAGCCGGACAAGAACAGATGAAGGCGGATTTAGAGAAGAAAATTGAAACCGGACAAGAACAGACAAAAACCGGATTGGAGGGAGTTAAAGGCCGCACACAATGAAGTGAAAATCGAATTGGAGGAGTTAAGAGCCGCACACGACGAGATGAAATCCGGACTCGATAGAAAAATAGAAGCCGGGCTGGAAGAAATGAAATCCGGACTGGAAAAAGTAGAGAAAAGTTGTGATCAGTAGAGAAAGTAGAGAAAAGTTGTTGGTTTGAGTGTGATCGTCATTATAAATAAACACTTTTTAAATATTGCATTTACACATACAACATTCTTCTAAATTTTCTACTATTTCTTAAAATACAGCTTTTGGGCAAAATAATAGCACGGCATTACATACATAATATTACTTCACTTCGAAATTATTGCCTATATTAATTACGAAATAGTATTCTAAGACAATTAGGTAATTAAAACACACCTGAAGCCAGAAATTATTATATATCACGTTCATAAGTCTATGCATTTCCTTTTTTTTTTAAGTTCCGCTAATTCAACGATCTCCATTTACTTCTCCTCGATGGAAAAATAAACAACCTGGATGCGCAGAAGCAGGAGATGCGCAGTTACCCAGTGTGCGTAGCGCCATCTGTTTGCAACAACAGCGTTATCTAACTTTCTAAGAGAAGTGTCCCCTCCTATACATTTACCTTCGTGGAGCAGACGATCCGGAATCTCGTCGCATGTTGATCACCCGTTTTCTTCTTTTTTCTTCAGCTTTAGAGAATTTAGCCATTCTAAATCCATTTCTTGAATGATTAGAACAATTTATGGCGGCACAACCACTCATAATAACAAATTTATTGGTTTAAAATTCAGAATAAGACTGCCAAGCGGTGTCGCCAAGGAGTGCTGTGTTAAGCCTAATGTGGGCAATTTTCAGAAGGCGTAGGTCAGCTCGGTGTATAGGAGTCTCACTAATTAAGATTTCTAATGCATTTTTAAACTCGTGACATCAAAATGACGTCATTTCATTTATGATAAACCACTTTTTTTACAGTTATGCCTATCTCTAGCATATAGATGGTATATCACATGATCACTATTGCTTCCATAACTTATTAGCGCTCCGTAGAAATACAATGATGTTTGGTGTTGCCATTGAAAAGGTATGTCAATTACAGGAGCTAAAGCGTCGTAATATCAGAACATATGTTTCATTTTATCGTGCTGTACAAGTCTCTTTTAACGTGTTACACGAAAACGATCGTAATGTTTTCGCCGTGTTCCAAGAATTCGTGTTGTAGACCCAGGTTATAAAGGGTTAAATTCTAATCTGCAAAAAATGAAATATGAAAGTAGTTATTTATTTACTGTGAATTGACAGTGAGATCAACGTCAGTTTTATGTAACAAGTGCGATACTGTATTAAGAGTTCAATAAGGGTAATAAGCTTTTTTTCTCAGAAGCTACATCACGAACGTTTTCATTTAGAAAAGCGACATGATTTTCACCGGAGCAGGGTGCATTTTTTACTTTTAAACGTAAATGATGCATCCATTGTTTCATGAAGGTTTTTTAATTTAGGTAAAGTCGTGTGTAACATAACTGCGCTAATACATTGTCTACGCTTTGCGAATTGCAAGATAAAATTGTTGTCAACATCATGCAATGTTATTTATGTGGTATATACTATATATTAATGCTATAAATTAAACCTCACAAAAAGAATTATATTTTGTAGAAATCAGGTATTTTTCGAAAGCATCAGGCATTTTTTCGAAAACTTCTTTCCTTTTTGATCGCCAAAAATTTGCAGCTCATGCACCATGACATCAACTTTTAGTCACGATTCAAGTATTTTTCCACGTTTTGAAATTTCGCAGTACTGGGTTTAATTCGAAATATAAGTGCAAAGAAAATATTCGTTTCCCACCGTGCGGAGAACGGGTACGCAGCTAGTCAGATCTATTAAAATCCGTATATTCGTATCGTGCGTGGCTGAATGACATTTTCGTACAAACTTTGTATAGTTTGACTTCGGATCGCGTAGAATATTGGCAATCTGTCCGTGAAAGTGAATCCAAATAAGCGGGTCGGGTAAAGCGGGGCCTGCGCGTGTATTTCGATGAGTCACCCAAAGAGGCCTACTGGTGCTCGCGTCTTCCCGTATACTTCAAGCAATTTTTAAGCTTTCCGATGCTTTGAAACGTTATTTAATGTAGTTTTAAGTAGTGATTGTGTTACTAATTCAAGTACGAACTCATGACAGTTTCTTTACTATGATACACGTGGACATTAAAGTAAATAGATGCATGTAATTTGAAGGAAAAACAAAGTAGTGCTCACTCTCATGATTCATTATTTTAGCTTGATTTTTAATATACATGAACAAATTAAGATGACTTTTAGTATACATTAAAGTAAACGAATGCACAAATGATACAGACATTTTTATGCATTTCTTTATACTGAATGTTTAAGTTTCACATTTTCAAAGCAGTTACAACCATTATTACTTTTAAAATAAATTTAACTAATAGTTATTAAATTTTTATTTATTAAATATTGTTCGGTTAATATATTAACAAAATATATGACGAGGAGCTGAAATAGAATTTAAAATATTTGATATTTACAATTCACGTATACAAAATTTAAGTACTGATATACTATTTAATTTTTAATCTTTTGTAAGGCGTAGGTATCAGAAGAATGTTTGCTATAATTATAAGTACAACCTGTGCACTGCATGTCCTTGGTATTTACATGAAAAATAATGTAAATTAATGTAACGAGAAACATTTAGAATGAATTACAAAATAAAGTGTGTCCCATAAATAGTAGTACGAACTTAAAGGGGAGGTAAAATATATCAAAAGGATTAAGAATAACGTAACAGTGTATGATCAAACACGTTTGTTAACTGTTTTTTTTTTTTTTTGGTTAGTTCAAATGAGTTTATCGAAAATTGTACCATTCGAAATGAAAATGATTTATAATTTTCAGTGTTAGTTCCATATATTTTTTCTTCTCCAAAGAAAAATAATAAATTTTAGAAAACCATACTAGGAAATACCACTAATATTCCAACACCTCTTTTTTTAAGTTATTAACTGGCGATTGAAAACAAATGTTTTCGTCCCTGCATTGCTGTATATTAGGGTCGTAGCTTAAAAAAAAAACCCTGCTCCCCCGGACTTTGAATACAAATTAAAATAAACTAACAGCTCTAGGACTTGAAAATTTTCAAGTTCCCTTTCACAAGTTGCGCTAAACACTGTAGTAAACTAAAAACAAACGATCCCTGAATTAATTACTTTTTATTATAGCCATTATCTAAATGGAACTTTGAATTTGAATATAATGAACGCTTATACAAAATATTAACTTCAATTAAAGTTCTACATAAACATGTGAAAAAATTAATAACATATTTTACAACACTTCTGCACTGAAACCAATATCACACATTTAGTGCATTTATAATAAATGATAAATGACATTTTAAACTGAAAGATTTAAACAGATAAGAATGTCTAACTAGTATTACAACGCACGCTTATTTACTAGAATAATAAACTACCCAAGTTAAAAGATTTCAGATTAAAATAATTTATAAATAACACATAAATATTAATTCACAAAACATGCTTTATATCCTAGAAATTTGTAGAATTTCTAAATAAGTTATACGAGTGTACTCTTACTTTTACATTCAGAACTTAAAGTTCGAATTCTATGATTGAATTCGTTGATTTATTTCCATAAAAAAAAGCGCAATCTTCAAAAAATTATTACCTACATCTAAAACACCTTGTCATTAAATCATTATGACAAAACTATAACAAAATTGTTTTTTAATTATAAAATAAATTAACGTTTATAATCCCAAATCGCATACAATCGAACAGCGCAAATGTAAATATTAGGCCTCAATGTTTCACTCATTTCTTCCGGTGGCAACGAACAAGCAGGCCCGGTTGCTAATAACGACGGCCCCGGGTAAAGCCAGCGGAGTGAATGTACGTGTGTCCTCTTGTGTTGACGTCCACGCTCAGTAATCTATAATAGTCTGTAATGCACTGAAATATTGCATGCGGAACTTTTATTATCATTGTTATTAATGAGGATATCAGCGCGGAGTCTGAGCGGCACGTAACGGCCAGTATGAATGCAGTTTTACTTCTTCATAACTACGTCTAAGTAACTGAGCATCAGTCGTACACCTGACTGCCATCCCCATCATCTAATGGACGTGCCCGTTTCCTACTATAGGCCGGAAGTTCAAAATTCTACGTAATCCGTAGTCAAATAGTATCTGTCTATGCCTCTGAGCTAGAATTCTAACCAAGTTAAGAACAAAGCTGAGTGATCGAAGTATCTGCATAACAATTTCGTGCAAACCTTGACAAGGCGCATCTATTGTGGGATTTTCAATTTACGACAAACTTATTCTCTATACATCGGCACGTTATCGCACATTTCGGTCCTGGTTTTCTGTGGGGCCCCAAAAGTGAAAGGTACCGAAATATGTTTAAATGAAATATAGCAAAATGTAAATAATTTAATTCATTTTATTAATTTAATTTATAATTCAATTAATTTAACCACATGATATACATTTTTCGGTACTGACGTAGCATACCGGTGGTCCACCTAGACGAGCGATTTTTGTTTAAGATAATTGCCGGACAATTGAAACTACTGATGATATGGAATACGATTGGCAATAGTTTGCTAGCACATTTCACGTAAAAATAGTTTGGCGCCAATGACCACCGGTATATTACGTTCAAGAACTGATTAACACTCTCTATAGGCCTGCTTTCATTTCGAGGCTCCCTCTCACCTACTCCTATTCCATTACCTGAAGGTGCCCATTCGTTAAGGTGACCAAACGTCCCCGTTTTCCGGGGCAGTCCCCAATTTCAGGACGTTCTCCAAATTGTACCCACAGTGTAAAACGGGAATTGGGGACAATTTTTAATTATTGCATTGGTTTTTAATTAAATTAATGTTAATTATTTCACTAATTATAAAAATTGGGGACATGTCCCCGATTCTATGTTCAAAAATCTCTCCACCTTACAATACGTCCCCAATTTTTGAGGACAGTCCCCGATTTCTGCGGTTCTTTCGGGGCCATCGTGATTCTACCGGGCCTGCTTGTGCATTCCGATGACTCATCCAAAGAGTCCTAAAGATGCTCACGTATTGGTTCCAGCACTTAGATACATCATCTAACAGTCGAATCTAACCAATCAGGCCACGTTCGTAGGCCTTTTTCGGAGTGCACAAGCAGGCCCGGTAGAATCACGATGGCCCCGATTCTTTGGGATTTGTCCCCAAAATGCAAAATAGAATTTGGGGACAATTTATAATTATTACATTTTTTTTAATTAGATTATTGATAACACTAGTCAACAAATTTGAACTTTTTTTCTGCCTCTGGTTTGTAAATGGGTGTATTTACTTAATTTCGGGGTACTGAATTCACTGGTAAAATCAATTTATGTCTATCACGTCACATTTCCAAGAGGCACAAGAAAATCAGCAGCAATACCGACAAAATTTGATATAATTGAAACTAACAAGAAATTCATATTAAGAACTTAATAATTCAATATTATTTCATATGTATACATTAGTTTTTATATGTATACACATGCCAACATAGATATAATCTTTTTCCTGTCCAAAATGCCCTTCCCACTTGGTTTGAATGAGGTCCAAGCCGCTAACTCAATATTTGTCAGTCTGATATCAAAAAGATGGATCGTTGAATAATTTTTCTATTTGTGGTCCAATAAACATACTTTCTTTTAACTTTGCTTCACTCAGCTTGAGAAACTTTTCTTTCAAATAATTGAATCAACCTCATTTATCCAGGCCTTTAACAAAGTTCTTCATAAAACCAAACTTGACATGAATCGGAGACAAACTGATTTTATTAGGCTCAACCAGTGGAGTATTTTTCACATTTTCCTTTACAGCTACACCCTTCAAAAAAAGTATTCGAGCAAGAGAGAAATTTCCTATTTTAGATTTGCGAATAATAATTGTGTTTTTAAAAATGCACAACCTGATAGAAATATGGAAATTCATATTTACACATAGCCTGATTCATATTCTATGATAAATAATTTTTAATATACGAAACCAACGTCGGAAATTTCTCTCTTGCTCGAATACTTTTTTTGGAGGGTGTACATGTGATTTCCTTTTAAGCCACTTTACTGTATATTGGCCAAAGTTTCATAAGTTTCTTTCACGTCTACTGCATGAGCCAAAGGCACAGATGGAAAAGTATTGCCATTATGCAGTAGTACTGCTTTCAATCTGGTTTGTCCAAGAGTCAATAAAGAGTGACTATTCCTGATAGTTATGTTGTACACCTAGCTGCATCAGCAGACCATTGATATCTCTACATACGCACATTGAATTCTGCATGTCAAAATATGGAGCGAATGAAGTACCTTTTGATCTCAAACAGGAAATTTTTGTACCTGGAGCTAGATCGTTTCATTGTTGCAATCTGGACCCCAAAAGTTCAGCTTGCTGTTTTGAAAGTTTTAGATCGCGAACCAAACTGTTCAACTCCTTTTGATTAAAGGGCTGAAGAGAAAAATCTTGAGAATGAGGGGAATATTTTCTACAGGTTCTTGATCAGCATCTTCAGATTAACTTGTCATTGTTTCTGATTCTATGTTTTGCAGATTACAGGCAGACAGGCAACCTTTCATTATGTCACTGGCAAATGCACTGAAGATACATTTTACACTTAATTTTATTTCTAATTTTGATAGAGAATGCCCTGAAATATTTGTAAGAGAAAAGTTCTAGGCTGGAAAATTATCCTTAGGCTAGCTCCACACCATTGGAATTGAGAATTCATAGCTCGACATTTTCCTTTCAGTCACTTGGTTAAAGTAGTAGTACATGTTATGCACGAATACGAGGCGCAAAAGTTTTATCTTGATCACCAAGAGAACTATCAAAATATAATTTATAGGCCTTCGTAATCAAATCAGTAATTGTTTTTTTGGAGCTTTTTGGGTGAATTTCTCACAGACATAACAAAAGTTTTCGAGGTGGTTAAGACAACAACTATGTTTACTAGTTGTTATTTTTAGTAAACGTAAGTTTTAAATATATGTATAAAGCAATTTTAAAATAAAAATACCTCTCAATAGACACACTCACTTATTAAAAAAAACAAAACTTATAATACATTCTTAGGCTGAGATAAATACAATAGTAATTGCACCATGCACGTTTCAACATTCACTAGGTCATAATGTTTATTTTGCACCACTGGATTATCTCTCCATCTAATGAATAACACTTGCCTGTGTAACATCTGACATCAAGTGACAATTTGTTGATCTTATAGCACTCTGTACCAAACTTTAGAAAAAAAAATTAAAAATTAAACATTAAAATAAAAGAACGGAAAATAGTGAAATTAAGAAAAAAATCCTTAAAAACTCAAATCTTACGCGCTAGAGCATTTTGAAAGGTTGATTCGGATTTTACACACCAAAATACATACTAATTGATGTATCACATTCCAGAGGCAAAATGGCTGTTGAGTAGTGTAATTATTTCATTAATTATAAAATATCCCCAATCTTGTTTCAGAATCGGGGACATGTCCTCAACTCTAAGTTAAAAAATATGGTCGCTTTACCATTACCACATGTATGACTAACAAATACAGGGTGATTCATAATGAATGGGACAAAAAGAAAACATGATTGTGAACGTTGTAATTAATATATTTAGAAAATTCAAATTTACCCCAAAACTACATTTATTGAAGTTTCTACAGGTGTTCAATATGTGCCCCTCCGGTGACACGGCGTTGATTTTGAGGTACTCCGCAAAAACGAATCACGAATTCTTTCAACCACTTCGGGTTTTGTTTCTTTTCGTCCTGGGCTTTTGTTCTTGCCAGTCAAGAAGAATATATTTGATTTCTATAAAAATAGTTGCGGGTGACATAGCTCCAAGAGAATCCTTTACTTTTTAGCACGCCCCGCAAAAAAAGTGTCACGATTATTTTTAACAGCACTGACATCTGCTGAAAAATGGAAGAATGCGAGAACAGCTGGATAGATTGTCCAATGCTAAAAAAAGGGCAGCCATTGCCGTCGCTCGACTTAACTACCAGCAAGATGGCGGACGGTCAAAACGTTCATCGCGTGCCACAGATCTAGAGACCCCTTTTTGACGCAGCTGGCTGTGCCCCACAGTAATTTTGTGCACTGTGCCGCACAGCCAGCCGCACCAAAAAAGGGTCACTAGATCTGTGGCACACGGTGAACGTTTCGACCGTCCGCCATCTTGCTGGTAGTTAAGTCGAGCGATGGCAACGGCTGCCCTTTTTTTAGCATTGAAAAAGGGTTGCGCCTCAAAGGGTTAACCACAAAGCAAAAATAATTTTTATCTTTAAAGTAAGAATTAAAGTAAGAAGTTTAATATTTTTTTATATTAAATAAAAATCATAAATCACTTCCAATCCATAATATAGAGGTGCCTAAAAAACACTAACCTAGTGTTTTCTTCATTATATATCGACTTTAGACATATGGAATTAATTATAAAGTTACTTTATGGTGCCGAATAAAAATTTCAGGATATTAAATGTAAATAAATACAATAGACCTCTATACATTAAAGAAGTGATGTAGGAGTTTCAGTTTTTCTCATAAAAAGGCTTATAGATTCAGTACAATATAGATTATGTTTGCCATATTGGAAAGAAGAGAAAAGAAGAGGAAATAATTAAATTAAGAATAAAAATCCAGCATAATATAAATATAAAAATTACTATATAAAAATTCAGGGAGGCGCAGGTGCCTCCATGCTCTATGCTGCCGATGCCCATGGTTAAAAAACGAACCGTTACAGTTTAATTTTTTTGCTTAAATCGAACAGTCTTTAACGCTCTAAGTAAATTACTTTTTACAGGACGCGCCTCGACAGTTTCTACATATATACAGGGTGTCCCAAAAAGGTGGTAACGGGCTTTAATTCCTTACTTATTAGAGATAACTGGGCAGTGTAAATTGGAAAAATGTTCAAAATAAGGTCGGAAATAAGACTCTGTTAAGAAAAATATCCTCTCGTTACCCACTTATCTCTCATAGATAAAGAATTAAAGCCCATTACCACCTTTTCGGGACACCCTGTAGAAATTTACTATGTTTGAAAAGTTTAGGTGGCACGAATTATTTTTAATAAATATTTCTTTACCGTGAATGTTTACGTTATGAAAACCTATTTTTAAAAACTTGTATAGTATTTCTCTGTAGCTATTGAAAATGAGCAACGTGAAGTTTTAAAATTCGACTAGACTAATCGACATTTTAATTATTTTAAAAAAATGTATTGTAAGTAAACCAGTTCAATAAGCATCTTCTTAATTGCATTCCGAACATTATTAATTTTTTTCATAAGGATAATTACATCATTAACATAACGAAAAAAAAAAGCATTACTTCAGCAAGCTATTCATTCTAAGAATTATTATTTAAAACCAAAGAGTTAAGAAGATAAATTACCATGAATCAGATTAAACTCTTGCACTTATAAAAAGAAAACCAGTAATAATAAGCCATAGCTGATTACAAATCAGACTGAATGTGATTACATATTACAGAGAATGTGCATGTTAAATCTGTCTAGTCTTAGACTCTTTATTTGCCTGTTAGGTGAGAGATGGTATTTAAAATTTTCGAAACTGCTATAATATTTGTTACTGAATGACTAGTTCTGAACTTTGTCCTAAGAATACAATATATATATATATATATATATATATATATATATATATATATATATATATATATATATATATATATATATATCCCTCAGTTTATTAAAAAAAAACGCCATATCAATAGCATTATCTCTAAAGCTTACAAAAAACTTGGTTTTCTTAAGTGCAAAACTAAAGAATTTTCTAACCTTCATGCATTAAAAATCTTATACTTTAGTTTGATACGCTCTAATCTTGAATATTGTAGTCTTGTTTGGGATCCGTATTATAAAAAAAATCTGATGTGTCCAACACATGACTTCCTTGCACGTCCATTAGATCAAAAATATTTTCGACGCACTTCCTCTAAATTTATTTGTTTGAAAGAGATAAAATATCAATAATAGTAAGGTTTAGCGATTTCTAGCCAAATATTTCGATATCGCCAAGCTGAGTTCAATTTGAAAGATTTCCTTTTGACACTTTATTTGGCGATATTTCACCAAAAGCCGACAAACTTGAGATAGTCAGCGAGATTTTGGGGATAGCCAAAGTAGTCATTGACCACAGACTTTCAATGAATTGAATGCATCTATACACCTCAATGTATTCAAAGTCATTTGGCTCACCCTGTAAATAAATTCTCAGTCGATTGCTGTCAAAAAAGATATTGAAAACAGTTAGATATTACAAAGTTAAAAAATCTACGGGTTAAAGTTTTAGAGTTATACAAAATAGGAAATAATTTTTGGCGCCAAATTTGGCGATATTTCTGCGAAACTCGTCAATGTCGACGACATTTGGCGAGATTTTAAGCATAAACCGAACAATGAGAGATTATCGCCAAATTTGGCGATATTTCGCCAAAACTCGCCAAGAACGATGACAAATGGCGATACTTTGGGCATCGACCAAATGACTGACTATCGCCAAATTTGGCGATATTTCGCCAAAACTCGCCAAGGTCGAGGACAGACGGCGAGATTTTGGGCATGTACCAAACAATGACTGTCTACAGTTCTATTATAATGAAGATGTCCATAGACATTAAGGTACTGAAATTCTTTTCAGTGGTCCTGTAAATAAACTCTCCAGTAGATTGGAACCAAAAATCGAGATGCACAACTAGATGTTACAGCATTCTTATATATGAAATTTCATAATAGTTTTTGAGATTTGAGAGTTAAATATGCACACACGTACACCAAAAGTCGCCAAGCTTGGCGACTTTTGGCATAGTTCTTGAGGGAGGCACGTGACCGTGGTCGGACCATTACCTAACTTATGTGGTAGGACGGTATTGTGCTTGAAATGGATGAATGCCCCTAAAATTGCTATTGACCGTAATGTATTGGAAATCTTTTGAGTGTTCCTGTAGCAGAACTATAAATGATAAAGACACTTTTTTTAATGGAGAAATTCATTTTCTAACTCTTTACAGCATATATCACTTCTGAGTCGTTTGAAATAGCCCAATACCTCTAAAAAACGCTTTGATGAATTGCGGCCCATAGAGCGTAATGTATTTCGAATCTTTTGGGCGGTCCTGTAGATAAACTATTCAGTCGAATGGAACCGAAAGAGGAGGTGCACAACTAGATGTTACAACAATCCTAAATATAAAGTTTCAACATTCAACGCCTAACAGTTTTTGAGATATGCGAGTTTAATGAATTTCGGCCCATTGGGTGTCATGTATTTCGAATGTTTTGGGCAGTCCTGTAGATAAACTATCCAGTCGAATGAAACCAAAAGGGGAGGTGCACAACTAGATGTTACAACTATCCAAAATATGAAGTTTCGACATTCTACGCCTAATAGCTTTTGAGTTAGGCGAGTTTAATGAATTTCGGCCCATAGAGCGTAATGTATTTCGAATCTTTTGGGCGGTCCTGTACATAAACTATCCATTCGATTGTTACCAAAAGGGGAGGTGCACAACTAGATCATAGAACAATCCTAAATATCAAATCTCAACATTCTACGACCAATAGTTTTTGAGATATGCGAGTTACATACATACGTACGTACGTACGTACGTACAGACGGCATGGAAAAACTGGCCACAGTAGACTCGCCACTGGTCAAAATGAGTTGCAGACGCGTTAATATGATCGTGCATGCTAGCCTACGATGAGATGCATCGAAAAAAATTTTAAAATTAAATTTAGAGGTAGTCAAAATCGGTTTTTATGTCGAAATTTGGCCCCCAAAATTTTTCGGGATCACATTACTTCCTTATACTACGTACAAGGAAGTAATAAAATGAAAATTCTTGAGCGGGTGCAGACTCAGTTTACTCGTTATTTATATTACAAAAGTAATCCTATTTACATTCCGAAAATTTCTTCATCTTACTTGAGAAGTGTTTTTGGTCTTCCTAGTTTAAGTTCTCGTCGAGATCTCTTTTGTTTATTATTTTTACTTCCTTGTACGTAGTATAAGGAAGTAATGTGATCCCGAAAAATTTTGGGGGCCAAATTTCGACAAAAAAACCGATTTTGACTACCTCTAAATTGAATTTTAAAATTTTTTTCGATGCATCTCATCGTAGGCTATCATGCACGATCATATTAATGCGTCTGCAACTCATTTTGACCAGCGGCGAGTCTATTGTGGCCAGTTTTCCCATGCCGTCTGTACGTACGTACGTACGTATGTATGTAACTCGCATATCTCAAAAACTATTGGTCGTAGAATGTTGAGATTTGATATTTAGGATTGTTCTATGATCTAGTTGTGCACCTCCCCTTTTGGTGATAATCGAATGGATAGTTTATGTACAGGACCGCCCAAAAGATTCGAAATACATTACGCTCTATGGGCCGATATTCATTAAACTCGCCTAACTCAAAAGCTATTAGGCGTAGAATGTCCAAACTTCATATTTTGGATATTTCTAACATCTAGTTGTGCACCTCCCCTTTTGGTTCCATTCGACTGGATAGTTTATCTACAGGACTGCCCAAAACATTCGAAATACATTACGCTCAATGGGCCGACATTCATTAAACTCGCATATCTCAAAAACTATAAGGAGTAGAATGTTTAAACTTTATATTTAGGAACGTTGTAACATCTAGTTGTGCACCTCCCCTTTCGGTTCCATTCGACTGGATAGTTTATCTACAGAACCACCCAAAAGATTCGAAATACATTACGCTCTATGGGCCGAAATTCATCAAAGCGTTTTTTAGAGGTATTGGGCTATTTCAAACGACTCAGAAGTGATATATGCTGTAAAGAGTTAGAAAATGAATTTCTCCATTAAAAAAAAGTGTCTTTATCATTTATAGTTCAGCTACAGGAACATTCAAAAGATTTCCAGTACACTACGGTCAATGGCAATTTTAGGGGCATTCATCCATTTCAAGCACAATGCCGTCCTACCACATAAGTTAGGTAATGGTCCGACCACGGTCACGTGACTCCCTCAAGAACTATCCAAAATTCGCCAAGCTTGGCGACTTTTGGTGTACGTGTGTGCATATTTAACTCTCAAATCTCAAAAAATATTATGAAATTTCATATATAAGATTGTTGTAACATCTAGTTGTGCATCTCGATTTTTGGTTCCAATCTACTGGAGAGTTTATTTACAGAACCACTGAAAAGAATTTCAGTACTTTAATGTCTATGGACATCTTCAATATAATACAACTGTAGACGGTCATTGTTTGGTACATGCCCAAAATCTCGCCGTCTGTCCTCGGCCTTGGCGAGGTTTGGCGAAATATCGCCAAATTTGGCGATATTCAGTTATTTGGTCCATGCCCAAAGTATCGCCATTTGTCATCGTTCTTGGCGAGTTTTGGCGAAATATCGCCATATTTGGCGATAATCTGTCATTGTTTGGTTCATGCTTAAAATCTCGCCAAATGTCGTCGAAATTGACGAGTTTCGCCGAAATATCGCCAAATTTGGCGCCAAAAATTATTTCGTATTTTGTATAACTGTAAAACTTTAACCCGTAGAATTTTGAACTTTTGTATTTAGAACTATTGTAATATCTAACTGTTTTCAATATCTTTTTTGACAGCAATCGACTGAGAATTTATTTACAGGGTTTGCCAAATGACTTTAAATACATTGAGGTGTATGAATGCATTCAATTCATTGAAAGTCTGTGGTCAATGACTACTTTGGCTATCCCCAAAATCTCGCAGACTATCTCAAGTTTGTCGGCTTTTGGTGAAATATCGCCAAATAAAGTGTTAGAAGGAAATCTTTCAAATTGAACTCAGCTTGGCGATATCGAAATATTTGGCTAGAAATCGCTAAATCTTACTATTATTGATATTTTATCTCTTTCAAAGAAATAAGTTTAGAGGAAGTGCGTCGAAAATATTTTTGATCTAATAGACGTGCAAGGAAGTCATGTGTTGGACACATCAGATTTTTTTATAAAGTTGTCAATAATATGGTAGACTGCAGTGACATTCTTCAAGTATTTGTGTAAATGTACCGAACAGGTCTCTTCGTAATAGCCATTTATTTGTGGATCCAATTATAAAATATAATTACATATACTTTTCGTTATATAAATTTTATAAAATTTATAATAAGTTTTCTTTGGATTTGGATATTTTTAACATGTCTTATAAAGTCTTTAGAGTTAAGTGTTTTGAACTTTTGCAGTCATGACTGGTATTTATTTTATCTCTGTATTTTATCTTTTTTAATTTTGTCTTATGGAATTTGTCCTTTTATGCATCACTGTAAATGGATTTTAATCTGTAGTGTGCATTTCTTTTATGAAATAAATGAAATGAAATGAAAATTTTTAATAACAAGAATACGGCGATATACTTCAATTTTTCATACAAAAATAATGCAGTTATTAAGGCGATTTTAAACGATCTATCTTCAGAATTTTCACCAAATTAGGTAAACTGATTTTAAATTAGAGGAATTCCTTAGTTAGATGTTATTTTTTTTTCTAATTTAAACAAAAAATCAATTAAAACTAATAAACCACCGCGACGTTCCGAGCCGATCTAATAAAAGCAATCTCCTCCAGCCCAACTCGTAAGTAAATGAGAAAGAAAAGAACACAAAAATGCCTAGTCATGGAGCTGTGCCTGGTAAGATTTTAGGGAAAACGACACCCTTCGCGCCTTCACGGCAAACGAAGAAAAGGGACAATTTCGCCATGTGGTGACGTCCGAAAAGTGACCTCAATGCCCTCTCATTGGGGAAGGACCCCATCGTTTAAAACTGTCGTCTTTTTTGCAGTGGTCAATGATGGCGGCACTATCGTACTTGCAAGTTAGGGTACGCAGGAAGTTGGTAGACGGCTAGCCCCTCTAATTGCTTTTCACTCCCCCATTTTAGTCGACCAGTTGTATAATGAATCATAAAAAAGACATTCACCCTGGAAACAATAATTTTTATTTAAATATTGGATATAAAACTTATTTTATTTTGTAAATATGAGGATGGTATTGAATCGGATGTTGGGCTGTCCTAAAATTCTTTTCTTAGAGTAAAGGGGGTGGATTTGGCAAAATTCGAAGGTGTATGAAATAGGGAGTAAGCCATCTTTAGAAAACTTTCTGTGTTTGGCTTGCTTTATTTTTATGTTATTTATTTACATTTTACAGTGTTTGAACACAGTCAAATTATTATTTCAAACAATAATTAGATATAGAATGTATGTCATTTTTTATATTTTGAGAATCTGCAGTTCTGATAAATTACACTGCTGGCCATCGTAAATGCAACACCCTGAAGGAAGCATGCAAATAATATGAAATTTACAACATGCATTAGCTGAGGTGAGATATGCAAATGATTAGAATTTCAGCGCAGACGCACATCAAGCGCGCCTGTGGCGCCACCTCAAAGCGCTATTTAAGGCTTGGAGATTTCGACGGTTTCAAGTACAGCAATTGTGTTTTTCTTGCTTTTTTTTCAAAAAAACGATAAATTATGCCTCGTAGGAAACAACGATCATCTTTTGATCAAGTATCCGAGTTTGACAGAGGAAGGATAGTGGCATACCGAGATTGTGGATTATCTTTCAGGGAAATCGGTCGTCGTATTGGACGAAACCAAACAACTGTGATGCGGATATGTGATCGTTGGGTGCAGGAGGGTACGACGGACAGACGTGATCGACCGCATCGACCTCAGTGCACCACGTCACGTGATGACAGGCAGATTGTACGCATGGCAGTGACGGACCGCTCAGTCACATCACGAACCATATCACAGCAGATTCAGTCTGTAACGCATCATCCAGTGTCTGCGCGTACCATTCGACGTCGTTTACAGCAGAATGGTCTGTCCGCAAGACGTCCGTTGCTTTGTCTACCTCTGACGCGGAACCACAGACGTCTCCGCCGCCAATGGTGCGATGAAAGAAGGATGTGGACGACAGAATGGAATGAAATTCTCTTTACTGACGAGTCACGCTTCTGTATGCAACACCACGACGGTCGGATTCGAGTCTGGAGACACCGTGGAGAGAGGATGCTGAACAGCTGCATTATGCACCGTCACACTGGTCCTGCACCGGGTATTATGGTATGGGGCGGTATCGGATATCTCTCTCGCACTCCTCTAGTACGCATTGCCGGTACTTTAACCAGCCAGCGCTACATCTCCGAGGTGTTGGAGCCAGTTGTCCTTTCTTACCTTCAGGGCTTGCCAACAGCCATATTTCAGCAGGATAATGCACGGCCACACGTGGCACGCATTGTCCAAGGGTTCTTCGTCAATCACCAGATTGAATTGCTTCCCTGGCCGGCGCGCTCTCCGGATCTTTCGCCGATAGAAAACATGTGGTCCATGGTTGCTCAACGACTGACCCAGAGTTCATCCCCAGCTGTCACACCAGATCAACTTTGGCAACGTGTGGAAGCTGCTTGGTCTGCTGTACCCCAAGAACACATTCAAAGTCTCTTTGAATCAATGCCGAGGCGTGTGGCAGCTGTGATCTCCAACAACGGCGGCTACTCTGGGTACTGATTTTGGCAGGAACCACGCTTCATAGAATGCTGTAAATTTAATCATTTGTTACTTGGTCAACATGTTATCTACACAATAAATTTTGTTGTGATATCTCTTGTTTTTCTTGGTGTTGCAATTTGGGTGGCCAGCAGTGTATAATAATAATCACGGAATTTAACAGCATTAAATATAAAAGAATTGCTTTTAGCCGGTCGAAACCAGAGGTCAAGGTCGCGAATGTCAGTAAGTTGTTCAGATAAAATAATTAGAATGGGGATGATCTTTACTTAAAGACAAGACGGTCTGAGTATCTGAGAAACGATAAACCCAGGTAAACTGAAAACAAAGGGTGTTTTCTGATACTCTTGCTCCACAAAGAAACTCGCAAAATACTTGTTCACATTTAAGATTATTATATCCTGCATAAACATTTAAAAGTAATACGATAATGAATGTTTTATCTGAATTTTTTATTATTTATTATATCGATTATTCTTTTTAGAAAAGATACAATCCTCTTATTGAGATGTTTTTAAATGAAATATTTTATACCATTTTTACGAAGGTAGGTTGAAAAGTAATGCTCACGTGCTTGTAGAACTCGAACGAAATGGCCTTTAGAATTGCTCCAAGCTGTATGTGAAAGTAACAATCCCCCTCTGTACGCATGCGCAGTTTGAATGTGTTTCGTTCATGCAGTGTATTTTGAAAAGCAAAAGTATAATTGCTCTAGATCTGCCTATCTGCAGATTGGTTTGATTTCTTATGAATTAATCCATTAAGTACATGAAGTTAAAAATATGCAAACTAGTATTAGTAAACACCTTCCAAATAATAGAATAATTTTACAAGTATGTATTTTTAGGCGGGGGGAAACTCGATAATAATCAATTCACAGTTTAAAGTACATTTTGTTTTTGAAGTTTCTAAAGATTTTATAGAAACAATTATTATTGTATGTATGTAAACTTGTCAAGTTATATGTTTGCATATGGGAAAGGGTGGGGTGAGGGGGTATTAGAAACTCGAAATATCTACCCAAGAACATTAACATATGTACCCATGAACATTAAAAAAAAAAAAAAAAAAAAAAAAAAAAAAACCTAAGTTGTTGGTATAAATACCTTTAAACATCGTCAGTCTCGCTATCTATTTAGCCCCCTGCCTTGAATGCCCCCCCCCCCAAAAAAAAAGAGTACTTTATATTTTGAGGGGCATTTTTTTGCATACCAATTTACTTGGAGAAATTGATTTGTCTAGTGTTAGCTGAAATTTGCTCACATTAAATCAAGAAAAATTCATAAAAGTTGTGCTTTATTTTATTATCGCACAAAACCTAGACATTTGCACATGCAAGTGGGAGGAAGGGTTGGGATAAGCCCCTCCCAGATCTAATGCGTAGGAAGTTTTAGTTTTATTTACATCTAATTGGCATTAGCAATCTCATTAACTAATTAATTCACACTAAAAATAAATTATAATATAATTAGCACTATGTGTTTTCTCGATTAATTTATCTATACTACTATATTGTGAGGGTGAAATCTCCCCCTCAAAAAAAAAAAATCTTTCTGGGTGCATTAATAAACATGGGGCCCCTTGATAACATTTGTTACAGACACATGCTGTCTTAATCCGGTACTGCCATAACAACACAAACACAAAGTAAATACTCTTTGGAAAATTATAATTCATGAGTGTACCATATTTGTCTTCCCTGTTTCATAAAGCCCTTCTTTGGAATTGAAATTTATATTAAAATAGCCTACTAAAACTGTTTTACACTAAAATCTTTCCTAGGCTTTTTTCACTTAGAATGGCTTTAAATTAGTTTTCTTTGACAGAAAAATTATGAACTTACAAATGTAAAAATTACATTTTATCACATTAAAATAAGTTTTGTAGCACTTACAGTGCAAAACAATTAAAGGATATTGCGGTTTTAAGTGGATCTTGTGGCTGGGAAACTTTTTAGCTGATTGATGCATGGTCGACAGACGTAGTAGGTTATATGAGAATAAATTACACATGTTTGGCAGAAAAAATGCATTTTATTGCGCATTTGTGTAGAAAAGGAAAAAAACACAATTTGTGCATATGAGAAAAAAAGAATAAGAAAAGGTGTTTTCTTCAAAGGAAATCATTTTCAGTAGGGGGTATGGTTTCCACGGGTGGCCAGCAACATGAACACCTTTGAGGCATGGAGTCAATGAGGCTATTAATCACAAATTGGGGTATTCTGTCATACTCTTCCAGAAGAGCTCTTTCCAGTTCTTGGTGAGTTTGTGATGGTGGTTGGCGGCCAGCAACTCATCTTCCTAGAGCGTCCCAAACATGCTCTATTGGATTCATGTCTGGAGAACACGCTGGTCATTCCATTCATACGATTCCTTCCTCGAAAAGGAAATCCTCCACCAGGTTAGCACGATGTGGCCTGCAGTTATTGTCCATTAAAATGAAGTCATCTCCGATTGCTGCAGCGTAAGGGACTACAATAAGTCTGAGGATCTCACCCCTATATCGGCGACGAGTCAGAGGTCCATCTTGAATGATGTAGAGGTCTGTGCATCCGTCAGTGGAGATGCCACCATGCACCAACACTCCCCCATCGCCAAAGCTGACACTTTCGTGCACGAACGCAGGATTATTCCTACTGCCACAGTCCCTCCAGATGAAAATACGCCTATTATCAGGATGAACTGAAAAACGGGACTCGTCAGAAAAAAGATTGCTCCATTCATTTCTCCTCCAGTTCACATGCTCTGTTGCCCACTCCCTGCGGACGTGACGATGCCTTGATGTTAGTCTAACACATAGGTTCCCAACCTTTTTTGAACTGGTGCCCCCTTTTCTAGTGAATATTTCAATACTGCCCCCCCTTCCCACTCCAGAGAAATAAGAGCGTACATAATACATGGTGAAAACAAGAATTAAATTAAAAAAAATTAGTAATAGATAGAATATTGTTGGAATTGAAGCTCTACTGAATTTCTTCTTCATAAGAGGAAGAAAAGTTTTAGAGAGGTATATTAGAGAGATTTCTCTTTCTCTCAACAGCGAAGTCTCATATCAAAATATGTGAATTTTCGCACACGTGGTAGAAATGAATTATCAGAGTGATTTTTAAGTCTTTTTTAGACTATATTTGGTTAATCTTCACACGCCCCTCAGTGCCATTTCGACGCCTCCTAATTTTCTCTGGGTCTTTTACTGCCCCCCTGAAATCCTCAAACGCCCACAAGGGGGCGTTATCGCCCACGTTGGGAACCTATGGTCTAACACATACCATCGGTCGGAGAACATACAGACCTACACCATGGAGCCGATTTCGGACAGTCCGAGTTGAAACCGTGGTGCCAGTAGCCGAGCGAAGGTGTTGCTGGAGAAGAGTAGCGTTCATATTCCGGTGTCTCCGAGCCGTTAACACTAAATAACGATCTTCATTGGGCGTTGTTGCCCGTCTACGACCTTGCTCTGGTCTTCGGCCTACACTTCCAGTTGCCAAAAACCGGTTCCAGATCCTGGAAATCACACTTTGTGACACTCCAATGGCTTGCACTACTTCGGCTTGAGTTTGGCCCCCTTCTAACCTACCGACAACTCTCCAAGCTTCTGAATCGGTTAAATGACTTCGCTGAGACATCCTACTCATCGAAACAAAGCAGTCACTGAATGCCGATCATCTTTGTCTTCATTGTCTTTTATTCAGTTGAAAGTCCAATTTCATTCGCTGCCGCTGAAGCGACGTTTTTGACGTCGAACTCAAAATTAGCATACTCCACAGTTTGAAAATCAGAAAAATTTGCATTTGTGATTCTCTTCTTCCGTTTTCGGCAAAAAAAAATTTCGCTTATATCTTTATTTTATATAAAACTTACAATATCCTTTAATTGTTTTGAGCAGTGTATATAATTACTCTCAAAAATAGAATTTTAATATGCATTTTGATTTTCATAATATATATATATATATCATATTAGCCCGAATATAACACTATGTTTTTTTGATTGATCATTTCCTGAAAAAGAAAAAAAAAACTTACACTAAATTCGAGGCCAAAATATAGGGATTTTTCTGATTATCTTCAAACATTTCTGGGTCGCATTATATTCGGGTTAATACTGTACATAGATATTTAAAACTTAATATGCATATAAATGTTTATCCGCAAACTTCCCTGATGTTTGTACGTAATTAATCCATACAGTGAAGTAAAAAAAATATTCTTCTGTCTATTCAGCTGTCCCATTAGTTCCCCATATTAACAGTCTCCCATCAGTGTAAGATTTCAAAATTTCAAGAATAGATAGACACATGTTCTATCACAGAATGCTTGATTTATATTGTTATAATCTATGTGATATCTGCTACCTTACTCTTTTTCTTAATTAAAAGTTATTTAAATGATTTAAAAATTCAATATAAAAATTAGAGATGTAATGAATATTTGGCCACCATTCGGTATTTGGCCGTTTTGCTGAATATTCGGAAAGCCAAATAGTTGTGGCCGAATTCTGCTACATATTCAGCAGAATAATTTCAGAACAAATGAGAAAAAAAGTTTTTTTAATAGGTATTTTTAAATGCTTTTACAAATAATATTGCTTAGCTATACTTCAATATGTTGATTTCATACTATAAAATAACCTAAGTCATTATTTTTCATTCAGCTTAAAATTTAATCTAATGTATTTAATATTATTACACAAATCGGGCATGAAAGTGTGATTTGGTAAAAAAGACTGAACGCAATACAAAACAATTAAATTAACATACAATTAATACATTACTAGGGCTCGCACTAGGGATTTCAAATTGTTAGCCAGTAAATTAGCCAAATTTCAAAAGTCTTAGCCAATAGACCAATCTTAGCTTTTTTTTTTTTTTTTCGTTTCTTACGGAATTTTTAACAATCTTTCAAGGTAATTTTGAGGATTAAGGATTTTTTTTTCTTTCTTTTTTTTTTTTTTTTTTTTTCCCAGTGGAAAAATCGTTCGCCAATACTTTCGCCCAAACGGAGTTTATTTTGCCAAATTTACTATTTTATCGCATTTGGCAAGGTGGCGAATGCTTAGCGTGGGCCCTGCATTACCGATTGTTACTATGTTATATATTCATTATTTAACTAATATTTAAACAGCCTGGATGGATGTAGGGAATCCACTCAGTTTTCACCCCCTCCTTTAAACCATAGATCTTTTAAGGGGAACTAGATAGGAAATCGCCATGCTTTGCTTCGACCACCAGGTCATGTGATTCGTAATCCCCACCCTCGAGTTGCGGACTGGGTTAATTGGCGGTAAAGCCTCTTTGCGCAGTTTGAGTGACTGCTTGTTCAGCAAATAGCTTTCAAGGCTTTCAACCTTGCTGGTATGATTGATGGCGATTACGTGCGTTTGAGTTCGCAGAGCCAGTTGAGAAGGAGAAAAAGAAAAAAAAAAAAGATTATTTAGGTAAGATGCAAAGTGAAATGGCGTAGCTCGATGATAATATTTATGTAGGATAATAAATATTTCAATCATATTTTTTAATTTTCGATCGTAAATTTCACTACATATTTTTCAAATAAAATGCTGCAGAATATTTTTGTATTTATCACCCTAATGTTTATATCATAGCATTTATTTATAGTAACGTGACCAAAATTTCTATTTTGAGGCAGCTAGTTAATTTTTAAAAGTCAAATAAAAGCAGAAACTAGTGCAATACAGTATTCTATTTTAAAGTTTTTTTATAGACGAAACAGTTTTGTTTTCATTGAAGGAACAATTACTATTCATAGTGTTCTTGGTATTTAAATATTTGCTTTCAGTAGTCAAGGCGTCCTCGAAAATAAAGAACATCTGCTCATTATATTTATAGTGAGATCTTCACTTTGCTCCACTAAGAAAGTTATTTCCTTTTATATGTTCCGACTGAAAATCAGCTGTATTAGTTTCGGCGCGATCAACAAAAATCGCTACTTTTGACAAGCACCAACGTTAAGTTTGCTCTGAATAATGGCCTGACGACACTGTGCTGTTTAGCTAAAAAATGTGTGGCTATACCGTAGTCGCCCTCACATAATTGTCGCACCCCCATTTTGAAGCAGAAAAAATAGCTTTAGAGTTCCAATATTATGTACTAGATTTTCCCCTCATAATAGTCGCACCTAGACTTTCACCATGAAAAACTGGCAAAAAAATGCGATTATTACATGAGTGAAGATGTTAATGCAGTGATGTTAATTCTGCGCCGATTGCGCCGAGCTGCGCCGAAACACAAATTCTGGCGCCGAACTGCGCTTTTAGCCGTTTTTTGCGCCGGTCTGCGCCGAATACGTCATTTTGACTCTTTCAGGGTGCGCCGAAACACAAATATTGCGCCGAACTGCGCTTTTAGCCGATTTTTGCGCCGGTCTGCGCCGAATACGTCATTTTGTCTCTTTGTTAAATTTTTGCCACGCTCATTTATCTTTTAAAGCGTGTATGGAAAGCTAGTTAGCAATAAAGCAAGATTTAAACTGCGTACGAAAGCTGCATTCCGAAGCCATTCTACCCGCCCCGGATCGGACCAGTTGGGCTTTGTTAGTCACCTCAATCAGGGCCGGCCAGATAGGCAAACAAGTAATCATCGCAACGGGCACCGTTTTTTGTTTATGAAGGGGCACGAATTCCAACTTAAAATCATAAAAGCAATTTTGAAAAAAGTAAAAGGGACGTCTTTTTCTACGTTTGCAGGGTGGAGTGGGTGTCATGTACCGCAGGGCCGCCCCTGATCTAAACCAGACCGGTCCGTAAAGAAAACAGTATATTACGGTGACGTCCCAGCCCCTAAAAAATCACGGTTTATGACCCGGCCCGTAGCAAGAATGAATATTGGAAGCATGACCGGTTTAGAAATCAGAATCTAGGCTGTCTGAATTAATAGAATATTTCATTTCAAAATAATCCGGAAATCCGCTGCCAGTGGTGTAGTCGCGGGGGGTAGAGATCTGTGCGGGCCCAGGCTTTTGCAGCACGATTCATTCAAGGCACGGGCTGACCTCAGCATTTTCTAGAATGGACCGGAACAAGCGTATACTCTTAAAGACGGTCCTCTGCGCTTGCAAAATCGAGCCTTTCCGGAAATTTTTGCTCTCCTAAAATTTGGACAAGACCAAACGATTGGCTTGTGATTTCCCCCCCCCCTTCCTTAAATCATGATTGATATACGAGCTGGACCGGGTCTGAATTTTTTATTTTGATTAAGTGCCGGGCCGGGCTAGACATTTTCGGCCCGTGAAGATCATGAGCGGGGAGATGCCGTCTCACTACTTCTTCATTCGAGCTTATGTCAGCAAAAGTAAGCGTTCTTCACTTTTCATCATGGACGCATGATTTTTGAGTCTTCAGTTGCGAGTGTTCCTAAACCTTTTTTCTTAAAACTACACCACTGTTTTTCTTTTTGTGTGTGTGCAGGCTCTACGAGAGGGGGCAGACGGGGCGACGCCCCTGGGCCCGTGTTCAGCCAAAGTGCGTCCGCAAATTTTTCAGAATGTGTTACGAATTTCATTTATAGATCCGTAATTAAAATTTTTATTTCAAAATAGACTAAATTTTGAATACATAATTCTAGAATGATATAAACGGCAGAGATGTTAATTCTACCATTTAAATATTAGTATTTTTACAACCTTCGAACATGCATTAAAAGTACCATTGCATATAAGAAATACTCCCCTCCCACTCTTTCCATTTAGCATTTATATGAAAACCATTAAAAAGAGCAGTTTCACACACACACACAAAAAAATTCCTTCCGTCCATGTAAATCCATGTATTGTTTTTACCAAGTTGCTGATAGCATAGCCTGTATACACCCTTTTTTTTTCCAGAACTTTCCTAAAGTGCTTTCAAATAGTGTTTTGCTTTTACCAAACGGTGTTTGCTTGCAAACTTTGCTTTTCTTGTATGCATTTATTGTGTTCCTAAATCTTCAATATTATGCTCCAAAATCATGTTAATTCTGATCTCGAATCTTAGTTTTCCTCTCGGAAACTATTTTTTTGTGCTCCCGAGGTGCTCCCAAATGGAATTTTTCTGCTCCCAAATGGAATTTTTCTGCTCCCAAATAGAATTTTTCTGCTCCCAAATGGAATTTTTCTGCTCCCGAGGTGCTCCCAAATGAAATTTTTTCTGCTCCCGGGGTGCTCCCAAATCGAGTGTTGGAGTTAACATCCCTGTTAATGCTATCGCTGTGAAACATAACAATTATTATGATTACTATTATTTTTCATAAAATTAGTCTCTCTCTCTCGTATTTTAAATTGATATCAAAATTTACAAATTTTTAAACTTAAAAGGTAATTTTTCTTAGGATTGCCAGTAGGGCAGTGATAAAATCACAGAAATAGAAATGGACATTTATTTTTTCTGCACCAAAATTTGAAAAATTGATGGCATTAAAAAATATACATAATTAAAAAAAAATAAAATATGAATTTCCCACAGTACCATATATGAGCCTCACCATGGCACAGTGGTTATATCACTGAAATGGTAGACGACCGAAGTGTGAAGGTCCTGGGTTCGGGTCCCATCGCGCGGTCGTCAATCAAACGGTCTGGAGTTTAGGTAGGTTTTCTCCAAATGTAATGTGAATACGCGTTAGAACGCCTTAGAAAGTCCTCCTACCAAGGCATCCTCCATCTTAGGCAGATACCCTTCGCGCAGGTTCGCCCTAATCACACACAATCCAAAATCTACCATGTAGATGGAAAAACGTTTCTGCTCCCTTTTCCTAGGACATTCTTATTACATTTCTTTGCTACATTTTGAGTGGTCCTATGAAAAATTGTGATGCAAGGTCTTTTATCAGATGACAGGTCTTTAAAATATTAATCATTGAAAAATTTATGTCGTAGTTTCTATAAACTGATTCATTATCGACGTAATTTATAGCCGATTACAGAATTATAAAATTAAAATGATATTTTTTCTTCAAAACTTTTGTTTTTACTAATAAATTTATGTAGAACACACTTTGTTAGCAATTTCTTGTACGGTGAGGATCATACCTGCCAACGACATTCTTCAGAGATTTAAGTTCCGCGAGTGAAATAGCTAGAAATTAAAAACTGCAAAACAGTGAAGTCGTAGATTTGAAAGAAAAGTCTTCATGTGCATGTGCTTAAAGCTGTTTTGTAATATAGCAATGCCTGAAAAATATTTATTTCAAGAACGCCGAACGATCAGAATAAATCGAAAGAATCAGATAAGTTACTCCTTTCAACTCTACCGCTGCTTTTGTGAATATTCTTTCAATTACTTTTAAGTAGACAAGCCAAACAGAAAAATCCACTATACTCTATTAGTGCATCCCATGTATTCATAAAAAAAAATACCATTTTAGTGCAAACCATAGAAGAGAAGATCTATGGTGTAAACGTGCTATCTACAAAAGAGTCGTAGTCGTTTGTCAAACAACTAACACACGAAGCGGCAAAGATGTTTAACAAGTACTTGAAAGAGATCAGTAGTCATATGACAGCCTAAGTAAAGGGTAATATGTTGCAGGCACACACGAACGTGCAAAGACGAGCTTATAAAAGCCTATTGTGTATAAAAATCATTAAAGTAGTATGGTAAGAATTACCAGTACACTAGTGTATCGTTGCGTCCTGCGATGCTGAATGCTAGCATAGGATGCCGACATAAACAGTTGCACTTCAACACAATGTGATTGCCGTACAATATGTTTTCGAGTTGTTAAAAAGGAGACCTTCAAGTTCAAGCAAAGGTTTACATACACATACTGCTGTTTAACGTTTAAAATGTTTACAATCGTATAAAATTTTAAAAACGTTTAAAATGTTTACAATCGTATGTATTAATATACATATGTAATCATGATCTTTTAAATTACAATTTGTAACCAAAAAAAAAAAAAAAATACTAGATATGTACTTATTTTTAAAAGAAATCCTTCATTCTGTAAAAAATATATTTCACTTCATTTGCAATTTTAAGTATATTTAACTATAAGTATACATGCATTTTAAATTTGATTTTTCCTGCGCATAGGGAAATGCTCCATTTAAAAAAAAAAAAAAAAAAAAAAAAAAAAACAGTCAAATTTTTACCTTTCCTCAAAAATCTATGAAAGAAATTGAGTCTTATCTCAAGATCTGAAATGTGTCACAGTGTATCACTATAGAAAAAAAAAATAATAATCATGCTACTACAATTAATTTGATCCAAAAAGTATAAAACCGCAAATGTCTAAAATACATGTATATTTCTTTCTTCGTCCCTCTAATCCCATGCACTTTTTGCGGCGAAGAGCGCTTTTCTAGTTCTTTAGTGATAAATGATCCATACACCGTGACAGCTGTCTACACGCGACCCGAAGGGAGATCTGGAAAACGGAAAACGCCCACCAGTAGGAAATCTGTCCTTCCTTCCGCCCGTCCTCCCGTAGGTGTTGCGGTCGGAATCTCCATACTCATTTCTCTTCTACGTCCCTATCCTAGTTCTATGCTTTAAACAGAGGGATGGGATGACCCACAGTGATGCTCTCTGAACGAAGAGAAGAGAGAACGCGGGGGGGGGGGATGAAGCAAGGGGCTTGTGTCCTGGGGGTCATCTAAGGAGGCAAAGTAAAGAGAAAACAGATAGATCACTTGACTTGGAGCGGAGAGATGCACCGATGCGGACGCAAATTAGCGTAGCTCCCGGGACTCTCCGATGTAAGAGCATCAGAAGGATGTTGTATGTCCAATGTATATATTTAAAAGCCACCCTGTAAGTATGATATATATGTATCTCTCTATTCTAAAAAAAAGTAAAGGCCGCTGGCGCTGTCAAAGCTTCTGGACCTATCTCCTCCTAAACCGTAGGGATTTGAGTTTCGACTAAGGTACCCACAGATTTGAAAAATTCCGAGGAACCTGCTAAGCTGATTTAAATTTCGAAAATCGAATTATTTTAGAAGATATTAATAAAAATCTGAAAAAATAAACCGAATGTTTGCCAGATTTGGCACAAAATCATTCATTCCTTTGCAACAAAGCGTTTCCAAGTATCTAGAATCGCGTGAAATTTACAAAGTTAACACAAAAAGCCTAATAACTTCTTCACCGTTTGCACGATCCGCTTGAAAGTTTTCATGATCATGTATAAAAATATAGAAAACAATCTGCGCTTCTTTAAAAATCTGAAAATCTACCCGTTCCCTCCTTTTTAAGCGATTTTTCGCTATTTTCAGCACTATTTTATTTCCGAGAGTCAAAAAAGTAAATCATTTGCGTGACAAAATTACCCTTTTCAAGTGAATATGACATCATACAATTGGGATTCAAATTCGTTTAAAAGAGATTTTCCAGATTACACAGTTTATTATCATTTTTTTTTCACAAATAAATCGTTTGCATGGACATGAGAATAGCTGTGTACACAAAACGAAATCTTTCGATTGCGAAAAGATTCCGCGAGTTTCCAGAACAGCATGAAATTTAATTTGGGTATCTCTCTATTCTAAAAAAAAGTAAAGGCCGCTGGCGCTGTCAAAGCTTGTTGGCCTATTTCCTCCTAAACCGTGGGGATTTAAGTTTCAACTAAGGTGCCCACAGATTCGAAAAATTCCGAGGAACCTGATGAGCTAAGTTAAATTTCGAAAATCGAATTATTTTAGAAGATATTAATAAAACACTGAAAAAATAAACAGAATGGTTGCCAAATTTGGCATAAAATCATTCATTCCTTTGCAACAAAGCGTTTCCAAGTATCTAGAATCGCGTGAAATTTACAAACATGAGTTACAATTACGCCAAAATAAAAACTATATGAAATAAGTAACTCAAAATGTGTTACACAAAGTTGACAATTTTCAAATAGTAAGTTCGCTTAGACAACAGGAGTTTAGAATTAGCGATTATTCGTTTTTCCAAAACAGAATAACTAATATCTTGAAAATGAAAAATAATTAAAATGCAGATTATTTTAAAGCCGGTTCTCGTCCAGCTGGATTATTTGCTACCAGTAGAAATATTTGGCGTTAACTATGCCATTATAGCAGTTATAGTACACTTTGGATATTTGCTAGCGCGATTTTATAAGTGAATTTTTCTGCATATTTATATTTAAACTTTTGAATAACATGTGAATTTGACTTTTGAATAACATTTGAATAACATGTGACTTTTGAAATACATCAAATGACTTGTGACACATATGTGTCACAAGTCATTTTTTACTTCCTTATACGTAGTATAAGGAAGTAATGTGATCCCGAAAAATTTTGGGGGCCTAATTTCGACAAAAAAACCGATTTTGACTACCTCTAAATTGAATTTTAAAAATTTTTTCGATGCATCTCATCGTAGGCTATCATGCACGATCATATTAATGCGTCTGCAACTCATTTTGACCAGCGGCCAGTCTATTGTGGCCAGTTTTTCCATGCCGTCTGTACGTACGTACATATGTATGTAACTCGCATATCTCAAAAACTATTGGTCGTAGAATGTTGAGATTTGATATTTAGGATTGTTCTATGATCTAGTTGTGCACCTCCCCTTTTGGTGATAATCGAATGGATAGTTTATGTACAGGACCGCCCAAAAGATTCGAAATACATTACGCTCTATGGGCCGATATTCATTAAACTCGCCTAACTCAAAAGCTATTAGGCGTAGAATGTCCACACTTCATATTTTGGATATTTGTAACATCTAGTTGTGCACCTCCCTATTTGGTTCCATTCGACTGGATAGTTTATCTACAGGACTGCCCAAAACATTCGAAATACATTACGCTCAATGGGCCGAAATTCATTAAACTCGCATATCTCAAAAACTATTAGGCGTAGAATGTTGAAACTTTATATTTAGGAACGTTGTAACATGTAGTTGTGCACCTCCCCTTTCGGTTCCATTCGACTGGATAGTTTATCTACAGAACCACCCAAAAGATTCGAAATACATTACGCTCTAAGGGCCGAAATTCATCAAAGCGTTTTTTAGAGGTATTGGGCTATTTCAAACGACTCAGAAGTGATATATGCTGTAAATCGTTAGAAAATGAATTTCTCCATTAAAAAAAGTGTCTTTATCATTTATAGTTCAGCTACAGGAACATTCAAAAGATTTCCAGTACATTACGGTCAATGGCAATTTTAGGGGCATTCATCCATTTCAAGCACAATACCGTCCTACCACATAAGTTAGGTAATGGTCCGACCACGGTCACGTGACTCCCTCAAGAACTATCCAAAAGTCGCCAAGCTTGGCGACTTTTGGTGTACGTGTGCATATTTAACTCTCAAATCTCAAAAAATATTATGAAATTTCATATATAAGATTGTTGTAACATCTAGTTGTGCATCTCGATTTTTGGTTCCAATCTACTGGAGAGTTTATTTACAGAACCACCGAAAAGAATTTCAGTACTTTAATGTCTATGGACATCTTCAATATAATACAACTGTAGACGGTCATTGTTTGGTACATGCCCAAAATCTCGCCGTCTGTCCTCGGCCTTGGCGAGTTTTGGCGAAATATCGCCAAATTTGGCGATATTCAGTTATTTGGTCCATGCCCAAAGTATCGCCATTTTTCATTGTCCTTGGCGAGTTTTGGCGAAATATCGCCATATTTGGCGATAATCTGTCATTGTTTGGTTCATGCTTAAAATCTCGCCAAATGTCGTCGAAATTGACGAGTTTCTCCGAAATATCGCCAAATTTGGCGTCAAAAATTATTTCGTATTTTGTATAACTGTAAAACTTTAACCCGTAGAATTTTGAACTTTTGTATTTAGAACTATTGTAATATTTAACTGTTTTCAATATCTATTTTGACAGCAATCGACTGAGAATTTATTTACAGGGTTTGCCAAATGACTTTAAATACATTGAGGTGTATGAATGCATTCAATTCATTGAAAGTCTGTGGTCAATGACTACTTTGGCTATCCCCAAAATCTCGCAGACTATCTCAAGTTTGTCGGCTTTTGGTGAAATATCGCCAAATAAAGTGTTAGAAGGAAATCTTTCAAATTGAACTCAGCTTGACGATATCGAAATATTTGGCTAGAAATCGCTAAATCTTACTATTATTGATACTTTATCTCTTTCAAAGAAATAAGTTTAGAGGAAGTGCGTCGAAAATATTTTTGATCTAATAGACGTGCAAGGAAGTCATGTGTTGGACACATCAGATTTTTTTTTCAGTAATTCTTAAATGTTTAAAAGGGATTTTATATTTGAAAATTTGTTTGAGAACATTGTTTTAAAAAATTTTGATACTAATTAATATAATTGCAAATAGTAATTTTTGAGGTTTTTGTCTGCCTAGATTTTGAATTGTATAGAACATTGTTTTACTTAAGTTTTCTTGGTACATTGTTTTACTAAATCCTTTGAAGTATGCTACTTGCTTGCTACTCGCCTATTTTAAATTGAATTGAACATTGTTTTACTATTACCTGCATTTGTAAATGTGTGAAATTTTTCTATGACTATTACTGTGTTTTTTCAAAGTGCTGGCAGGTCATCTGTTCATAAGAGCTGGGAGGAGGGGCTTTTGTTCCAAATAGCCATTTATGAACAAGTTTTTCCCACCTCTTATGTTTATCTTAATCTTTCAACTTACCTGAATTCCGGAGCTATCCTAAAAGCTGTAGTGAAAGGAAATTCAAATAGAGTTTTAAATAGGTGGTTTATTTGATTAACTGTACACCTAACGTAAACTAAACATCTTAAAGTCAAATAAATATAAAGGTACAGCTTCTCACTAAACTCATAAACTCTCATTAATCTCACCTAATACCGGCGTAAGCGAACGGCATTCAATTAATTAAGCCTCGCGGCGCGAACTCCCGTTCGTAAACAATCACCGTCTTGGATGGAGTGGTTGGTTGGTTGAGTAAGTATTACCCTGAAAGCCGATCGTCCAATGACGGGTGCACTCCAGAAGCCCGGTAAACGTCAGACCCAGAAGAAGCCGGGGTACAACTAAACCAGGGCATTCGCTGACGACGATCCAGTATAAAAGGGGCAAGTTTCGCAAAGCAGTCAGGCAGGCATGCCGAGGTAGCCTTGGTTTTTAAAAGCGAGCAGTTATGCTCTAGTTGAAGTTTAGTTATTTTTCAGCCGTTTTTAATATGATTTTAGTTAAATTTTAACAGAATAGTGCTTTAACGCTACAGCTAAATTAATGATGTTTTTCTTCAAGTCAGGCCCGGGAGGACAGGGGGACGTGTCCCCCTGCGCCCTCTGCTTGAGGCGTCCTTTGCGCCATAAGCCAATGAAAGAAATTCCTAAAGAATTACATTTTCATGTAAAGAAATTAACGTTGAAAAATTGTTTTAAACTAAATTTTTTTTCCCTCGAGTGCAAGGGCGGATTAAAGGGGGTGGGGCGGAGGATGTGACCGCCCCCCCCCCGAGAGAAAAGAAATTAATGTAAAAGATCCTATTTTACTACCATAAAATGGATGCATATGTCAATCTTCTAATTACCCCCCCCCCCCGCCAAAATTGCATTAATCCACCACTGCTCGAGTGTTCTAGTTTTCAAAATATAAAAATGTAGATTTACTATGAAGATACTATGAAGATTGTAGATAACTAAGAAGAATGAAATGTACGAAAAGTTTAACATTTTAAATATCTATGAACTGTAATATTCCCCTTATTCAATTGCCACCTGCTTGAAGGACTAACAGTCCATGATTTCTGAATGGCATCGACCCTCAGTCTGCTTTTACTTATATCAGTTAGTGGATTTTTTCGGTTGTCGATGGTAAAATACGATGTCTAAAAGTATTCGCGACATTTCATATTGATAGTGTAATTTTCTTTGTTTTTCACAAAATCATAGCTAGGGGTCATGAGGGCCCAGTGACGTATTATTGCAATTTTGTGTGTGTGGGGGGAAGCAGGGGCGTAGCCAGGGGGGATATCGGGATATGGATTAATGATCTCAAGATTAATGCCGTGCAGAAATTCCGTCTATTTATGGACATATAAGTTCAAATCTCCCCTCCCCCCCGAAAAATTTTCCTGGCTACGCACCTGGGGGGGGGGGGGAGGGTTAGTTGGAAGATTCACACACTCATCCATTTTATGGAAGTAAAATAGGATATTCAACATTTTTTTTCTCAGGAGGGACGATCTCCCCCTCTATCCCCTTTAGTCCCCTTGATTTTTTTACCTTCAAGACTTTTTACTATTATGCAGGAAAAGACTGCCAAGTGCGCCCTTCTGAGGCTTGCGCCCCTGGCACCTGCCAACCTGGCCAGCTCCTAGCTACGGCACTGCTTTTTCAAATTAATACTATGCCCCCCCGCCCCTCCAAATTAAATAAAATAA
Organism: Cheiracanthium punctorium; assembly: GCA_038373885.1. NCBI lineage: Eukaryota > Metazoa > Arthropoda > Arachnida > Araneae > Cheiracanthiidae > Cheiracanthium > Cheiracanthium punctorium. Next base: position 853,963 of record JAWZYV010008393.1, read on the forward strand.
AATGGAAATGTCATTTTCCCAGAAACTTAAAGCAATGGTGTTGCTAGAAGGGGGGGCAACAGTTGCTCCCCTTAAGTCTTTCATTGGTGCAGTCGCATACAACGCGAACCTTTTTTTTTACTGCTGTACAAAAATAAATAACTAATTAAGCCTTATAATTTTTTAACCTTGAAAAAGAAGGTAGTGTTCCTTTCTAAAGACAACTTTGCTAGTCGAGCTCTTTAAAAAAAAAAAAAAAAAAAAAAAAAAAAAAAAAAAAAAAAAAAAAGTGTGTAATCTTTACGCGCGATTGAAGTAAAACTTCTTTTACGTTTACGACACATATCACTGAAATGATTACACTTAAAATAAATATAATATTATAATTTAATTATATTTATTATTCATGTACTTTACAAAGATTATATAAATGTTATATTCATATTATTCATTGGAAGTAGGTACTTGGAGGTCATCATAATTTTTATGTATGGAATTATAGGTTTATGGTAATTATAATGTGAAACATAAATTTAACTCTCTAAATTTGCTAATTTTCTTGAAGATACAGCATCTATCGTTGTACCGAAACGCGTTGTTGATTGAAGTCGAGAAGTATTCATAGTTAGATCCAATTTTTCTTTAAAAAAATCAACTAACGACTGAGATTCTTGAGAACGAAAATTAACATTAAAATCTCCAGTAAGGATCATCGGTAATTCATGATAATTACTTAGAATCCAGGAAGTGTCCATGTTGTAGTATTATTCTTTAACTGTTTTCGTATACCATTGTTCCGTCTGAAGGTTGGGTCTAATGGAGGGGGATGTCCGTAGTCTAGTATTATACTTTAACTGTGTTCTTTAATTGATGTTTTCCTCTGTTTGTGGGGTTCGAATGCAGGTAGTGTAACTTTGTTGTGTTTTTCTATCACAGTGTTCTTAAACATTGATTTCGTCTGCTAGTAGGTTTCGAATTATTATTCTGTATCCATGTTTTTAAACTGCAGGTTCTGTCCATTGTTTGGGATTGATTGCAGCCAGGGTCCGTTTCTTACGTACTAACATTTCTTAAAATACATCTTTTGGGTAAAATAATAACAGACACGACATACATAATATTTAGGAGTTTATTGGCCTAACGGCCAATGCAACTGGCATTTGACAAATAATAATATCACTTCACTTCGAAACTATTGCCTATATTCACTACGAAATAGTATTCTAAGACAATTATGTAATTAAAACACGTCTGAAACCAGTAATTACTATATATCACGCTCATAAGTCTATGCATTTAATTTTTTGAAGTTTTGATAATTCAACGATCTCCATTTACTTCTTGGAAATATAAATAGCCTGAGATGCGCAGAAGCAGAAGATGCGCAGTTACCCAGTGTGCGTAGCGCCATCTGTTTGCAACAACGGCGTTATCCAACTTTCTAAGCGAAGTGTCCCCTCCTATAAATTTACCTTCGTGGGATCGAAGTATGATCCTCCAACAGTGTTCTTAAACGAAAATTTCCCTCTACTGTTTAGGTACATTTGCAGCCAAAGTCCCTTTAATTGTGGTGTTCCATCTCCTTGTTCTTAAACCGATGTTCTGCCTTGAAGTTGGGTTAGAATCCAGGAAAAGTGTTCTTAAACTGACATTTCCAACTACTTTTCCGGTTCGATTGCAGACAGGTTCCATTTCTTTGTGCTTTTCCAAAACCTTGTATATTATTCATCTAAAAATAAGGATTATCGACAACCTCCTGTGAGGTTGGGATTACATGTAAAATATTATGTTGGATGTACCTTCAAAACGCTTATCGATATATAAATAAAGATTGATGTCTCAAAGAAATGGCGAGAAATCGCCGTTTCTTTCCCTAACAGGTTCCCCGTATTTTACACGATGAATGTTAAAGCGTATCATGAGTTAGTCAAAATACTAAAACAGCTTTCTGGTAAGCGGACGCCAAATATTAATCACTGCACCAAGTCGTTTATTTTAAAACGCGTTTGGCATTTGTATGTTCATCAAATACCACCACGACAGTAATAATTCTATGTCTGAAAATAAGTACTAGCCACAATCTAACGATACACAATCAAGAAAATAAACGTTAGACCTCTTAAAAACAATTTAATTCAAAAGTTATTTCCCAACGGAAATCTTCACAAACTTCTCAGAGAGTATAGAATTTTACAACTAGTTGCCATCGGCAAAACGAAACGAGATATTTAAATACATATTTTGTGGATAACGTTGCCATCTCAAGAAAAACTAAATAATGATAGTAATGATAATGCATTTTTAACAATGAAGTCCGCGAAAGGAGCGAGCGGTCGAAAATGTAGGATTTTTCGTGATTCTTCTTTTTCAGGCGCGCTTGCCGTGGAGTATATGACATATACGTCACTTCCTTTACTGAGCGTTACTTCCGTCAGAAAAAAAATCTGAGTTACCCCCTAGTCGCGACTAAAGAAGTTTTACTTCAAAAAAAAAAAAAAAGAAAGAAAACCCTTTTTAGTAATATTATCATTTAACAAACTTTACAAATTAGTAATTTTTTCAGAGTAATTTTAACGACGTGTAACGAAACACAACCCAAGCAGCAAGAAATCCACGGCCTCATCGCGGCCAACTGTCTTCACGGGACCCCAATTTCACCCGTTCGACCTCGGCGCAGGACTTCCGTTGAAGGTTGGGGATGTCAGGTCGGGTGACGGCGGGGTCGCCGCGACTGAAGAGAGAGGAGAAAGCAAGAGGGGGTCTGGGTACTGGTTTTCGTGACGTCACAAGAAAGGATGGGATTTGGAACAGTTTGCATTGAGTTCAATGGAAGAAATGGAATTAATAATGCCAATAAATACGAGTAGCTTAATTTTTTATGACGCATTGAAGTAGCATTTTCGTTTTACAACACTTTGTTCTTAAATAATAGTGAATCAACAATATTTTTTGTCAGAAATTAATGAAATAAATTGGTACTGAATTTAAAGCAGTTTCAGCATTCTATGCAGTATGTTTTGCATTTCGGGTTAGCAAATACATTCTAAATAATATAATGGCTACTCAATGTTATCATTTATCTAAAATAATATGTATATGGATTAAATTTATACGTTGTATAAGCATAAAGTCATATTTTTAAGTAAGTAAAAGTAAATATATTTTTAAGTAAAAATAATAATTTTTATTAATTTTACTTAAAAACTGAAATACATTATTTAGTTTTGCTTCGTTTTAATAAGCTTTTTGAAAGAATTAATGTTAAAAATATCCAGATTCATAAATAGTCATCTTAAGCCATTTCGTGACGTCACAAGAGAGGATGGGATTTCAAAGAGTTTGTATTGAATTCTATGGAAGAAATCTGATCAATAATGTCAATAAACACTAGTAGCACGAGGAATATAATCAGAAATTTCCACAATTAATATTTTAAAAACTTGTACAATACATACTATATATAATTATGTTATACAGACTCCTAATGTCAAATTTTATTAGAAGCAATTAAAGCACAAAAACAAGAAAATAAAAAGTAAAAGCTTTTACCCAAACCTTACAAATACTATAAAGTTTTTCATGAAAGCACTACAAGTGTTTGCTTTAATTTTTTCTAGATAAGACTTTCAAATATCACATTGAGACATTTGAAATATACATAATTAAATATTTTTAAAAAATAGTGAGTATAACTCTTGAATATGTAAAACTGTCTAAATGCTCTCAGGGGTTTTCATGTGAAATATATTGCAGTAATACATATACTTTTTTGTTATTGTTTTTAGCATAGCAGTAATAAATTTTCTTTTTTGAGTTAATTTCCAAATCTGTGTTGATACTTAATTTCAGAATTTTCAACAGATTCCGATAAACCGTTTAGTTGGAAATATTTCTTTAATAAATACCTTCTATATTTTTGTTTTTCTAAGTATCCAGCAAATAGATTTCTCTCTCTTTTTTTTTTAAATAAATAAATCAACCATGAGATCCGCATTGAACCTTAAGCTACTTGGTATGTGCAGTGGAAGGGGATCTGCGTTTAATTTATAATTAAAGGTGAAATTTTCTTAACATAGAATTGCCATGAAACTCTTGATACATTTCTTAATTACAAAAGAATTTATATTTTCCTTTGCATTATTTTTTTCGGTTTCCTCAATATCTTTTTCCTAAACGTTTTCTCTTCTTTTAGTAGGATCAGTTCTTTCTTGTTTTTTGGTAATATCGGATATACAGGCTGGTAAGCTCAAAAAAATGCACGGGATAGCATTCGGTTCTAATTTATAATGCTTTCTTTTTACAGTTAAAAGTGCCCCATCTGATTTTAAAATAGCATCGTCTTTTAAAAGATCTTCATCTCGAAAATGCTCAATACAAACATACGTATTTTTTCCTGGGGACCAATTTTTCTTGGAATATTTTTAGTCCATTCGGCCCGCTTTACTTCGTTTTTTGGGAAAAGTGAAAACTTTTACATTTTCTCCTCTTTTGTAATTAGCTTTACTTACAGCCTGGGACGCAGCAAACGGAAGCATAATGATTGCTAGAACAAAAGAACAGAAATCAATAAAACTAACGCAAAATACGGCAATTTTATATTTTTATGTACTCTATAGCTTAATAACTATTATCAATTATGTCTTATTAAGAATAGAGATTGCTGACTTACCATTAGTATCCATAAAAGGCACAAAACATCTTAGTTTCTTCTACTTTTTCGTATGATTCTAATGCTTTTAACGGAGAAAAGTCCATCCTCTCTTGTGACGTCACAACACCTCCACGCGTTCAGTACCCAGGCTCGCCTTGTAATTGTCTACTCTCCCCCTCCCTTCCCGGGGGCTCCGGTGACGGTCCCTGGACTGTCTACACCGGAGGGATTCTGTGCGTCTCTGGGCGCCTTGTAATTGTCTACTCTCCCCCTCCCTTCCCGGGGGCTCCGGTGACGGTCCCTGGACTGTCTACGCCGGAGGGATTCTGTGCGTCTCTGGGCGCCTTGTAATTGTCTACTCTCCCCCTCCCTTCCCGGGGGCTCCGGTGACGGTCCCTGGACTGTCTACGCCGGAGGGATTCTGTGCGTCTCTGGGCGATTTCCCGAGGATTCCCCGACAATTTGCTCTCTTATCCTGATTGAGTCGAGATTGTATCTCTTGCCTTAGGGACGTTTTTAATGAGCTATACCATATAAATTTTCCACTTCAAATTGATGAAGAAAGTGGTTCTTACGGAAAAAACACTCAAAATACTGGTGTTAAACAATAAAGTAAATAAAAAACTTTGTAAAAAACACACTTTTTTTTTTTTTTTTTCTCTTTTCAGTTCCCTGTGTTGCTTGCAACTAAGGGCTTGGACTGACGAAGGCCAAAACAATTTTTGGTTGAAACGTGCGTATCCTCTTACCTATAACATCTTATGTGTGTTTTTTACAAAGTTTTTTATTTACTTTAAAGTGGTTCTTAATTCGGATAATTAATTTCGTCAAATAAAGATGCTAATTAACCGGTAGTTATATTTTCAAAATATAGTAACTTTTAACACCCATCAACACCTAATGTAGTATGCTAAATTTCACAATTTAACCAATATAATTTTTATTCGCCCTTTCATTTTTATAGAATTTAAGACATATCTAGCTCTCTTAAAATATTTTCCTATTAAATAAGAAATAAATATCTAATATTTAGTCATGAATCTAGTTTAATAATATTTTAGAAATCAGATGAGTAAATTATTTCTGTGTTAAAACGTTGAAACTTGTGCTGAACATAAATAAATCGTTATGCATATATTTAATTACATTATTTTAGTGTCACATAAATTAAAATATATATTGTGATATTTTGAGTATTTACAAGAGAAAATTCTTCTTGGATAAATTCAAAATGTCCCAGTTTATTACAAAGAAATTCAGCGATTACATAATTAAATTTATAATAAGACTTATATTAAATGCAATACAAAGAAGCACATGGGAAAGTATTTGTGCTGACCATACAGAGTTATATAAGGACTTTTAAAATGCTCAAAATGCTAGTTAAAGAATGAAGAAATGAAACTAGTTCATTTGCAATGCTCACGTTTAATTTCAATGTTATAAAAAGAAATAGGTTTTGGGAAATATGTAATGGAAAAAATATATTTTCAGTATTTTATTATTTTTTTAAATATTTGATGTTTTATTCATTTAAAAAAGGTTGCAAAGTCGCTGTAAATCATAAATTGCTTACTTCGACTTCAGATCCAATTATATTATGCATGCAATTTTATTTTCTGTTCAGCAGAGATTTCAACAAGTAACAAAAGTACATTTGTTTTAAGTGAACAAACACAGAAATAATTTACTAACCTTTTTAAATTGAGTGTGTTTCTTGTTGGTATGTTATCTTGTGTAAGCCGTTAACTTTCGAATATGCCACCCAACACTTTGCATCGCAACACAGCACTGTGTCAAACGAAGCTAACTGAACGCTCCTGAAAAAAATACTGCCAGGCAGAATGAAAAAGGGGCTTCTTTTTGGATGGAAGATAAAAGAGATAGGAGAGGGCGAAATTCAAATCGACGTGAGGGGGGGGGGTAGCGATGTTGTACTAGGAAGCAGCATCTCCCTTTCATCCCCCTCCCCCACAGACAACGCCATCTCTGAATAGTCCTTTCGAAAATGGACGTCGAACAAAAATTCCCGAGTACTAGCCGATGAAATACACAGTCGGCCAATTTTTTACCGAACTCTTTTGCTGCCTGGGAAACACACCTATTTTATCCCAGACTCTCATAATTTTACACTTCTTTCGCGTTTCCATATGATAAGGTCATAGCGTCAAGCAGAGGGAACATGTATGTTCCTTGAAAAACCATGCTGAGTAACACGATTTCTAAGCACCCTTTTTTATCTTCCCCTATATTTCGCACACTTTCAGGCGACAAAACGAGATTACCTCCATCCATCTGGGTCGGGTCTGGCATGGGTGTCCGGTATCTGTAAACGGGCATCCCCCCCCTCCACCGATCTGTCCATAGAAATATATATCTGTATGGCGCGAATGTTTCAGATGTACGTGTACGAGTGTTCAGAAAAAAAAGAAAAAATTCCAACTCCCACTAAATACTAGAATCCACTGTAGTATGGTAGTAAAAGAGGGGGGCTGTGGGTCTTCTCCATAAACAAAAAATCTGATGTGTCCAACACATGACTTCCTTGCACGTCCATTAGATCAAAAATATTTTCGACGCACTTCCTCTAAATTTATTTGTTTGAAAGAGATAAAATATCAATAATAGTAAGGTTTAGCGATTTCTAGCCAAATATTTCGATATCGCCAAGCTGAGTTCAATTTGAAAGATTTCCTTCTGACACTTTATTTGGCGATATTTCACCAAAATCCGACAAACTTGAGATAGTCAGAGAGATTTTGGGGATAGCCAAAGTAGTCATTGACCACAGACTTTCAATGAATTGAATGCATCTATACACCTCAATGTATTCAAAGTCATTTGGCTCACCATGTAAATAAATTCTCAGTCGATTGCTGTCAAAAAAGATATTGAAAACAGTTAGATATTACAATAGTTCTAAATACAAAGTTAAAAAATCTACGGGTTAAAGTTTTAGAGTTATACAAAATAGGAAATAATTTTTGGCGCCAAATTTGGCGATATTTCGGCGAAACTCGTCAATGTCGACGACATTTGGCGAGATTTTAAGCATAAACCAAACAATGACAGATTATCGCCAAATTTGGCGATATTTCGCCAAAACTCGCCAAGGTCGAGGACAGACGGCGAGATTTTGGGCATGTACCAAACAATGACTGTCTACAGTTGTATTATAATGAAGATTTCCATAGACATTAAGGTACTGAAATTCTTTTCGGTGGTCCTGTAAATAAACTCTCCAGTAGATTGGAACCAAAAATCGAGATGCACAACTAGATGTTACAACATTCTTATATATGAAATTTCATAATAGTTTTTGAGATTTGAGAGTTAAATATGCACACACGTACACCAAAAGTCGCCAAGCTTGGCGACTTTTGGCATAGATCTTGAGGGAGGCACGTGACCGTGGTCGGACCATTACCTAACTTATGTGGTAGGACGGTATTGTGCTTGAAATGGATGAATGACCCTAAAATTGCTATTGACCGTAATGTATTGGAAATCTTTTGAGTGTTCCTGTAGTAGAACTATAAATGATAAAGACACTTTTTTTAATGGAGAAATGCATTTTCTAACTCTTTACAGCATATATCACTTCTGAGTCGTTTGAAATAGCCCAATACCTCTAAAAAACGCTTTGATGAATTTCGGCCCATTGAGTGTAATGTATTTCGAAGGTTTTGGGCAGTCCTGTAGATAAACTATCCAGTCGAATGGAACCAAAAGGGGAGGTGCACAACTAGATGTTACAACTATCCAAAATATGAAGTTTCGACATTCTGCGCCTAATAGCTTTTGAGTTAGGCGAGTTTAATGAATTTCGGCCCATAGAGCGTAATGTATTTCGAATCTTTTGGGCGGTCCTGTACATAAACTATCCATTCGATTGCCACCAAAAGGGGAGGTGCACAACTAGATCATAGAACAATCCTAAATATCAAATCTCAACATTCTACGACCAATAGTTTTTGAGATATGCGAGTTACATACATACGTACGTACGTACGTACAGACGGCATGGAAAAACTGGCCACAGTAGACTCGCCACTGGTCAAAATGAGTTGCAAACGCGTTAATATGATCATGCATGCTAGCCTACGATGAGATGCATCGAAAAAAAATTTTTAAATTAAATTTAGAGGTAGTGAAAATCGGTTTTTATGTCGAAATTTGGCCCCCAAAATTTTTCGGGATCACATTACTTCCTTATACTACGTACAAGGAAGTAAAAACCAGCGCTTAAACTATAAAATTAAATATACTTCTACAAAGATGAATTAAATTATACTTCTACTTTAAAGTGCATTCATATATTGCTACAAAAAGCAGTGTGTCATTGTATTACTTAACAGTATGCAATTTAATTAAGAAATTTTGAAAAGGACTTTTAAAAGATAGTATAATTATTCTAAGCACTATGATTTAGAAGAATGATTTGCTTTCAAAAAAACTAGTTTTTCAAACTGATTATCGCTCAGTAAATTTCTTTTTGGAGCATTTATAATACCTGCAAAGGAAAAAAAGTCTTTCGACAGGAGCACTAGTCGGCAAACTTGTGTTAAATTTCATGAAAATTTCTTTTACTGTCGGATGTGAATTTAGAACTTTGAAATCTGTTGATTTTTTCGGAAAGAAACTGCAGCAATTGGAGTTCAACCGCATTTTGAGAATTTGTGGTATATGGTTCGCAGTCATTAAATTCAAACCTGTCATCATCATTTGTAGTAGTTTTATCTTCAACTTCTCTCGCACTACTCTAAAATTACTTCATTTTGATAAGTACAACATTAAAAATTGAAAAGCTTACTGAAATGTTTCATTTATTTCATCCAAGCCAATAAAATAAAATCTTAAATTATGATAAGAAACATAAATTTATGGTTCAAGCTCTTAAAGCGAATTCAAAACCATATTTAATATTTTTTAATACAGACATCAATGGTGAGGTTCAAATTTCTGAGAACTCGAACACGATCCATCCATGATTCTAAATATAGGATGAGAAAAAAATGAGTAAATGATGAACAATTAAAATTAATAAAAGAAACTTAAGGTTTACTTAGATTTCCAAACAAGACAATTTAAAAAAAATTATATACTATGTATACTGTTTCTCTCTCATCCTTTTTTAAAAAATAGGACAAGCATGCTTTGATGGAAAGAGAAGTAAATATGACTTGCAGAACATTCAATTAAAAAAGTTTGAAAAAAAAGGCGTTGAAAAGCTTGTGTATTAATATTTATGACTTATTGAATTCAGTTAAACATTTGAACAAAAGAACTCAGATTAATCAATTTCATGATAGGATTGAAGTTTTACCTTTAAGAGAGTTTTACAATTTGTAGTGGTTTTGAATGCTCCACTTACGATAGACCTTTTGGGTTGGAAAAGCTGGCACTGACCCTTAACTTTCTCATTTGCATCTACAGATAAAATTTGAAAAAAAAAATTCCACTGAGAATTGCACAACGACTTGCAAATTCATCTAAACTGGAAGTTTGATCCATCTCTTAATATAACTTCAGAAATACTGACTGGCTTATTTTTCTGTAACTTGGTAACGCATTTGAAAGGGTTTATAAATTCTTTTACAGAAATCCAGTGAATATTCCTCAAATATGTTTTTCCCCTTTTTCAGCTTCATTCACATTTGTGAATCAGTTATCAGCAATACAGAATGCCTAATAGACCAACTATCATTAAACTAATCTAAGTAGGCGTGTGAGATTTCTTCCCTCCTTCTTGCTAAATATAACCTAAGAGTCTCAAAAAATCCTAACACCTCTTTAGTTACCATTTCTAACACAAAATAGAGCAGATGCAACAGAATTGTTTATGTCATGAACTGGGGAAAAATTTATGCCAGCAGTCCTATTATTTTTGTATTTTTGTTTAATTTTTCCAAACCTAGCTAATTTTGATGTTAGATTAATTGAACTTCAGAATGAAAAATGTATTTTCGGTATTTTGAAAATACAAAATACATTGAAAATTTATTTTAAAATACATTTTCAAAATACTTTGCTTTTTCTTGTGAAAATACAAAAGTATTTTGAAAATAGTACTTCAAATACATGTATTTGCGATACTGCCCAACTCTGATTATGAAAGCGCTATGGGCGTCAACAGAATATTTTTCCGGGTGGGATGGGGGGAGATTGGCCAAGATTACTTCACCATACCGTTACTATGATGGAAAGAGAGAAAAAGAAGAAAAAAAAAAAAAGAAAGAAAATCTGAAACACTTTCAGATTTTAAAGACGCACTAAAGGGCTATATATTGAAAGTGTATCATAATTTACGCGTAGTCCCTATTTTTCTTCCTTATTCCATTAAGTTGGAAAGTGCATCATTATTCATAAGTGTGCCGTATTTTTCTTCCTTGTTCCATAAAACCCTTTGTTGGAATCGAAATCTATCTTAAAATCGCCTATTAAAACTATTTTACAATCTTCGCGAAGGATATTACAACTATACTTCACCGTTTTAAATATTGGTTCGAATGTGCATCCTAATCTATGAGTATGCCGTGTTTGTCTTTCTTAGGTTCATTCCTTCTTTAACGCCCCGACTCTCGCTAAGGTGGCGATAGTTAAACATGTGCAGTTACAAGGACGATTTTTTGTATTTATGTGGCAATCGTAATTTAGAATTAAAACGGCGATTTGGAACAACATGTAAGTACAGCATTCCGTTACATTTTTGTTTATTTTGGGTTGCCAATCAATGTAGTTTTAATAATCAAGTGTCTTCAAATTCCTTAACAGGTGCGTTTATCGCTAATTTATGTTCACTTCAGTTTTCTTCTAGTTCTTTTGGGAGCGTTGAAACTTGTGCATAACTCCTAGAGACCCATGACTGCAAAGCTCGCCAAAGTGCTGGGATATTTTAGGTTGGTGAGAGTGGGGGCGTTAAAATAGGAATCAACTCTTTCTTTTACCATAAAACACATCTTTGGAATTGAAATCTATCTTAAATCGCCTACTGAAACTATTTTACAATCTACGCCAGTCATATTTCAACTATATCGCGTAGACATTTTAAATACTGTTTGGAATGGGCATCATAATCCATGAATGGACCGTGTTTTCCTTCCTTGTTCCATAAAACACTTCTTCGGAATAGAAATCTATATTAAAATCGCCTACCAAAACTGCTTAAATATTTGCGCCAGGCATAGTCAAACTATACTTCACCTTTATAAATACCATTTGGAAAGTGTATCGTAATCTATGAGTTTACTGTATTTGTTTCTCTGTTCTATAAAACACTTCTTCGGAATTAAAATCTATATTTAAATCGCCTACTAAAATTATTTTACAAAATTCGCCAGGCGTTTTCTAACTATACTCAAAATATATTTATAAAAATTGAAAAGTGACACGACGCGCTAATTGTAGGAAAATCGTGTCTACACAAAAACCGTGATCGAGCGAAATAGCATTCAAGTGCTAAAAAAACAGTTACAAAAAGGGCATGCAAAATCCAGGGAGGGAGAAGTGCTCCCCCCCCGTGTTCTATGTTGCCAACGCCTATGGAAAGCGCCCTCATCATCCTTTGTCCATCGCCCTCTCAAGGCACCCAGCACGGGCCTGCTTCAAGTTATATAAAATAAAACCGGCCAATCGAGTTCTATATTTTTCATGATGTTTTCATCCTAAAGTTTTGTCAAATAAGTTAAAGAAGATGATACTAAATTAGCTCTTATGGAACGTTAAAGTGACTTGTCAGCTCTCATGAAGTTTAATAGCCTGTGAAAAATGTTACCCTAATGTTCTATTTATGAACCAAATAAAAATCGATGTCGCCTTTATCTCAAGTGCTATCTTTATTTCTCTACTACTCTTCATTTGCGGCCATCTACTCTCAAACACAAGTTTTGTCTCCAGGTGTTGACTTCTCTACAAAATAACGTAGGCTGATAGCACCATTGGAGACAACATTATAGCCTTTTCAACTTGCTCATCTTTACCAGCTCTATTACGTTTGCACTCCATATTTTCATTTTGTTTATCTCTTCTAGTAAGATCATCACGATTTTTCAAAATTTTACACAATAAAGGCTGAGAAATGTTTAACTGCGCTGCAGCATTGCGCTGACTCATTTTTGGTAACCTGTCATAACGATTTAAAATTTCGATCTTTTGTTTTAACGTTAAATCATTTCGCTTTCTGGCTTCCATATCGACAAGCTGCATGTAAGGGAGTAAGGCATAAAATGTGAATACGCTCCTTCTGAGTTCCGATGATGTCCAGTTCACATGCACTGAAGATTGAGGGGAACTCCAGGGGTAAACAATGTATTGAAGGAAACGTTCTCAGGAAAAAAGCTCCCGTTCCGTCTATCTATCATGTGAGGGGTGTGGTTTTATGGGTTACCGTTTGTTGGCTCATTCCGACTGGTCATAAGAAAAGCCATAAGTTTTTTGATTACAATGCCCAGCAAGTGAAAATGGGCCAGAAAAGGGTTATCTGACCACTGACCACCAGCAGGATGTGCGTGGAGGGGAGGGGGAATTCCAGGAAAGTGTAATTCCTCACTCCTTTGTTCATTCCCCATTTCCCTAGGTGGAAGAGGGAGAATTCTGGGAAATTCAAACAACAGCAAAGGGAAAGAAAAGAATGGGTTCCTTCTGAATACATTGTGAATATTCCTTTGCAAGTTAAAATGAGGTTCGAAAACTGATAACATTAACCGATGTAATGATCACATAAAGCGATAATTTTAACATACAAATGAATAGAGAAAATCGGGACCAAGTGATTTCGATAACAATAAGCGATTGATAACATTAACCGCGATCACTGTAGTTGATAATTTAAAAAAATTCGGCTGTATTCAGGGATTCCACTTTTCAAATAAATGCGTGCTTTACTTTTTGGCGGTCGAACCATTTCCCATATTGATTGCTGCTAAGTCAATGCTTCGAATGATTTCCTGAAAAAACGCTTGCAAAATGGCGTATGTTGGCACTTTGGTGAGGCTTAGATTTGAAACTGGATTTTATTTGAGACTGGGATATATAATGACACTGGTTATAGATAAAAATGAATGTTGGTATGTGTGTATGAGGTTGAAAAACTCCAGCACCGTTGCACCATGAAATTTGGCCCGCCTAAGTCTTTTATCATTGAGAAGCTTTTTATGCTATCCCTTTTCCTCTAACTTGCCACTAGGTGGCGCAGCAGAACTTGGAATTCTATTCCATTTGGCCGTTTACTATGTGAATATCGTCCAACCGATTTCGATGAAATTTGGTATACGCGGATATTAGAACACGGAGAATATTTTTCAGTATCCATTTTGCTGTAACTTGCCACTAAATGGCGCTGCAACGCATTAACTTCTATACCGTTTGACTGATCGGCATATACTTACACATTTCAGAAGAACATATTCTAACTGTGTTCCTTTTGATGTTACTCACCACTAGATGGCACTGCAATGCATTATTATTTTAACTCGCTACTAAATGACGCTGCAGCAGGCCAAATTCTTGACCATTCAAATGGTCGCTATGAAAATTAGTATACATAGCTATTTGAACAAAGAATATTTTGGCTTTATCCATTTTGCTATAACTCGCCACTTGACGGCACTGTAGCAAATCATTACTTTAATTAACCACTAGATCGCGCTGCAGTGTATCACTTCTTGACTGTGCAACTGATCGCTATGAAAATAGGTATACATAGATATTTGAACACGGGGAAGTGTTTCGCGTTAGATGTCGCGTCAACACATGATTATCAGGGCTGTCCAGCCGATCGTCCTGAAATTTCGTATTCATCGATATCTGAATGTGAAGAATATTTTCGCCGTATCCGTTTTGCTAAAACTAGATTGAGCTACGCCGCATGGCCTTCTGCACCGTACAAATGATTGCCTTGAAATTCGGTATGCACGGTTATTGAATACAATATAATGCGATATCCATTTTGCTATATCTCTTTATTACAATAAATAGTAATCACCACAAATCGTAATATCAAAAAGTCCATTCCTTCCCGTGCGAAGAACGGGTACTTCAGCTAGTATAATATATATGTATGTATAATAAAATGGTTAGTCTCGACATCAGGCTTGATTAATTGCATTCTCAACATGGATTCAAACCGTGGAATGGTCAGCAGTTCCCGCTACCAAACTGCAGCTTAACGACCATTCGACGGGCGGACTCTACAATGGAGTTGTAAAAGTTGGAATTTTGTCAAAAGACAGAAAATTTTCATGCCTGAGAAATGCAGACTTTTCTACTTGGTGACCTACTTGACTTGGTTTTCTACTTTTCTTTATGGGATAGGAAGAATGTTTTCAAATCCTTAATTAGAAATATAATTTTTAAAAGCTGCTAAATATGTTTTGTCCAGAAACTGTAAAATCCAAAACATGATATGATTAAGCATAATTAACAGATTAATTACATTTACCACAGCATATTTATTAATTACAATCATTTATAATTTTAAATTCACAAAATATAAGTACCGTAATCCTCCCTATAGCACAGTAGATTCGCTCCGTGTTATAGGAAAACGCGTTATTGGAGTATTCTCGTATAACGCGCTCTATGACCCCGTATAACGCGTTATGTACAAATGATTCAAGTAAATCAAATATTAAGGAAAAACTAAATATGTGCATCTTATTAAAATCAAATTAAGAACATTTTAAATAAAATACTCACATATATCTAACTAAAAAATAGTTATTTTAAAAAAAATTACATAATTCCAAAAATAGCTATGTTACATGTTTATTTGCTATCGGAGCTATCTGAAATAACATTCCGCCGATATCTTTTTTTAATAAAATGTTCAAATATTTAACAATTTGAAGCTACAGAAATATAATCTGGGAAATCCCCGCGTTATATGGGGGAAAACACGTGTTATACAAGATACATGAAATCGCGTAATATGAAAATGTGTTATAAGAGTACCGTGTTATAGGGGGGATTACTGTATACTGCTATTAGTGTTTAACTTTGTAAAGATATTTTTTCATGACCATGACCAAGATTTTTTAGTTTTACAGATAATATATGGTTGTGTGTTTTTCAAGTACCTACAAATAATATAAAATGAATTTTAATTAATCTTCATTTTGTATTTAATTACAAATTTGAAAAGTGATACTTTATTTTTAATAAAATTAATATTCGGCCTGAGCTATTTGTTACATCTCTGATAAAATTAAAATTTAGTTCCATGTGCTAGAAACAACAATGATTTCTCAGGCTTAGTACTTAACTGCAATAGTTGACCTGTTGTTCAAAGATGCAGTATTACTTTATTTTCACAAATTTAAACCGTTCCGAAAAAAGAGTGTGAACCATGTAACTATAAACTATAACAAGTGATTTGAAAAATAAATAAATAAATAAAACATACATTTTCTTAACATGTAATCTATTTATTCATTGCCGCTTCCACTGTGTACACACATATACACAATATTAATGATTACTATAATTAATATGTATGATTATTACATAATTAACAATTACAGAAGAAAACATAATATACAATTATTATACAAAATTGTTTAGAAATAGAAACATTATTCACTATCACTTTCAGCATTTCGAATCATTTTCCATCGTTTCCAAGCTTTTTGCCCATGAGCAGTACTTTTGAACAAATTAGCAATATTCTCTGGAGGAAGGGATAATTCAGAAAATCTAACTGATGTCAGACTTTCCAAAAGGCAGTCAGGAGCAACAGTAGAATTTTCAGTTGATGTCTTTAATTGCACTTCAGAATTGGGAGCAGTTCTCAAACTATTTAAGTTCAGCAGAACAGCTTGTTCATATGGAAATATCAGAAGTTCTTCTTCCTTTTCCTTCAAAGGCACTAAAAACATTGAACTCTTTAATAGCATGTGAATAAATTCATCACTTACAGGTCGTTTCCTGTAGAATTCATTCTCCTCGTTGATTGATGCACTCTTTTTACGATTGAATAGAAATTCTCGTGGCACTCCGAGATACTTAAACAAACAGCTATCTAAAGTATCCACATTTCTAAAAGGATCTTTGCCTGTATACATTTGCATACTGATCAAGTAATCAGCAGATTGGGTATCAAAAACATTTCTCATTTCTGTATTAAACATATGTAGCAAACAGTCTGAAGGTTCTCTACAATCATGAACTATTTTTTCAATTTCATTACTCTCAAATATTTTATTCAAACCTTTAACAAAAGCTGCTTCACTCAAATTTTGAATATCAAAAAAGAATGAGCAACTTTGAGAAGAGATACATATCCAGGTTAGCTCTCCAGAACGAGAGATTTCTGGTCCATGAAAAGATACGCCTAAACTGCAGCATTGGGTTAGATGTTCTACTGCTCTAAAAAAATCTGAAGAAATGCTATCAATAATGAAATAATCATAAGAACATCTCTTCAAATGTGAGGGTAAATACACAAATAAGCTGCTTTCCGTATGATCTTTTAGATCAGGCGTTTTCATTCTTTCATCTTCATCTGATACGCCGTTCGATGATTTCTGGGACTGATTAAAGTTAGAACCATCAAAATAATCTGTAGCTTTTTCAAGAAGTTTCCAGGATGACACATTTGAAAATTTTGTATGCATTGTTCCTAAATATTTCCGAGAAGAAAGCTCATACACGTGCTCAAACGTAACAAGGTCGTTTTTCAGTAAAACCAGTTTTAAGACTCCTTCAAAAGTCTCATTATTAATAGTTGTTATTTCCAATTTCGAATCGAAAAGGTCACACAACTCATCAACTGTTGCCTGCATTATTGCAAAAAGCTAGCAAAATTAATAAAACACAAACCACTTTATAAAAGCATAATAAGACCGAATATATAGTGAATCTTTACGATCACTGGCAAATGTCACAAACAAAATAAACAAATGGAAGTCAATGGGGGCCGTGTCTACGCTGCCGGCCGGCCGGAAACGGAGTACTTCGGGCTCTGCTGCCGGCTTGTGCAGAAGTAGTAATTTGGTTTGCTGCACAGATATGGGCGTGATTTCAAAAGATGTAAATAAGCCGGCCGTACGCTTCCTGATTGGCTCATTCGGAACCGTCTTATTTGCCTGGTCTGCCAAAATAGAAAATGAATCGCGGGGTGTATTTAAGGTTTCACGCCAACAGGAAGTTCTTATATGCACTCTTTGTGTTTACGTTTCCCTATTCGGACAGTGCGATTTACCAAATTTTTAATTAAAGATGTGGAGAGAAAGAAATGATTTTGTTTTGATTATAAAAGTTATTTATGCTGTTGTAATTTTATTCACTGTTTAAAATATTATATTTTAAAAGAATTAAAAATTACTTAAACTGCAAGTGTATTAACCAAATTGTTGCATTGATCATTTTATTTATTTTTAATTATTATTATCTATTTTTAATATGTATCGTTCAAATACTAAACATTTATTACCCGTTACCTTGCCAACTTTTTATTAAGTAAAATCCTGTTTTTAACGAAATCCTTAAATCTAAATAAAAAGCATGAAAATATTTTAATTTTATATGTGAACTGTTTGTTTTTCTAAATAAAGTAATATAATACAAAGAAAACTACAACAATACAAACGACAAGTTTTATCATAAGTTAATATTATTTGGAAGCATTGATTTTATTGAAGCTTCTTTTGATTATCCAGATTTACATAAGGTAGGTTTGAAATTCAAGGAACCCTTTTCAGAATACAAGATAATGGCTGATGGTTAATTTAATTTCAAGAACTTTAGATGTTTTAATAAAAAGTCAAACATTTCAAAGGGCTGATTAATTTTTATGACTTTCTCATTGACAACTCAAATGGAAAGTGCAGTATCTCTTATTGCTACAATATGGGAAAATGAAACAAAAAAGGTAAATAGAACATGGCTTATGTATTTTATCAAATTAAATTCTGAGTTTTGTTTTGAATGTAAAATATTTAGAAGAAAAAAAAAAACTCTTTTCTACTGCAGAATTTAAAAATTTGCTCACTGTTTAAAATGTTTTCAAAGGCATGACAATGCATTCATAAAATGTTTAAAAGCATGGTACAAAATAAAAATATGTATGTTTAAAAAATGGCTCTATCAATAAAAACAAAATAAAATTTGTTTAATGTTAAGGAAAAAATGTTGTAGGTCAATTGTTGAATTAGATCTTTCTAAAATGATAAAACAATTTGCACAAAGAAAACCACAAAAGTCACATTATAATGTCTAAAATTCTTTTTAAAAAACGAATATCCTTAAAAGAGTACTAAAATTTTGCCTGCATATCTAAAATTTGTTTATATGTCAGAAAAATATATTCACAGTAAAAATATTTCATCATAAGAGTAAAAAACTTAGAATTACAACATCAAATTTAATTATTTGATAATTATGGCTGGTATTGCTTGGAATAAGCTGGTTTAGTTGACGGATTTTTTTTAAAGGAGCCACTAGTATTATTTGTGCCTGCTCATCATTTTTCCTAGCAATTTGTTTAGATACTATCTAAACAGGGACCCTACTAGGAAAAGGAGAAAGGGCTTTCTGAGCTCTTCATCTGCTCATAATAGTGATAATAGTTTCAAAAGCATGGAACTCAAAAGAAGTATGAGAGACTATTATTACATACATTATCCATTTTTTATGAAAAACAACAATTTATAAGAAACCAATATAGGAAAATTGACTTGCACATAGGGGGAAGGGGGATAACGGGATATATCCCCCCCCCCTGAAATTTTTGGATTAGTGATGAAATTCCGTCTATTTATACACATATAAGTTCATATCTCCTGGCTATGCACCTGCTTGCACATGAATACTTTTTTTGCAAAATTGTACCATGGATGACACTTGAGGGATTGCAGATTTCCATTGAGTAACTGATGTAATGAAAAAGCATTAAATGTGTTTGCTACCACTGACACAAGGGACACAATTCTCTCTTTCTCTATGCTTTCCCACCAAATGCTGAAAAAGTGCAATCCGTACAGGCGGCTGTGTCAAAAATATTCTATAGCTCTGTGGCATGCGATGGGCACTTTGATTAACTGCCATGTTATTGGTGGTTCAATCAATCAATGGCAACAGCTGCACTTTTTCAGCATAGGGCAGTCTATCTAGTTCTTTTTCTATACTGATGTATGTAGATGAGTCGGAAAATGTTTCCCCTGGCGACTGAGGATAGGTGTGTTTGAAAGTCAAACAATATAATGAGACATGAAAGATATGACACAACTATATTTGTCAACATAAGTAACTAGCCTCCTTCGGCGATCAGTTTAGGCCATCGATGGCGGCTTCGCAGCCAAAATGTGCAACCTAGAGCACACAGGCCGCTCCGCTACTGGCTTGTGCAACCTATGGCACACTGGCCTCTTCTGACCGAAATTTGCAACCTACGGGCCGTCTGCCTTCGTCAACCAGCTGGTCCGCCAACGGCCTCTTCGCAACCAAATAGTGCAATCTACAGTCTGCCCCACCTTCAGCGACCACCTGGTCTGCCAACAGGCCACTTTGGAAAAGAAATGTGCCCCCTACCAGCCACTCGCCTTCGGCAACCAGCT
Organism: Cheiracanthium punctorium; assembly: GCA_038373885.1. Lineage (NCBI taxonomy): Eukaryota > Metazoa > Arthropoda > Arachnida > Araneae > Cheiracanthiidae > Cheiracanthium > Cheiracanthium punctorium. Next base: position 874,144 of record JAWZYV010008393.1, read on the forward strand.
GAACAAAAGCTCAATAGTTTGTCCATAATTATAAACATTTTGTTAGTTGGAATAATCCATAGCTTTTCCATGAGAGCTGTGACAGGCCAAAATGTTGCCCACATTGCGTGTCACCTCTTGATTGACCTGGCAGTTCGCCAAATATTTTACCCCTCCTCTCTACTTCTGCTTGATTTGGGAGAAGAGAAAAAATCTACATCTCGCATGCAGTTGTGCAAACACACGCAATTATGATACGCTTTTAATATATAGTACTTTAGTGCATATTTAAAATCTGAAAGTGTTTCAAATTTTAAATACGCACTGATTTTATTTATCTGAAAGTGATTCAGAGCCCATTAAGCTCAAGCTCTTCCCCCCCCCCCCAAAAAAAAAAAAATCATCATACAATAAAAATATTGTATTTCACTCAATGTACATACAAACGCTAAAGAAATAAAACTTTCTTTTTAGTTTTAGAAGTTTTTTTCAGCCGAGTTCGATCTGTATTTGGGATGCAGTACTCCAAGAGGTGGGCTATGATGGGTCAAAAAGTAGATATTGTGCATTCGGTGCCACGAATCACACAAGATAAGTACATAGAAATCACATAGTACATTTCGATACTAGAATGTTATACAATAAGTGTAGCTATACCAATTCTTCATAGCTTTTTGTTAAATTTAATTCTAGATTTACGGGGCTATACAAAAAGTCTTCTAACCTACTGGCCAATTTACCATCTACAACCAGGGGTGTAGTGGGGCTGGAACTGTGTTCCGTAACTCAAATGAGATTATTATTATTACTAGCTGCCTTCGGAGACCACTTTTGGCCGTCGGTGGCCAATTCGCGACTGGCTTGTGCAACCTACGGAACTCGGGCCTCTTCGCAACCAAAATTTGCAACCTGCGGGTTTGTTTTGTTTTGCCAGGAGAGGACAGCTTGCATCACTGAATGTGTCGCTTAGAGCTACATATACGTCCTTCCCGGAATTTCCCGCCACAATTCGGAACCTCATCAGAAGGTGGGGGACTTCTGAATATTGGCACCTCTTGGAAACTGCTAGCAACCACCTAGAGGACTTTCGGAACCACGGATTTAACGTGCACGTACACCGCATGTACACGGTGGTCTTTAGTGGTATGCTGGTATCGAACCCGCAACCTTCCGGTTACGAGTCCAATGCCTTAACCACTGGGTTACCACAGCCCCCAACCAGCTGGGTTGTCTGCCTTCAGCAACCAGCTGGGTTGTCTGCCTTCAGCAACCAGCTGGTTTGACTGCTTCACGTCCAGCCTATGCAGCATATGGGCTGCTTTTATACATTTTGGTGAACGGCCGCATCCAGCAATCAGCTGGTCTGCCCACGGCCTCTTCAATACCAAAAAGTGCAACCTACGGGCTACCCACCTTCGGCGATCACCTGGTCCAGCAACGGGCTGCTCCGAAAAAAAAAAAAAAAAAAATTGCTACCTACAGCCTGCTCACCTTCAGCGACCAGCTGAATGAAAGCTCAATAGTTTGTCCGTAATCGTAAATTTTTTGAAATTCAATATGCCCACTCGCACGGGCCGTGTGCAATGACCACACCTGATACTTGACCCCTTCAACATATCTGTGTTCTAACTGTCATTTATCGCTAATACCTATGCAACTACTAAAAACAAAGTCCCATCATCAATATGATAACCTGTCTTCCTGCCGCAATGCGAACACAGAAGAGAAGAAGGGGGATGTTAAGTGTGTCAGTCTAACAACTACATGTCTATGATTTTATTTTTCAAAATTGGAGTCATGTTTCAACAACTCAACTCTGAACTCTAGAAATTCTAAGTTCAGAATAACATGACTCCAATTTTTAAAAAATAAAATCATAGACACAGGGGTATAGCCAGAAGGGGGCTGCAGCCCCCCCCCTCTGAAATGGGACCCTTTACTTAGCTTACAGTTTGATACCAAGTTTAGAATTCAAATTTAGCTTGCAATTTGATGTCCAGCCCCCCTTCCCTGAAATTAAATCCTGGCTATGCTACTTCATAGATGTGTAGTCGTTAGTCTGACTGACACAGTTAACAGAGGCACAAAGTCTACCTTACTGGTTGGCAATTTTTTAAAGCGAATTTTCGTGGGCCAGCATTGCTGGACAGCTGGCCGGCTAGTAATTATAGATTTACGACAAAAACAAAATAACCAACAACATAAATACACCAAATTAACCTAAATAAAAGCTATAATCCAACGCAACTTGTAAAGAAGTTTAAACGAATTCAGAATTAAACAAATGCTTATGTCTCGCAACAATCAAAATAAAAGTTACGATCCAACAACGTTGAAATCAAAATCCATCTGGTTAAAAAATTCAAAATTAAATAAACGTTTATGACAATGCCCCATAACAATCGAAATAAAATTGATCTTAACGATCCAACACGGTTGAAATCAAAATCCATCCAGTTAACCAAATTCAAAATAAATCCTTACAACAAAAACAAACTAAACAATTTAAAAATACTCCGGTGAGAGCAATGAAAAAAAAAGAAACGCGACTTCAAAAAACAATAACAATATACGTTTATGCTGCCAATTTCTAAAAAAGAATTCCTACAAGTAGATGTTTAAGTGTTGTGCTAAGCCTAAACTTGATTGTAACCTTTGGTTACGATCAAGGTGATTATGTTCCGTGATTTTTTTTCGAAGAATCAAGGAATGAATCATTTGCTTCACTTCTCTGTTTACTTTTTCAAGGCGTGATATCTCGCTAGATATTTAGAGTTGAAAGTAGCTGCAAGTTAAAAAAAAAGGTTAATTTTTTAGAGATCTTTCGAGCTGTAACAAAAAGTTTTTGCTTTTAGTTAGAGATAAGAATATTGTTTTTATCAAAATTTCAACATGGCCACAGATGACAGATGCACTGGGAGCAATGAGTCAATCCCGGAATCATTAGGAACTGGACTTTTATTATTTAGACAAGCACATTGAGACATTTGTCATACTGCTTGATAAGCTTCAAAAGGTCCTCCAGGAAAACATCAGTGCTTTGCATATGGACAAAGCATTGAATGTTTATGGGCAAAAGATGACACAGCAAGTGAACAAACACACAAGACACCGATACACTATTGGGTAGAGGTTGACTGCAATCAAGCAGATGGTGCTGTTGCAGTGACTCCACAAAGCAAAGACCAGCCTCTCAGTCTGGTTCCAGTAGGTTTGTAGAGAAGGTGCGTTTTGAATTCATGGTCAAAGGAGGAATTGAAAGCAGTTATCCACTATGAATGGGCACTTGGAGTATCAGGAGCAGAAATTCGTAACCGCCTCGTGGAAGTCTATGGCCCAGGTGTGATGTTGAAGCAAATGGTGCCGCAAATTCAGTGATGAATGTCAACAAGTGCAGGACATACCGAGACCTGGACGGACGTACATGGCCACTACAGATGCAAATGTCAGGAAAGTGAATGACATGATTAAAGTGAACCAGTGTATCACCATTGATAGAGTAGCAGAAGAACTTGGAATCGGACTTGAGGGAGCTCACAAGATCATCCACAGCAATCTTCAATACAGGCAAGTGTCAGCACAATGGGTGCCCCGACAACTGACCCCAACATTCATGGAACAACACATGGCAGTCAGCCTGGAACATCTTGTGCATTACCATGAAGAGGGCAATGACTTTCTGGTTAGGATTGTGACAGGAGATGCAACATGAATCCACCATTTCACACCCGAAACGAAGGCCGCATTAATGGAGTGGAAACATATGTTATCGCCTGTCCTAAAGAAGTTCAAAACAACTTCCTCTGTAGGTAAAGTGCACCTCACAGTTTTCTAAGATGCCATGGAGTTTTGTTGAGTTGGACTATTTGGAGGTTGAAACCATCAATGCTACACGGTACTGTGACATCCTTTTAAAATAGAAAGAGGCAATACAGAAAAAGTGGCCTGGCCTTCTCAGATCTGGCGTTCTGATGTTGCATGACAATGCGAGACCACATTCGGTGACAGCAATGCAAAACCGTATTGCAATTCTTGGTTGGGAGCAGCTACATCATCCCCCATACAGTCCTGATCTCGCACGAAGTGACTTCCATCTGTTTTTGGCTTTGAAGAAGAATCTCGGCAGAATGCGCTTTGGAAGCAATGCTGAAACCATTTAATGCTTCTTTCATGTGCAAAGACCTGAATTTTACCTGGAGGGCTTATTGAAGCATATCAAGCGGTATGACAAATGTCTCAACGTACTTGGTACTTATGTGGAAATATAAAGTTATATCTTATCTTTCATGTCTCATTCTATTTTTTGACTTTCATACACAACTCTGACCGAAGTCGACAGGGAAACTCATTTTCTGACTCCCCCCTCGTATATCTTTCATATTCTCCAGTTCTCAGCAGATACTGGTACTGATAATAATTTTGACATCCATTTTACAAATAATCGAGAATTTTTATGGGAAATTATCTGTGCAAAATAGGAAAGGGTTCTTGTGTAACTACACTGAAGAGCCAAAACATTATGATCTCCTACTGGGTACTGGAAGAAACACCAAGTTATTAGAAACAGGTTGTACTAAATATTTAAGTAGTGGTTACCCAAAGTCGAGATATTGGAACATGGTGGTGTTTGAGCTCTGGTGAGTAGGTGGTCAGGACATTAATTGGAATTCATCGTTACGCTCATCGAACCACTCCAATACAATTCCAGCCTTGTAACATGGCGCAAGGTTTCATTTCCTGTTGGGAAGACGTATGCCAAATAAGGGTGCAACTGATCCGCGATAATATTCAGATAGTCCACCACATTCCTGGTCTGTTCTACCACAACTATGGGTCCCAGTTCTGCCCAAGGGAACATCCTTCAAAGCATAATACCACCAGCCTGCAATCTGTGTATAGCCTGCTGTACAAGAGGGGAGCAGCTGTTCTCCTGGAAGACAGCGTGCCCTGACACAATTATTAACATGATGAAGAAAAAATCAAGAGTCTTCGGGCCATTACAATCTGCCCTCTATCAAATTTGCTTCAATAAACAGCCTTTCCCATTACTCACAAAGATTAGTGCAAGAATGATTTTTTACCTTCGCTAGCAGATAAATACCATTCCCACTTAATTACGTGCTCTCCATGTGATCTAGACGAGTTCATTGAAAAATTGGGGGTGGTCATAATGTTTTGGCTTGTCAGTGTATGTCCGTCCTCCTCAAGTATTATATTGAAATCAAATGTATTTATTATGAATGAAAATGCTAGAGTTGTGTGCTAGAGAGGGCATGCACATTAAAGGGTTAATACCAATGCTAATGTAAAATGTAAAACAGGAATTGGGGGCAATTTTTAAGTGCAGCAGCACTTAAAAATTGCCCCCAATTCCTGTTTTACATTTTGGGGACAATTTAAAAAACGTCCTGAAATCGCAGATTGTCGGAAAATGGGGATGTTTGGTCACCTTACACAAATCACAAAGTAACACGGAAATTGGGGACGTATGGTCAACTCAATATAAGGTGACCAAACGTCCCCATTTTCCGGCGACAGTCCCTAATTTCAGGACGTTTTTCAAATTGCCTCTAAAATGTGAAACAGGAATTGGGGACAATTTTTAATTATTGCGTTGTTTTTTAATTAAATTACTGATAATTCTTTCATTAATTATACATGTCCCCAGTTTTGTTTCAAAATCGGGAAGATGTCTCCGATTCTACATTCAAAAATCTAGTCACTTTACCTCAAGGGCGGCTCCAGCGAGGGGGCCATAGCCCCCTCCGAACTTTTTGTTTTTGAACATTAGATTCGTATACTTCACATTCCTCACGTTCAAATGGCATTTTAAACAATTTATAGACTATCTAAAGAGTTCAATGGCCCCCTCCGAAAATTCAGCTTGGAGCCGCCCTTGCTTTACCTTAACCCATTTTTGCGACTTTCTTCGATTTTGCTAATACCAGCAATAATAGATAAAATTCTGATGTCAACTTCTTGAACAAGGAATTATTTCTTTTAAAATCATTATGTAAAAAATTGAAATGTCGACATCCTATTTGGTCATGTTAAAATATTTTGGATAAATTTTCGAACCAGGAATTGGGCTCAAATATGTGTAGTGTCTCCAATTATGAAACAAAAATTGGGGACATATGAGGGGGGAAACATGATTTTTTTTTTTTTTTTTTAATTTGAAGAAATATCTTTTAACTAAAACTTTTTCTCCAATTGTGTTACATTTTGAGGACAAATTTATAAAAAAGTTTGAAATTGGGGACATTTGGTTACCATTGACCGTTAAAAATTTTTTTGGACAAATCTGTTTGGTGTGCCCAATTCTGAAACAAACATTGAGGACGTGCCCATGTATGAAAATTATAAATTCCACGAACTTTTCAAATAAACTTCTTATTCAGTTGAAGCATTATTAACCTATGAACGAATGTTATGTTTGACCAAAAAAAGTTGGTTGCTAAGGTGTGACGTAGGTGAAAGAGCTCTTGCAATATTGTTTTTTAATTATTAATTTTGAAAGTTGTTGCTACTTACAGACACTGGTAAAAAGTGAAATTTCTTACCAATTGAATAATTTGACTATTATTAATAATGGCTGAACAGCACTTTGTCAAAATTTCAAAGTCCATTCATTGAAATTGAAATTCTCTATAGGAATTTTAGTGCGATTTTAACTTTCATATTTCTTGGATAACTTTTAAAAATTAACTGATTCCTCTTCTTGCTTTTTACGTTAAGTAGGTGTCAAAAGAATAGCTCATTTGAATGAAGTTTCCGTTATTCTTATAATGCAGCTGACGCTCAAATAGATTTTCTTTTCTTTTTTTTAATTATTTAAATATTACAAACTATTTTATATAATAATCACTTACATTTTTTTGTAAATATTTCTTTTCAAATTTAAATTTTGTGGAAGGGGACACATCTAAATTACGCAAATATTTATAGGAATTTAAGGAGGCCGCCCCCCCTAAATTTCGATTCTCGATCATAATAATCAAGGATTTTTTGTGAATTTCTGTCCTTTTACCATTCTTGACCCCCCCCCCCCAATTTTTTTTCTCGCTACGTTCCTAAGGGGGGAATTGCCCCCCTTTGAGCTAAAATAGCTTGTGTAGCTAAAAATGTTGTTGTATTGTGAAATTTTCACATAATTTAGTGTAATAATAAAGAGGTAAAACACTGGGAGACCTGCATGGCCCGATGACTGCAGAGTTACAGTTTCGGATAAGATATTGCTTGTCGATTTCCCATCTGCGCAACTGCTCGTCTAGATCACTTCTATCCATGAATAAAAATTTATCTATTGCAGAAAAACAAAAGTGCACTTGCCGATGACTGAATTCGATGAGTTAACGATGAGTCGATGAACGGCCGAGCAGAAAACAAGCAGTCATTGCTACTAGGGAGAGGACGTCACAGAGGTTCGGCCGAACCTCTGTGACGTCTGAATGCAGTCCAAAGGCCTTATCTTTAGTGTGGTGTTGGTCAGAGGGATGTAATTGTGGTGTTATTGCCAATTATCTGAGCGAGGGATCTAGGCCGAGGGGAGGGGGGGGAGGGAATTGCCCTGTGTGGGAACACATCAGGAACAGACGTGTTGTCTTGACGATCAGGATGACGTACAGATGTGCAACCATTGAGTAACTGACCACCCAGATGAACCAAAGGGCTACCATAAGTCTCCGGAACGACGGTTCAGCGAACGTTTGCTGAGGAGGGAGCATTATGGTCTGGGGAATGTTTTCATCGCATTCTCTGGGCGCACTCATCATTGTAGAAGGCAACTCTCCGGATTTAAATAAAATCGATAAACTGTAGGATCCCTCGATCGGGTTAGTTCGTGCCATGGACCCCCAATCGCGTAACCTATCGCAGATGGTCACTGCACTGGAGTCCACATGGACCCTAGAATATTCCAGTGAACACCTTCAACAACTAAGTGACTCTCTCCTTGCGCGTCTCTCAGCGATCCGCTCTGAGTAATCGGGATATTCTGGCTTTTGATAAAGTGGTCACATTAATGTGACTGGACTGTGTAGATACTAGTATATTTTTTAACCCATTTCTGCCTAGTGTCCCTTATTTGGGACGGCATTTTTCGCTATTAGTCGAAAACGTTATTTATTTTTCCTAGCCTTTATTCTTGAGTATTGAGCCTCAACTCTACAAAATATTTTAACATGACCAAGTAGGATGTTGATATTTTGATTTTTATGCATAAAGATTTTAAAAGAAATTATCCCTTGTTCAAGAAGTTGACATCAGAAATTTATCTGTTATTTCTGTTATCAGTAAAAATCGAAGAAAGTCGCAAAAATATCCAGGCACAAATGGGTTAAAATAGATTTTTTCTAAAACAAATGGGAAAAAATATAATTTAAGTATCTATCATTCTACATATGCGCTTGTCACTACTATGTCTACCTTCTGGAGACATCAAGTTTTCTCTTGTTGTGCTCAACAGTGATTCCTATAACTAAAAATCATGTAAATGAACAAGTTTATAAGGCTCTCGTAGATTTTTTCCCTTTATTACTTGAACCAGTTGATCTCTAGAGCTGATACATTATGAAATGTTAGCGTCGTTCTCCAGTCTCGTTGCATGGACGGTTGCCCCTAATTGAGCTGTTAACTTCTGCTTCAGTGGTACTCCAGAGTGCGATGATTCACTGTTTCGCACAATTTAGAACATCTTCATAAAAAAGATATATGATTTGTGGCTGTACTCTAATAAATATAAGACAACACCAGATGCAGAACTAAAAGAAAAGTATGGAGGGAGATGGTACCAAAAGAAGGACATCAGTTGCAGCTGTTACCCAACTGGACAGATGAACTACTACTCATCGTTGTGGATGGGACTAGGCATGAAGATAGATATATAACTATCCTGTTGGACCATGTCCACCCTTTAATGTAAATTGTTCTTTAATCCATCGAAAATTTTCGGGATCTGCTCAATCCTGCTGTTTGCTCTGTAGCAGCATATCTGACTATAATAAGCTAAAGTCGTCATAGCTCAGAATCTGTGAGAGAGGAAAATCAAATATCTCGGTTTAAACTGAAACTTTACTTGGAAGATAACGCATCAGTATTCCAAAGGTAGAAACGGGCTTATTGGGACGCCACGAGCGAGAGGTTTTGAAGTCATCTAGTGTGCAACGCTTTTGTTAGAAATTGATATCGTTGGGTAAAGCCACGCCTTGTTGGAAGACAGTTGTTCCTGCAAATAGGATATGTTGGTAGAAGTTCAATTCCTGCCTCTGGCTTCATTGCTTTATATGGCGAAAACTGCTCGTGGCGTCGCCAGGGCATGACTATAACAATTTTGTGGACAGGCATTTTTAAAATTTTGTGGCTTTATATATAGGTCTTAAGTTCCTATTTCTGCTTGTGTTTCTAGGGCACGGACCGACAAGTGCTCGTGCTATTATCAGGGCCTGCCTGGGCGTCTTCCTTATATTCTATTTTACTTGAAATATTCCATCCTTTCACAAAACGATAATCATTTACTACACTCGAATGATTGTTAAAGGGAAAAACAATAATCTTATAAAGGCAGTTATAGGGCCTTTTTTCGCACGGCACTGCTGTTTAGGTTATGTTTGCGAAAAAAATACTGAAAAATTAGAAATTCAGAATAAATTTGAGGCGGCACGAGATCGCACACGCGCACGCTACATCTCGGCAATTTGGTATTTTTGCCCGGTCGGACAACGCCTTAATCTATCTCGCAGGATCAAAATCAGTCCACGCCACGCGCTTCCCTTCATTTATGACCCAGACAACTGAACACGCATTTCTCTTTCTTGCCTTCAATCACAGATGGCTCCAGCACCAATCCCATCCATCTCTCGCTTTTTCAAAGTACACATACAATGCGTGGCTATGTCCATAACGCTAGGAACATCGTTCATTAGCCTCTGACTGACTCTTGGGGGGCGGAGTAGTGCGACGACACGAGATCGCAAACGCACGTGCTACATCTTGGACGAAAAAATGAATATCGTTTGTCCGGTCGGATAACGCCTTACCACGTGGAATTCGCGGGATAAAAACCAGTCCTCGTCACAAGCTTCCTTTCAAACTTAATCTTGAAAGCCCCATCAAGATGAAATATACAAGATAGAGGAGACAGTCATCATAAAATCATTAAAAGAAAGGGGAGAAAACCCCATTCAGAAAAATCAGGAAATCCCATTGTATTTCTGTAATTTTCGCTCTGAAGATTAGCTGATTGTTTAAAATCATGTTATTGCTTGATAATTTCCGTGAATCGGCAATAGATATTTTTAATCAAATTTCTACAACCAATAAAGTTCATGTTTTGTCCTGTTAACTAGACTGATTACTGGAACATTCCTTACACAATAGACTTTTAAACTTATGAATCAGACAGATAAGTATTTTGCAATAATGTGATGTCACTTAAAGGACAGATGATTGTGTATTATTTTATGCAGATGTCAGAATGGCTGCCATTGTATTTTCACTATCAGTACATGATGACCTTTTTGTCAGATAAATACATTTTGAATATTAGGCATGGTCCTTTAGCCTCATTGCTAGAATCGACAAAATACTGTGTTGCTCAGCCTCACAAGTCCACCGTTCATTGCTCCACACAATTAAAGCACACTCAGTAATATTGAAAATAGTGTCCCGAGAAGAAAGCATCAGATGGAAAGAAAATAATTTAATAGACATATAGATGAGAGATTCACTTGATCGCAAAATCAAGACAATTAAACAAATACAGAGTGTGCAATGACACAAATATAGGGCAATTTCAATAGTGTGTTGGACCGCTTCTTGGTGCAATATATGCCACAACACGGTCTGGCATTGAGTTAATTAGACATCTGATATTGTGCTGAGGCAGATGAGCCCACAAATCTTGAGCAGCCACCTTCAAATAATATACAGAGTGACACGGTGGCATCTGGCGTTTCAGCTGATCACATGCGTTGCTCTACAGGGGACAAGTCGGGGGAGCGGGCCGGCCATGGAAGAGTCTGAACACGGCATAGGAAGTCTTGAGCAGCTCTAGCTGTATGAGGATAAGCTTTAGGTTGCTGGAAAATTGCCCCTGGTAGACCATTTAGGATAGGTCCCACGTGGGGTCCAAGAATGTCATTAATATAACGCTGGCCCATTAAGATTGCATATACCACAAGTAGAGTGGACCGGCTATCATAGGTTATGGACCTAGACCTTTTATTGCAGAATTTATGTGCCACCTGTCACAGGATCACTAGTGTCTAAGGACAGAATTGTGCTGTTTTTGCCATTAGACTTCGTTATAGAGAAATGAAAGATACGAGTTTATTCAAGTTATCAATAACTAGGAAGCACATGGAGGAAGTTGGTATCAAACCAAGAACTCAAGAGTTGGGACTACAGGCTTTATCCAAATGGATAAAAAGTACACATGCCATTTTCTTGAGTTTGTGATCACATCCACTCAGTCCACTCAGGATATATACTAGAGAATTAATGCTCATATTTGTTTCATGTAAAAGGTGTTCTTTAATAAAGTATGAATTCGGACTCAGGTCCTTTGATTTGGGTGAACTGAAGTATGAAACTTCAGAACTTGTAATCTTTAACTCTTTACTACACATATTTTTCTAGAAAGATCAATATTTATAGTTCATGCACACCAAAAGTTATTTGATTGTAAGAGAAATTTCCTATGTTAATTTTATGAGCAACTGATTGATTTTTTGAAAAAAAGCATGCTGATAATAAATGTTAGAAGTTATTATATACTACACAATCCACATTTTATAAAGAACAACCCTTTATAATAAAATTGACTTGCAATCGAATATTTTTTGAAAGGGTGTATGGATATACAGCTTTGCATAAATGCACTGCAAACTGTGTACTAAAAGGTTAAGGTTGGGGCAGACATGCTAATCACCATCTTGACAAAACTGAATATGGGCATTTGAAGGCTAGAGAACTGGTACTACTGGTTTAATGCCTTACACTACTTTTTATAGCTCAGGTTTGATTCCAACTCCCACCACTCACTAATTTTATTGATGATCTATAAAAATTGAACCCATATCTTTCAGCTCACAGCAACTATTTGTGGTGCCCAGTTTGATTCTCTCAAGACCAAGTCAAAATCTATGACTATAGCATGTGGCACATAAATTTATAAGTGGCACTTATAAAGAATGAGAAAAACACTGTCCGGCACACACGGTGATCCTTCAATGACACTCATCAGACATCAACTTCTGGATAACTTTCTAGGAATGGAGTGGTGACACAGACATGAGATTGCTAAACTGCAGTCTCAAGAGGGTCTCTGAATGCTTTTCAAGACCTTAGCATTGTGCTTTTGCAAGGTTGTGTCTTTTTAGTAGAGGCATATCTGTGAAGTAGAACTTTCAGTAGACAACAAAACTGTGTATTCACCCTTCATACATATAACCAAGTATAGGTACAGTTATCCATGACAAATTTTTATTTTGCACTTGATTCCTTTTCTATGTTCATTGTTGCTTCCTGATAAAAGAAGATTCATAAGAACTGAAAGAAGATAAACAGGTTTAAGCAAATAAGATGTTAAAGTATATGCATATTATTTTGGGCAAAAGAGCTATTAAATGCTACAGACACTTTTTTAAAAATTATTTTAAAAAAAGCATTCTTTTATGAATTCCCCCCATTTTTTAAAAATAGATGAGTATCATTATAAGGCATTTTAAGCAATGACTGCTAATAGTTTAAAAAGTTGAATTACAAGATGTGTAAAAAGACTATTAATGTCAAGCAGATCATTTTTAGAGTTCATATTAATGAATTACATGAAAAATTTTGTAGCAGTTGATGCATTTTTATAGCAAATACAGCATGATGGACAAATATAGAAAAAATTGTGAACAGTTTATCGATAAGTACAAAAGGTTTTTGTAAGATATGGTCTAAGACTTTTTTTAAAGGTTGCTGGTATTATAGCTTAAATGCGGTGGATCACTTACTAAAGAAAATTCTACTTGCCTTCATTACTTTGATTAAGTGATAAATTGATTCTCTAGAAATTCTGACATTTTATTGTTATTATTACTATTTTTTAAATTTGTGTTTAGGGATCATATTATATGCAATCTCTGAATGACCAATATGCACCTATTAGAATCTTACAACAATCCCTTATATTGCTCTTCCTATATAAGAATCATCTCTTGTGATTACTTTGTTTACACAGTAATTGATTTTGTCATTGCTGAATCAGCTGGTTGTTTCCCCGAGAAACAAAATATTTAGAAGCATGCTAAAAAACACTGCTGAATGCATGAAAAGGATGTTAGACAATACTTACATGGTATTTTTGGTCACATCACGGACAGTCATCTATGCCCCACTAGCCAAGGTCTAAATACAACACAGCTTATGATACTTTACTGTTGTATCTTTCCAATGATGTGAAGAAACAGGTTATTCCTGGGTTCAGTGGGTTTAGCCACTTAACAACCTCCTTCTTTCATACACAACCATATTTTCCCCTTTTCCAAAATGCTCAAAGGTTAATTATTTACAAAACTAATTCAATTATTCATTTTACATATCTATTTAATACTTTGTTAATATCCATTCTAAAATAGGATTTTTTTTTTTTTTTTTTTTTTTTTTTTTTTGAACAGCTTATTTAAGAAAAAATAACAGATTAAATTTGGTTGATAAAAGTATTTTTGTAATAAATAAATAAATGTGTTTCATAAGCTGAGAAACATGGCGGTCAATGTAACGATATAGATTTAGTAGCATAAAGTTTACTTTTTAAAGACGTACTTCTGAAGCAGATTGCCATATCAGGAATCTCATTACAAAACAATGATGTTGTCAGCCTTCTATTTTACAGGTTCAGAGATATTTCTTCTTTTCTTCATCTGTTTATGTGCTAGCAAGACCATATTCAGAGACAGGAAAAGAAAATCATCCAGACTCTGAACACAGTCCAGCTGGCTTTTCTTTCAGCTACATGTTGTGTGGCAAAACTTTACTTTTCAAAAGCAATAAATGAATGAATTCACAACCTTAGGGAAACAAATAATACAATGAATAAATGATAATTGAAAAATTTTAGACCACAAGGTATATTAAGCAAAAACACGATTGGGCTTGTAATTTTTGTACTATATATATATATTTCATATTCAAATAATTCAGAAGACTAGAAACAGGTAAGTTGTACTCTCTATCAAAAAGTATTTTTTGTGAGTCAAAAAAACTGGCTGTCTATAATAAAGTTTGATCTGAGAGGTGAGGGAGCAAGTTTGGCTTAGGTTTTGTTTTGGCGAATTTGCTTTTTTAGGTATGTAAATCTTTTGCAAGCAATTTAAAACCTCTATGAAAAATTGTTCATCTTTAATATGTAACAAATAGAAGGAATTAATCAAATAAGCTACTTACAGAAATAATCAAAATTACATCAATCCCATTTTCTTATTTTTTCAGAAGGGAAGGGAGAAGGCAAGAAAAAATCACAGAATTAAATTACCTACTTTGAAAGTTTTTAATTACATTTTAACAGCAATTTACTGTATGTAAATGCAAACTATTTCCAACAATATTAATTACTACATGACTAGAAAAAGATACTCATGGATACAACAAAAATACTTAAAAGATTAGTGAAAAAAAATCATTGATTAGAATCATACTTCTAAATGATAAGGAATAATCAATTTAATTAATGCAACAAATTATACAACAAATGAAAGAGAATATACAGATATTGTTTAAATTGCTGATCTAATTACAATAAATTCCAATCGCTAAATGAAAATGTTAATCGACATTTTACACACATTAAATATAAATTCATAGCTCGACTTTTGAATGTACCTATATTAAGCTTCATTTTGAGTATGAAAAATGTGAGCATATCTTTTGTCACTGTCTCAATGTGAATTACACAAATACAAATTTCGCGAAAATATTAACACATCTTTACATTTTTAATCAATTTTACGTTTAAAAATAAAATAATAACAAAGAGAAAATCAGGTTGCAATGCAATAAACAAATTTACGGCCAGTAAATCACATTCAGAAATTGATTACACAATAGATACATATTCAGGAAAATTGAACGCAGAAAAATGCACACAAACAACCTATTCCTTAATAATCTGAGAATTATAATTGTTTAAAAAAAAAGCGATATTTACCTTCTTCTTTCAAGCATATTTTTTTTTAATACTATCCATCGGAATACAGCTTACACCACGTAATCAACGAAATGACCGTTAAAATGAAAACGTGGAAAGCCTTATTTGCAACCCGGGCCATTATTGGCACGTTGGCGATGAACTCCGTAAACCCCTGGTTGGCGACCAAAACTGCTTTTCCCCTTTAATCAGGGGACAGTTGAAAATGACTGCGCATGCGCCATAGGACGGACGCAGAGACGAAAGGTCTCCGCGTCCGTCCATAAGGCGGCAGCGTAGACACTCCCGTCAATGGCCGCGTTCGGTCTGCCACTTTTGAGCAACTGGAGTTACTCGGGAAAAACCAAAGGGCACGAACAGCTGGAGTTTTACTCGGGGTGATTCGCTCATCGTGAACGGTTTTGGGTATATAATAGGAAAAAAAGGGGCGGCACGTATTTACTAACCTGTGGAGCCAATGGGAGCGAACAATAACAATAAACAAAGCTCACGTGATCTATCTCCCCAACTTCCCAAGGAAATTCCTTGGGGAGTTGGGAAAAACTCGAGCTACTCAACTTGGCAGTCTGAAACGCTTTGTTTATCTCCCCGAAAAGCTCAAATCGGGCATCCTGAACGGCTTGGGTTTTTCCCGAGTAACTCGAGTTACTCAAAAGTGGCAGTCTGAACGCGGCCTGTGCTTCTACAACCACCACATTTGGATCAGCCTCCTGGAGAGCGACAGCGAAACTAAGGCCGCGTTCAGACTGCCACTTTTGAATAAAGTGGTCCCGAGTTACTCGGGAAAAACCCAAGCCGTTCACGATGCCCCATTTGAGCTATTCGGGGAGATAAACAAAGCGTTCAGACTGCCGAGTTGAGTAGCTGGAGTTTTTCCCAACTTCCCAAGGAAAATCCTTGGGAAGTTGGGGAGATAGATCACGTGAGCTTTGTTCATTGTTATTGTTCGCTCCCATTGGCTCCACAGGTTAGTAAATACGTGCCGCCCCTTTTTTTCCTATTAAATGCCCAAAACCGTTCACGATGTCAATCTCCCCGATTAAAACTCGAGCAGTTCGAGTTTTACCCGAAAGGGGCAGTCTGAACACGCCCTTAGGGTTGTAGTGTCATCGGATGGGAAGTTTCGGTAGCTTGTATTTGACGAGGAATCAGACCTGCGGTTTTGTTCCTTCGTGAATGTTTTTTTTTTTTTTTCTGGATTTTTCTTTTTAAGTCGGATGAAGCAGGACAGTTATATTAAAATAGTCATTAAAAAACCAACGGCAATAATAGTGAAACGGCATTATTGTTTATCACTTTAAGATGTTTTGATTGACTTAAAGTATTTTTCTTTCTTTAAAACGATAATAAAATATATACGAATTAAAAAGAAGACAAGTCGCTCCTGTTAAATTTCATAATTTCTGTTTTAAGTGTAAAGTAAGGCGACCATATTTCTAAACAGTTTTTTGGGGACAAATCAAGCATTGTCCTCGAATCCAAAGAAAACTTGGGGACGCTAGAAAATATTTTTGGGGACTTATTCGAGGACACAACATATTATCAACCATGTATACCCATACTTTAAATCTTGACTGACTTTGATACTTAAAAATGAACTCTAATAGCTCTTTATATCAATTGTGTATTCTTATTTCTAATAAATTAATGGAAGTATTTATTTCATTTATAAATATTTATTTAAACCAGAAATATGAAAGGAACATCATGTTGAAATATTGCAATTTATTCAAAATTTAACTCTTGGAATAGTATAAGACATTGCCTTTTGTATTGGATCATTTTGTGAAAATTTTTCATGAAACTTTGTACACCCTCTAAAAATGTATTCGAGTGCAAGAAAATTTTCGTACGTCAATTTCATATTTAAAGCTTGGTTCTTCATGGAAAGTGATTAATCATTAGCAAAACTGGAAAGGTAAATTTGGCTCATACACAATGACAACAAACGATGTCGCTTTTAGTTGGTTTATTTTTCTTATTTCTTCAGTTTTTTCTGAAAGGGCCCGTTTACATGTGCAAAAATGCGGAGTAAATCCCGAGACTTACACTGCTTTCTATCCCGCTTCCCCTACTTAGGGGAAAAAATGCGGGGTAGAAAGATTCCTGGTCAAAAGGAAGGTTAATGCAGAGTCAACCCCGCTTTCCCATGATGCATTGCGAGTTTTTCCCTGTACTCCGCTTTAACCCGGGATTTTCCATTTTCACATGTAAACGGGCCTAAAGAAATAAACTAAACGGAAACTTTCAGGGAAAAAATGTACAAATCTTTAAATTTGGGGACAAAATGGAAAAAAGATCTATATTTGGGGACTGTCCTCAAATTTCGAGGACGTATGGTCACCTTAGTGTAAAGACACTTTATGAGAAAATTTGCTGTACACAATAGTGATGCAGAACATTTAACATACGAACCTGCTGCATTTTATTTCCGTGTAAGTTAATTAGAGTAAAAAATGTCGCTTTTGTTCATATTTATATTGAGAAAGTTGGGATAGAAATGATGAATAATTTTGACACTATTACAGTAATTTATTAAGGTCACCAAAAGTAGAGACGAGTTAACTTTGACGTTAATACGTTATAGGTGATAGAGATATATGGACAGAGCTTGATTCCCGGGCGGGCATTCGGGGCAAGAGCCCGGGGCCTCTACAAAAAGAGGGGACCTACAAATTGTTCTTTAAAATTTGGAAACTTTGAAAAAAGTTTGCAAAAGAAGGGAGGGAGGCAATGAAGCTTTTGGCATTCAGACCCTGTATACGGGCCCTACAAAAGGGGACCAGTGGCGTAGCTCGTAGAGTAGGGGGAGGCAAGGGGACACCCGTCCCGGGAAGCAAAATATTTATCGTTGACTTAGAGATTAAATATATTTAATATCAGACAGATAAATTCAAGCAATTTTTTTAATAACTAATTTATTTTTTGTTTATACTGTCATGCTTTTCCTTCGGCTATCGAATTTTTTTTTCCCCATCAGTTTACTTAGCTGCATTTCTATTGCCTGTAGCTGGAAGCAGATTCCAGGATTATGGTTCCGTCATCGTCTGTAAAGCAGTGCCGGCTGATACGGTAACAGGGGTGTATCCATGGGTGAGGGGTAAGGGGAGTGCCCCCCCCCACAGACACACACACTAGCACGCAGATCAAATGACACACATTTGATACCATAGGCGTAAACTGGCATGAAACACTGAGGGGGCAAAATGTTTCCTATTGTAGAAAATATCATTCTCAAATAGAATATATCCAAGGCCGTAGCCGGGGGGGGGGTATCATGGGAGTTTGAACCCCTCCCGAAACTTTAGTCAATGCACTAACCTTGCACAAATAATAATAACTACCGATATATAAAGACAACAAGATGTTTTACCAGTGGTGGGAAAAACTACTTTTTTTTGTAGCGAACTACAACTACCGCTACTTTTCGAAAAATGTAGCTAACTACAACTACAACTACTTTTTGAAAAATGTAGTTAGCTACACTACTTTTGAAATGTAGTCGCTACTTTTTCGCTACTTTTAGGAGACAAATTTTGCTAACAGATGCAGTTTGCATTACATTCATATTTAAGGATATTTATATCCTAACTAGAGAAAACTATTGATATCTTAATTAGAAAAAAACTATTGCACTAATAAACAACTACCAGGGGAGTGTTTGAGGAGGGTGGCGGGCCCCCTCAAGAAATGTAAAGCAATTATTAAAAAGGAGCTTTTTTGAAACATTTCTTTTAACTTTAGAGCAATAAAGTTTAAAATACCGAATCGTCCCCCTCCCCTCAAAATGGAAGCCTATATATACGCTACTGACAACTACTGCTAATTATTGAAGTAGTGTTGAAACTAATTCAGTTTTAATACCTCTATGATAAAAATAAATTGGGAAAGTGAGCTCTGAAAGCATGAGAAAAATCATGAGAACCAAAAAAGTTTAAAAAAATAAATAAATAAAATAAAAAAAAATTGGATGTCTGAACGGGAAACTCTGTAAAACTCGTTTAACTGAGAGGTTTTTTTTTAATACGTTTCTACCTTAATTAAAAAAAAATATTTTATCCACTTAATTGCATCTACAAAATACATTCCTTATTTATAATATAAATAGCATTAAAAATATATATAAATACAGCAGGGTGATTACAGAAGTGATTACATACTTTTTTGTGCCTTGTTTTTTTTTTTCTACATGAAAGCGAACAAGTTAAATATGGGTTCTTTGAAAGCTATCGCAAGCGCAAAGCAAAGCTGTACCCAGACGGTGCATTCAAACACCCCCGTCCTCGGAAGCAACATTGGCCATTCCAGGGGAGTCTCCTCCGTTGGATGATGGGAGACAGATAAAACACGGGTTTAATATTGGGAAATACCTCACATTTTTAAATTTAAGTTTTCTCAGGAAGAGACGTTCGGCTCTTTCAGCCTTGAACTAAACAGTGCTATGCTCTCTCCCTGATTAACATTCAAGTGATGTTGAGAGGGCTTTCCTTTTCGGTGGCGTTATTGCACCGTTTCCAGTCCCTCAACCCCCCCCCCCCCTTGTCAAATTTTTTTTAACAAAATACCCATAAATTTTCATTTTTTAGCTTAAATATTACGCATTTTAACACAAAGTTATGTCTATAACCCCCCCCCCCCTTAAAGGAAGTCTCCACACGCCACTGGTGGGACTAGTTGTATAAAGGAACGATTCAATAATTGAGGGTGTCATTGTGTCAAGAAGGAAGATCACGTAACGGCTTGCCAAATTAATTTAGTTCCTATGTTTTGGTAAGAGTACAACGTTGTACTTGTATATTTAAATTAACGGCATTTCATTTTAAAAGCTAATGATTTATTTATTTGCGAAGGGAGGACAGCTTACGTCACTAAATGTGTCGTTTAGAGCTACGTATGTAATAATTTAGCCATACAAAATGTATGGGGGGGCTGAGACAGCCTTACTATTTTTTTACGTATGTTGATAGTTTGTTTGAAGAAAGTGACAAAGCAAAACTTTTTTTTAAATTAACACATATTTTAACAAATCTAAATATTTCATTAAAAAATAAAGAATATCTGCTTTTTTTTTACTTTGAGATATGAACTATATTTGAAAAACATGTTTTGGCTCCCTCCACTCCCCCATAAGGGCTCAAAAAAAAAATCCCAATATTTTTTAGACGTTCTTGTTTATTACATTTTAAAGCAAAATAAAAATATCAGGTTGTAACGAAAGTTTTCCGCCAGATTTGCTTGAGTCAGCTCACGCGGTACCCAGCTATTGACCTTATATGTCAAGTTTATGCGATATTTTTCGCGACTAATGGACATGGCACTAAAGTCTAACTCTTTTAGCTAGCTCTCGTGGATGAATATTTTATCTTCTTCCACAAATTCTGGTAGGCGGGCCTCATCAGCATTAGTAGGATGACCAGAGCGCTCTGCTTCCTATCCTAGTCCTCGTTTTTGAACTTTCGGTACCAAATCTTCACAGTGTCATATGATACAACAGTAGTACCTTAAGCTGTACACATGATTCAGTGTCATTCTGTAGCTGACTTTTTGCGACAGAACTGAGAGTAAATGATGGATCAATCTGGTAGCGGGATCCATTTTAGACACCTTATACTTAATCATAACGATATTGTTTTACGGATTTCACAACACAGTGCTCTAAAACAAGTCTTTTCTTTCAAATAACAAAAATCGTTTTACAAAATATTGGCAAAGACACCAATGCGAACTGCTGGTGCAGGCAATACTTGGAGTGGCGGAAAACTTTCGTTACAACCTAATAAAAATCTTATACTTCATTTGTTTTTCTTTGTTTTGCCAACTTGCTATCCCCTCCCTTTCCTAAAATTGCTTTTTTGTTGTATTTTAAAATAAAAATCATATGAATGTTCTTTTTTTTTAATACAAAGGATATGTTAAATATATATGTAAAAAACCTTTTGCCCCCCCCCCCCTCCCAGTGCAGCATCCCTTGGGGAGGCAATCTTTAAAAAATCCTTAAATTTTTCTTTAGGTTTTCCGTTTCTCTACATTTTAAAACGAAAAATCTTAATATCTGTTGTTTTTTTTTCCTGTAAGATATGAAGGATATGTGAAAAACTCATCTTGACCCCACCCCCTCAAGGTAAATTTCGAAGAATCACCCTATTTTTTTAATTTGAGATATGAAATCAATATTAAAAATTTGTGAAATACCCGTTTTGCCCCTGTCCCTCTTTGGGAAAAGGCGATTTTCAAAAAATCATTAAATTTGTATTTAGATAATCCGGTTACTTATATTTTAAAACAAAACTCGTATTCTTATTTGTTGCTGTCTTCTTTGAGATCGTAAAATACTATAACTATTACAAAAATAAACTTTCACTTTCATAGAGATTCGTGGGGGGGGGGGGGGGAATCACGCATAAAACTAATTTTTGTAATATCTTACGTGCTGTTCAATTATTTTTGGTTTTATATTACATTTAAGAACGAGAAAAAAAAATACACATAAGTTAAACGTAACTTCGATTTTTTGATTTAGGCCCATTTTGGTAATTGTATTCATTAAATAAAATTTAAACATAAAATTAAACATACATAAAATATAGAAACTTAAACACTATTCACAAAATTATATATTTACAAGTCACATTAACCTAGTTAAAATGAAAATTTGAACCCAACGTAACTCCCCCCAAAAAAGACAACAATAAATGGGTGAGCAGTTCACGTTTGAGAACGAATTTAGAAAATGCTGATAAACCAAGAAAGTAGACAATTCATTATAGGTTCAGGTTCAAGGGGTATAATTGGAGTTTTTCTTCCTTTTCATTGCTTTCTCAGTAATTTTCTGGGCTGGTGTAAACCAGGAAGTTATAAAACGAAGCTGTATTGCCCCCTGCAAGTCCTTCCTACAGAATTCAAGAATCCCCTCTCACACAATTCCTTTGAATTCTGTGAGAGGGGATGGGGGGGGGGGAGCGCTCGCTGATTGCGTGGACTGACTATATATCATTCCAGCTTTGGAAGGATATCGAGTTCACGGAATGCTGGACACTCAACACTGGGCAAGTGGACACTGCACTTTATTTAGGGGTGCAAAAAAAGAAGAAAAAGAAAATTAATGATGTCACAAAAGCATGCTATTTAAAGATATGTGAAATTCCTTTTCAAAAGCAAAAAATGCTCACTTTTATGCACAGAAATAGATATTTCAAAAACTCAAACCTTACATACATTATTTTTCAAAATAAATCAATTTTTATGGTCTAAACTTGATTCATCTGGGAAGTGCACATGCCCCCTCTGGATCCGCCAACTGGCCTTGGCTTAATATGAAGTTAAATGCAGCTACTTTTCCTTTTACACTCTCAGTCAGACTAGAGACATCAATGCAAATGCAAGCTGTTCTGATTCTGATTTCTCTCTGGCGTTCCCAGATTATCACACTGACAAGGGGGGGGGGGTAGCCTGCGTCCCCAAATATCCCAATAATATAGATTAAAAATTCATATATACTGAAATAATAATAATAATCAAAATAAAGCCATTTCCTCTGTAACAGTTATTGTTGTATTGTTGTCCATCATTAGATCAACTGGGAGACATTTTTTGGATGGTGAACACGATTTGATCAAAGTACAGTAAATTGAAATGCCATTTTTTACCCCCGAGTACCAGTGCCTTGTGTTTTATGTTTTAAAGAAGAAAGAAAATTACAAATTTTTTGTCGGTCCAGGAAAATTTTCTAGCACACTAAACTTGAGCGCCTTGTAGAAATAAACCTCCCAGACAGTGTCGGATTTAGAGGTGTGGACGCCCTGGGGCAACAAAGGAGTGGTGGCCCCTAATTATTTCTCAAACAAGTTAAGAATTTTTTCGAAGACAACTGTGGCGAAGTGGGTTCGGGTTCGCCGTTAATTCATAGCCTAGAAGTCCAGGATTGGATTTCAGAGTTCGATATTCGTTAGGAAATTTTATGTAAAGATGTCTATTGTGGGGGCCTCCTCTCTTGTGGAGGACCTGGAGCTGCAGCACCGGTTGCCCTCCCCTAAATCCGTCCTCATCCCAGACTTAATGTCCGTGTTAATAATACAAATGGATAAAATATTAAAATAAAAATTATTCTTGGTTATATAATCTTGCTCAAGTGTATGTACGTAATTTTATAAAATTCAATGTTGGAAGTTTTGAAAATGTTTATGTTGCAAAAACGCAATAGCGGTCAAAAATATGCAGACCCTGATCATACTTAGATGGGGCCCCGTTGCAAGAGGTTATTTTGGGCCTCTGTACTATTACAGGCATTTAATTTATTTTTGATTGTTTTCTATTTTCCCAGCATAAAAATAAAACATTTTTAAATAATTCTAAAATTGAATTAAAAATTACCCATGTATTTATACTCATTTAGAACAAGACTATGCATTTAAAATTGATTTTAATATTTTTTAAAATTCATTTATATTATTAGCGTATATGTGCGCCAAGTTCCGACTGCCAGAAAATTTTCTTTTCTTCATCATAATATACACACACATATATATATATATATATATATATATATAAATGCTAACTAATGGATATTTTATGATAAGTACATATGGTCATAAGTTTTCAAAAACACCTTTAATTTCTACTTTATTAATCTAGTCTTAGAAACCATTATCATTGAGTTAGAAGAACGGAAAATATAAGTCTCGAAGCCTTTTTTTTTTTTGTTACACAATTATGATATAGATATCATAAAGGAAATTTAACTTAACAAAAATTATTATTGCATCATATATAAATTTAATATACAATAAATCGAGAGATTTGCGAGGCCTCTATTTTTCAGGGGCTCCGGGCTATTGCCCGCGCGTCCGTGTGATAATGAGACTCTGAAAATACTATGTTAAAATGCTTGGTATGGTATAGTAAAGGGGGTCCCGAAGGAGTGCAGCACCAAAGATTTTAGTTTAGGAGGGGCTAAGACTACAAATATTGATGAACTTGGTTATAGTGACCTCGATTATAGTAATAATTCCCTTATAACGTCAAAATATTCTGTATCACACGCCCGTAGAACACAAAGCCACTATCAGCGTAACTCGTTATAGAGTCATAAATAAACACCTGACTTTTTCACTGACGTTGTATTGATTATTAACTGTATTTCATACACTGACTGTCAGTATTTACTTAAAAACCAACTTCTCTTTTTTTTTCTTTGGTAAAAAAATATTTTAGAAATAGTTAAGATAATTTTTAATAACAAAATGTTTTAATTCATTAATGACATTTTTCAATTTTTAAAGGTTTTCAGATCTAACTCTCCAGTTTTAGGGGAGCTTTAGCCCCCATAGCCCCTCCGTGGGTGCGCCTTTGCCTACAAGTAACCCAGTACCCCGAGGCCCCATCTAAATATGATCAGCTTTGGATTCTCTTTCCTTCTTTTTTTGTCCTCTTTATAGCAGATTGGTGAGTCTACAAATAATACTGAGAACGATAAAAAGAAAAAAGATGTACAAGGTCAGGCTTCAGGCAGGAAAAAAAAAACCTCCCCCCCCTCACTCGTGTGCGTGTGGTGTGTGCCCTGTAAGATTCCCAGATCCACACAAAAGGACAGACTTGGTGTCGCCTTTCCAGACAGTTTGTTTCAAAGCAATCGCACCTTCAAAGAGCGCCGAAATTGATCGCGTCTACGTGAGCTGGACCTGAAGGTGCCTTCTAGAGGAGATGGACAGGCGCCAGGTACGGACCAATTGGGAATCCTTGAATCCACCCCCGTCTGTAGAGATATCCAATAAGGAATCGATGAAAGATGAGGGTGAGAGGAGAACCGGGGGAGTTGGCGGAGCAAAAGAGCTGGGGAGAGGAGGTCGAGAGAAGGCCTCCGGCGACATTTTTTTGAAGTCCGATCGAAGGACTGTAGGGCGCTGCCCTGTGAACTGTTTTTTTGTAAGTCCGGTTGTGGACAGAAGGGCTCTGCCCGTGTGAAAGGACTGGTCTTCTATTGAAAGCCCTATTGGGACTCTGATTTACTTGTATATAACATCCTATTTAATCATGTTAAAATTGTAAATAAATAAATTAATTTCCTGTAAACGGAACTTAGCTGTAATTCTCAACGCTACCATTCCACACCCAAGACGTTACAGCTAAGAAAATGGTGGCAGAACGGTGTGGATTATAGGACAAGAATAGAAGTCTGCAGTCTGAGAGAAAGAAGGACGCCCGTTCCTGAAAGAGATAGACATCCAGTCTGAGAGAAAGAAGGACGCCCGTTCCTGAAAGAGATAGACATCCAGTCTGAGAGAAAGAAGGACGCCCGTTCCTGTAAGAGATAGACATTCAGTCTGAGAGAAAGAAGGACGCCCGTTCCTGAAGGAGATAGACAGACAGTCTGAGAGACAGAAGGACGCCCGTTCCTGAAAGAGATAGACAGACAGTCTGAGAGACAGAAGGACGCCCGTTCCTGAAAGAGATAGACAGCCAGTCTGAGAGAGAGAAGGATGCCCGTTCCTGATAAAGATAGACAGCCAGTCTGAGAGAGAGAAGGACGCCCGTTCCTGAAAGAGATAGACAGCCAGCCTGAGAGAAGGACGCCCGTTCCAGTGACTAAGTGTTCCGGTCGTGATCCAGAAGCAAGCTCGAATACCATTTCGAGGAAGCAGACGTCGTCCAGAAAGGTAGGCAGTTTGCATTATATTATTACTCTACTGTACAAACCGGCAGGATCAATTGGGTTGAAAAATACTAAAAATTTCAATATTTTATGTTAAGAATTTCATAATATAAGGTTGAGACAAAATTTGAATTCATATAAAAAAAAATTGCAAGTGTAATAATTAAATGGAATTTAAAAGGATATAGCTCTCAAAAGTTTGTAATCTTAGAAAGAAATTTTTTATTATAAATTGAAAGATTCAGAAAAGAACAGTTATTTTTTCCGCAGAGTGAATAGTATGATATGTGAAAGTTACTGTTTATTATATGTGATAAGTGTATTTAATGCATGATTAAGGAGTATTGTATGGTAAAAGTGAGAATTTATGTACCTTGTAGTAAGGAGTACGGGGAGTATTGTAAATTCTTGATTGTTCGTGAGTTCCTAGAAATTTGGGAAGCGTGTAGAGACCTACAGTTATATTAGTTTCTAACGTAAAATTTTGGGGAAGTGAAGAATGTCTGAATTAGCTCAATATAGAAAGGCCGATCTGATAACTTTGGCGGGAGAATTTGGAGTAGAGGTCGCTTCAAGTGACACGGTCATTAAAATCATTAAAAAAATTGAGGAAAGTGAGGATTTTAATAAAGAGATAGCTATAAGCCAGATTAAAGTGATTCAGGAAGAACGTTTAGAAAAAATAGAGGAAGAAAAATTGGAAAAAGAAAGGCAGTTGAAAGAGAGGCAAATGGAAAGAGATTTTGAAATTGAAAAACTGAAAATCGCGCAGACGAGCGAGACCCTCAGTTTAAATTCTACTACTGGAGAGAGAACTCCAAAAGTTTCCTTGAAAAATTTAATGCCCTGTTTTGACCCCTTAACTTCTGACATGTCACTTTTTCTGACACTGTTTCAGAGACATGCTAAAAAAGCAAATATTGAGGAAAGTGAATGGGTCACGCAATTGTTATCCCTTCTACCTATGCAAATAGCAGAAATGATAATTCGGGAGCCGGAATCTAAGTTAGAGGATTTTCAATATGTGAGAAACATGCTACTGAATAGGTTTAAATTAAGTCCCGAGGCTTTCCGAACTAAGTTTATTTCGCATGCGAAACAAAGAGAGGGATTGTGGAAAGATTTAGTATTCGAACTCAGAAATTATTTAGAGGGATGGCTTTCAGGTTTGGAGATTAAAACATTCGAAGCTCTTCAAAATTTAATGATCACTGATCAGATAAAAAGACGCGCGACTCCAGAGATGAGAGAGCACATGTTGGACTCATGGAGCAAATTCACAGATCCGAATGAATTGGCTACTAAACTGGATGAATATGAAATGGCAAGGAGATCCAATAAAAAGCCGTGGGTAAAAGGAAATGAGGAACACAAGGCGGAGAAATTTAGACAGCCAGAAAAATTTCGCCCCGATAAGAAACCGATAGAAATTAAAGTACCAAACTGGAGAGATAAAAATAGCGATGGGAAGCAAGGGGAGAGGGAGAAAATCTTTGAAAAAAGAAAACTTCCCGCTTGTTTTTTCTGTGGGAGTTTAGAGCATTTGCGCCCAAATTGTCCGAAATTCAAACAATATCAAGCGGAAAGAGTGAATAATCTGGGTAGTGCAGAAGGATTTAGCCCATCATTTACTCCCTATCTTAGCACGGCTAGGATCAATGAAGTAGAACGGTTAGTTCTCAGAGACTCGGGGTCCAGCGTAGACTTAGCCCCCAGGGAATTTGTACGTCCTGAACAGTTTACGGGAGAGGTTATTTGGCTCAAACAGCCCCTAGAAAACGAATTTAGATGTTTACCCGTTGCGAAGGTAGAATTGGAAATTGAGGAGATCGGATTAGTAACGACCAAAGCAGCAGTCGTGGGCCCAGATATTGAAATGCAACATTATATCCTAGGAAATCAAACCCAGGAACTAATCGAGGCGAAACGGAACAACCCGGAATTAATTAACGCCGTAGTGACGCGCAGTCAGACGAAGCTAGCGGGTAAAGAAAATTCCCGTACGGAAGAAAGAAATGCAGAATTCGGAGAAACCCAGGAAGAGAAAGGGGAGGAAGAACCAGACCTCGAATTACCACCAGTGGAACCCGACGGGGTGCTGGCATTTGCGAAAGTTAGCCCGGCGCAGCTCATAGAATATCAGAAATTAGATGACACTTTGAAAGGCATACGGGAGAAAGCGGGAAAGGAGAACTCAGAGTTTTTCTTAGAGAATGAATGCTATTTTCGTAGGGTCACCATTTCGTAGGGATCACCATGGGAATTCGAGAAAGCAGATTGTCATACCGAAACTGTATCGAGAGGAATTATTAAAGCTGTGTCATCACGGAGTAGGGGCGCATTTAGGCGCTACCAAAACAAAAGGGAAATTGTTACGGTATTTCTTTTGGCCAAATATTATAAAGGACACAGAAGAATTTGTAAGGACGTGTGAGCCGTGCCAAATAGTCGGCAAGGCGGGTGATCAAAAGCGCGCTCCTCTTCAACTAGTGCCCATAATTACAGAAGTTTTTTCCCGATTAAACATAGATTTAGTAGGACCACTACCTGCATCGGAGACGGGAAAAAAATATTTTTTATCAGTTTTATGTGTAGCAACAAAATTTCCAGATTGCGTTCCCCTTGAAAATATTAAATCAGAATCGGTCATCGATGCTCTGTTGGTTGTTTTCAGTCGTACTGGTTTTCCGAAAGAAATACAGTTGATTGGGGCACGAGTTTTGTTAGCGTACTCACCTCCACTTTCTTTGAGAGATTCGGAATTAAGGTGATTCATAGCTCTGTGCACCATCCACAGACGAACGCAATTGAACGCTGGCATAGATCGGTGAAGAGGTTATTAAGGGTTTTGTGCTTAGAAAGTGGAAAAGACTGGGAGAGGAATTTGCCTTTTGCGCTACTAGCGTTGAGAACCGCACAGCACGACTCGACGGGTTTTTCTCCGAGCGAGCTAGTATTTGGTAAAACTCTGCGCACCCCTGAGACCTTATTGTATGAAAAGTGAAGCGCGGAAGAAGAAGAACCGAGTTTAGTCACTGAATATGTGTTTGACTTAATAAATCGGTTTAAAAGGTGCCAGGAGTTAGCCTCCGAGCGAATGGAAGAAACCAGAGAGAAACGTAAATACTGGCACGATAAGAGTAGCGTAAAAAGGGAATTTAAAATAGGAGAACAAGTCTTAGTTTTGGCCACTTCAAAACCAAACAAAATGACCGCTAATTGGGTAGGCCCTGGGACGATCGAAAGTAAAATTTCGGAGACGAATTACATTGTAAGATTACCCGGGAAGAAAGAAAGATCGCAAATATATCACGTTAATCTCTTAAAACCATACCACCAAAGGGTGGAGATGATCAATGTTTTGGTTGAAGATAAGGTAAATAGAGCAATAGAGGAGACAGACTTAGAGATACCGTACCCGAACGCGAACCCAGAAGTATACAATTTTGAGGAGATAGTGAGGGAAGATAACTTGGATAAGCGGTGTACTGAGGAGCAGATTACTCAGTTAAAACAACTGTTAGACAAGCACCGGAAATTGTTTTCTAATGATCCGGGTAGAACAGATTTAATTGAGCACGATATCGAGTTGATTAGTGATCAGCCTGTCCGATCAAAACCTTATAGAACATCGCCGAGGCAAACAGAGATTCTGAAAAGAGAAATAAAGAGGATGCTAGAGCTAAACGTTATCGAAATTGGCGAGAGTGAATACACTTCGCCAATGTTGTTGATAGAGACACCGGGGCGTGACCCGCGGCCGTGTATAGATTACCGGAAATTAAACTCGATAACGAAGGCAGAGTACTTTTCCTTGCCAAATATAGAGGAGAGAGTGGAGTTAGTCGCCGCAGCTAAGTTCATTACCATTTTAGATCTGACTAAAGGATACTGGCAAATACCGCTAACCCCCAGAGCTCAAAAATTAGCCGCGTTCATAACAACCTTCGGGTCGTATTTACCGGTAACTATGCCCTTTGGGTTAGTCTCTGCACCTTACCGTTTCTCTAAATTTATGGATATGTTATTACGAGGAATGGAGGAGTTTTGTGTCCCATATCTAGACGATATCGCCATCTTTTCGGCACATTGGGAGGATCACCTCAAACACGTAGACTGTGTTTTAAAGAAATTGAAGGAAGCGAAATTAACGATAAAACCTTCGAAATGCAAATTCGCTCAAGACGAAGTAAAGTACTTAGGGCACGTAGTAGGAAACGGTCGTCGAACACCTTCACAAGCGAAAATTCAAGCGGTGCTAGATTTCCCATCTCCCACTAATAAAACTCAAATTAGGAAAATTTTAGGTATGGCTCAGTTTTATCAAAAATATATAGAGCATTATGCCACGTTAGTGGAGCCTTTAACGAGGGCACTAAAGGGAAAAAATAAAAAAGAAAGCATAGAATGGACTCCCGAAATGGAAAAGTCCCTTTCCGAGTTAAAACAGAGGCTGACGGAAAATCCGGTGTTGTACGCTCCAGATTTTAAAAAAGAGTTTATCATTCAGACAGATGTTTCTAATGTAGGGATTGGGATAGTCATGGCCCAGAGAACCGGGAAAGACGAGCATCCTGTTCTCTATCTAAGTAGGAAATTTAGTGAGGCTGAAAAGAAATTTTGCACGACGGAGAAAGAATGCGCGGCGATAATATTCGCCATAAAAAAGTTAAGACATTACTTAGACGGTCAGAAATTTACTATAGAAACTGACCATAACCCTTTAGTATGGCTCAAAAGCAACGCGGGGAACAATCCGAGACTATTGAGGTGGTCACTGGCATTGCAGCCTTTCGATTTCACAGTAGTTCACCGCGCTGGAAAAAATAACTGCCATGCAGACTGTCTAAGTCGTATCTAAAGGTGAAAGCATAAAATGTAAATATTTTCATTGTGTAAAAATTTAAAGTTGAGATTATATGTGTTTTGTATTAGGAAAATATAATCAGGTAATATGTATGTATTTTCTAACTTAATATTCTAAGTATATTCTAAAATTTAATTTTGAAAAGGAAAGAAACCGGTAGATATATTCTGGATATATTTCTCTCCTTTTTTTTTCGGTTCCTTGCCTATTGTATAGTAGAGTGTAATTGATCAACTGCCTGAACCAAAGGATTAACTTTTCCTTCGAAAAGTTCACCGGAGAAGGGGGGGAGTTGTAAGATTCCCAGATCCACACAAAAGGACAGACTTGGTGTCGCCTTTCCAGACAGTTTGTTTCAAAGCAATCGCACCTTCAATGAGCGCCGAAATTGATCGCGTCTACGTGAGCTGGACCTGAAGGTGCCTTCTAGAGGAGATGGACAGGCGCCAGGTACGGACCAATTGGGAATCCTTGAATCCACCCCCGTCTGTAGAGATATCCAATAAGGAATCGATGAAAGATGAGGGTGAGAGGAGAACCGGGGAAGTTGGCGGAGCAAAAGAGCTGGGGAGAGGAGGTCGAGAGAAGGCCTCCGGCGACATTTTTTTGAAGTCCGATGGTTTATCCGTCTTTCCTCGAAAATGGGGGAAAGCATATAGGGTGCCAATTACAACATCTGGTCACTAAAGTCCGCGCAAAATAGGGGTCGTTAAGAAAGTGCGAAGGTGCTATTTTCTGATCAATCCTTTCTAACTTATATGCGGTTTCCCGATCTTTGAAGGTGTAAGCAGAGGTCAATGAAGTCGTTACCGGGCAATTTGAAGGTCGTTAAAAAGCCATTAAGTTGTCCCCTCTCCCCGTTGTCAACTGTAACGGTCAGTAGAGAGATATTTTTTCCGGTTTTTCTGTTTGAAGACACTCTTTAGTTAGTTGGCATTTTGTTAGTCCGCATTGCTTGATTTTTGTCTTTTTACGATGGACGAAATAGCGTACATCCAGTCAACCAAAGGAAAACCAATGCTGGTTTTAAACAATTTTTTGTTTCATTTAAACAGAAAACAGTAAATTATTGGAAATGTGATGAAGTTACCTGCAAAGCGCGTGTAATAACAGAGGATACTGAACCCCATAAATGCACGAGAAAAACTTTGACTCATAACCATGAGCCTCCAACCGGAAATTTATTAAAAAGGGAGTTTTCTCAAAAATTAAAGTCAGAAGCGGAGAAAAGTGTTACAATGCTAGTGCCACAAATATATTAGTAAATAATTTATTTTTCTTCTTAAAAAGTATTTTTACTAATAAAGAAATGCATTTTATATGAAAATAAATTTATGTGTAAAGAAAAGTTATAAAATCACAGAAACGCTTTGCCTTTTAACATAATTTTTATTTTATTCACATTCATTCTATGCAAGTTTGATGAATTTAGATTGTTGCCTCTAAATCAAAGAATTATAGAGTTCTAAATTAGTGTATTGCTTCATTACCATTAGCTTTTCATGTTCAATAAATAAACAAATTAACACAGTGCACACCAGAAGCTAAATTACATAGAAGTTTTAAAAAATTAATAAACAATTAATGCATAATATTTACTTCTATAAAGGAAGTTTTAGACGAATTGCTGTCAAAACTCCAGTTTTAAAATTAATATTAGAGTTACTAGTGCTATTATCTGAAATTTTGTGGTTATTTTTTTTTTATTAATTGGAAGAAAGAATATTTTAAAATAAATTTTAAATTGAATATTCATATGCTTATTGCAAACTTCTGATTAGTTGTAAATATTATCCTAAAAGGTTGTTTATAATATTGGTATATGCTGTAAAAAATAAGAAATACACTCACAGCTATAAACAGCAATATAAATGTTACATTTAAAAAAAAAAAGAAAGTGCCGGGCGGTCATAAAAAAAAAAAAAAAAAAAAAAAACGCATAAGTGAAAATTTCCTTTTTGCGTCCAGCGGCACCTTTTTAGGTGGAAAAATCCAATAAAATCGTCTGTGTGAATTAATGATACAGTAATGCATTCAATATAAAATATCATAATGTTCTTTTTTCGACCAAATCATGTTTTTTTTTTAATAAGGCGAATAGTTAAATACTGTTAAATCATTTTAACTCGTTACTGGCTGCTGTCATTTTATAGTTTTTGAACTGAATGATAATCGTTTGAGAGACTCATTCGTAGACAAGGAAGTATTTCCAAAAATATACATTCTATTCTATGATTTTCTTAAAATATCTATTAGTTGTATT
This sequence comes from Cheiracanthium punctorium, assembly GCA_038373885.1. Lineage (NCBI taxonomy): Eukaryota > Metazoa > Arthropoda > Arachnida > Araneae > Cheiracanthiidae > Cheiracanthium > Cheiracanthium punctorium. Next base: position 907,094 of record JAWZYV010008393.1, read on the forward strand.
TCCTAACTCTCTTTGAATTTTTTTTTTTCTCTCTTACATAACAGACATTATTCAGAATGAAATGTGCGTATGTAAAATATAATACATAAATGCAAGTCTACAAAAAAAATTTAAAATACACTATTACTTGTGTTTTAATTTTTTTTTCGTAGACTTGCATTTATGTAATAATGGCGTGCTAATTAAATATATTTATAATTAAAAAATTAAATTGTGTGCGTATTATAACGTTTAAAACGAAACATAAATCTAAAATGAGTTAACAAATCACGAATGTCTATTTTATACGCAGCCATTAGCTATATTGCTTTATTTTTGTAAGAAATGTGATTTCGATAACTTTTCTTAACTGTCGGAGCAGCGCGCTGGTGGTATATATAGAAGAGGCAGAAGCTGCGAGTAGCTTCCAGAAAAGTCTATTTCTCGGAGATTCTACATAAAGCAGGAATTTTGATTACATTATAGAAGAGAAATGTTAGGTTTTTATGTGTTTTTAATGCAGGAAAACAAACTTTCAGGCCCCATTGGAAAATCGCGCCCAATGACCAAAATATCGTTAAAAATAAGTCCCCAAAAGTGAATAGAACGAGGCCCTAGGACCCATATTTCTCGAGATTTCTAGAAACCCCTTATAAAAACAGGAGAAAACAAAACCTTCGTATCTCCGGTTCTAGTTGACGGATTTTGATGCAACAAAAAGCAAAATTTAACTATTTGATGCGTGGAATGCGAATTTTGAACTATTTTAAGCTCAAGAACAACGGGTTGCCCCGAAAATTCGTAACAATATATTCTTTGTGCGCAGACGTCATATGAAAAAGCACAAGGCGAATTTTGCTCGACTTTAAAACTCTCTGAATACAGCTGTTCTCCAATTTTAAGCTACTTTTCGTCATTTTTCCGTCTATAAAGCTCTCCCGATATCCCAATTTGTTAGATATTTTACGAATTGCTGAGACATACAAGTCATGTTACGAATCATATACGTATGAAAGTTAGGTATTATCATAAATGAGATCTTCGTCATTTGGATGTCACGAGATTAAAATTGCTTTAGAAACTAAGTTCGGTTATGAGGTTTTCAGATGAAAACTGCTAAACGAGCTAAATTATAGGCTTCCACGATATACAAAAATTTAGAAAATTAAAATAACGTGATTTTTTTTAAACTTTGAATAATTTAAGTTGAATATTACAGCTGAAAATGACATCATTTTGGTGTCATGAGTATGAAACTGCATTGGAACAATTCTTTATCGTTTTTAAATCGTGTAGAAACCGTTATATCATTTAAAGGTATTCTCCAGGAGCACCTCAAAAGAATTACATAACTGTCAGTGGCAGTTTTACAGACATTCACCCATTTCAAGCGCAATACTATCCTACTATATAGTTAGCTAATGGTCAAACGACAATTGGGAGTCCCCCTCAAAAATTGTACCGAATGTCGCCAAGCTTCGCGACTTTTGGACCCGAAAACGTGTTTTAAAAAATGAAACCAGTTTGGCGATAATTTCATTTTTCGGATGGAAATTAAAAGGTTTCTAATGTGACAAGATAAACATATGGCGGTTCCAATAGAAATTTTGAAAATCAGTAACTTGCTCTCTAATTATTCGACTTACATGCACCAAAATTGCATCCCCTCCCCCAAGCGCGTGGGAGATTTTAGACCGCAAAATCGTAGAAGAAAAATTCCCCACTCTCCATGTCGATACTTACGAGTATGTTGTATAAGAGGGATATTTATACTTTTGACACCCTCCAAGAAGACTAAGTCGAAGCGACAAACAGAAAACATTCTGTGTTTGTCTGTTCGTCCGTACTCTAAATGCCATATATATTTGCATAGATTACTACAAAATTAATGTTGTTCCTATTTACAGTACCATGTACCAGGCCCGAATACGCCCACCGGGAAGAAGGGAAATTTCCTGATGGGCCGGTCACTTTCACATATATATCGCATGTATAATGTGCATGTTTGCTCAGAATGCAATGTAAACTGTTCGCCGTTTACATATGTTTCCCGGGCCGGTGTGATCAGTTGTATCCAGCCCTGCCATGTACCCAACTGAAAAAGATGTCTGAAGCATTTGTATCTCTTCTACAGGAGTACCGAAAAGAAATCTAATACATTAAGCTTTAAGGTTAATAATTCTTAAAAGCATATTTTTTATACCAGGTATGGGCAACCTCTGAAAAGTTGCAGGCCGAACTTCAGGATTTTAGCGAAGTGGCGTGCCAAACTTCAGGATTTTAGCGAAGTAGCGGACCAAAATTCAGGATGTTAGTGATGTCGAAGGCCGTATAATTGGGATTTATATGGGAGGTTGAATGGTTTATATGGGGTTTCGATATGTTGAGCGAACCGGAGGGTGGCCATATTTGTGTTTTAGACTTATTCGTCTGTTTCAAACAAAATAAAGTTAATATATGTTATTAAGGATCATCAAGTAATGACCTCGATAGAAAATAGTGTATGTAGGGTTTATAATTCTTCTACAGGAGCACTCAAAAGAATATCGATACATTACTGCCTTTCAATACGGATACATTCATCCTTTCATCCTTTTATAGCACAATTCAGTAAGTATATAAACGTTTATAACTGTTTACACTCCAGTTAAAAGTTGGGAAAAAAATTTAAACTTTTTTACAGGTTCTCCGAAAAATAAATTAATGGCGTGCACAGCATCTTCATAAGATTAACTCTTAAATCTCCCCGAAGTGTAAAGGTCTTTGGTTTTGGCCTATCCCATGGCTGCGGATCTAACTCTGTAGTTTTGGACGATTTTCTGCAGATGTAGCATGAATACCCTGTAGCATGAAAACCCGTAAAGAGATCCTGTGTCCAAGATGTCCTCCTTAGGTAGATAGACTTCATATTGCTTTGTCTTAATCACTAAACTAAAATCTCTCAATATTTAAATACACAGCTGTGACGTTGTCCGACTAATTACGAATAATTAGAACTTAAGAGATATAGTGACGCTCCCTTTTCTTACCCCTCACTACTTGAATCTCTCCGATAACCTTTGATCTGTGCGGTATCATAAAGAATTCCACAAGGAGCTATAGATTTTCGATGATGTGCAGTTCTGACGTTATAGAATGCATAAATCCCAGAGTGTTTCAAGGGCTCTTCAGAATTGGACAGTATAGCGGCTTGAAAATCTCATAACTTACGAACACTTCAAGCGTGCCACGTGATCGAAATCCACTTGAGATCCCAGCGCAGAGCAAGATCGGCAGTTCTAGACAGAGTAGAGTTCGGTTTCAGACAGTGACCAGTACAGAGGTACTTCCTCTGGTTTCGGACCGGCACGGCCAAAAATGTTTTTCGAACCCACCATCTGACTGTTTAAGTTCCAACTCAAATCTTCTATGTGTGTTTATGTGCGTCTAATAAAGTGTTTTGTGTGAGCAAAAGGGCTCTCTCTTTATTTTGGGACGCCACACTACATAACCAAATTTTGCGCAAACGTTGTTTCCCTTTGTGCGTAAAGTCCGTGAGGAAGACTTCCTTTCTTCGAACAATACCCTTAAGATTTTACTATATATATTATTTATATTTGCTTAATTATTTGCGTCTCATTTTCATAATGTTTATAAAATGCTGAAATTCCATAAAATAATCTATGTCAGCCGAGTATTCGGTCAAAATTTAACTGAATAGGCTGAATACGAAGTATATACTGAGTACTCATCTCACTACAACTGTGAAATTAATTAATCACGGAAAAAAACGCACAATATTGAATGGGTTTGTATTTTTAGAAGATAAGAGGGGTTGGGGGGGGTTCATGAATTTAAAAAAAATGTGAGAAACAAGTGGGCATCCAAAAGGGCGTAAACAGAGGTACATTAGTGAATTTTGTATTTATCTCTATCGAAAATTGCCATTCAGACAACTTTTCCAAGAACAGTGGCCTGTGGCCGTCCGCAACTCCTCATTACCCTTTACCGTTTTATGATTTTTTTTAATTATTGTGAATTTTTTGTATCAGTATTATACTAAATTTTTCATAATTTGAATGACGCTTCTCCCCCTCCCAATAGTTCAATTTTTTGTATTCTTTGGACAAAGTCCAAAACTAGTCATTCAGTAACAAGTTATAGCAGTTTCGAAAATTTTAAATACCATCTCTCACCTAACAGGCAACCCTAAAAAAAGGATCTAAGACTCCACAGATTTAACATGCACGTTCTCTGTAATATGTTATCACATTCAGTCTGATTTGTAATCAGCTGTGGCTTGTTATTACTGGTTTTCTTTTTATAAGTGCAAGAATTTATTCTGATTCGTGGTAATTTATCTTGTTAACTCTTTGGTTTTAAATAATTCTTAGAATGAATGATTTATAAGTACATATATTTACATATAAATATTTTTATTTTTTAAAGTATTTAATTTAAATATTACTCTTATTTTTGACATGCTTTATTTTCAGAATTAAATTATGGTATTAATAAGTCAATTTTAAAAAAACTTTCTTAAAAAACTTTTTATATCAAATGTTAGTATAAGTGTAATGTTTTTAATCAAATTTTCATTTCTAAATGCTAAAAAAAAAACCCTTTTTAAATAAACTGGCTAAAAATTATTTAAAACTACTTTCTTAAAATGTAAAATATCGGCTATATATAACTGTAATTAAAATTAATTTTTAATTAGTTTTGTTGGAATAGTTTTAATAAATATATTTTTACCATTATTAGTATTGCAAAGCTTATTCCCTTTCACCAACATTGATTAAATATGCGCACCGGAAAAAAAGCGCATGATTTGAATGAGTTTATTTTTTTAGTTGAGGGGGGGGCGTGAAATGAAAAATGTGAGAAACAAGTGGGCGTCCAAAAGTGCGTAAACTGAGGTACATTAGAGTATTTTGTATTTATCTCTATTGAAAATTGCTATTCAGATAACTTTTCCAGTAGCCCCATGGCCGTCCGAAACGCCTCATTGCCCTTTAGCTTTTGATAAAGTTTTTTTTTTTTTTTTTTTTTTTTTTTTAAATACAAATAAAAGAAATTACTCTTTCGGATGCCCACTCCTTTCTTATATTTTTTATTTCAAGCGCCAACCCCCAACCAACCAACCAACCAACCCACAATTATCGAAAAAAATAAACCCCTTCAATATTGTGCGTTTTTTTCAGGGGCGTTTTTTCCCGCCCACCGAAATGAATAGAACCCACCATGGCCGAGTGATTGACACTGAACATAATAGATTGCTTTAGTGTGTCAGTCCAGGGTTCTGGTCTACCGCGCGACTGTCAGTCTAACAATCTATAGTTTCGGGCTATTTTCTTATGTAACGCGAGTACCCGTTAGATTCCCGTGGCTGCGAATCTAATTGTCTGGAGTTTTGGACGACTTTCTCCAGATGCAATTTCTCCATGTATTACGTTGATAAGTAACACATTGGGAAATTAAGCATCTTTACAAGATAATTCATTCAATTTTCATCATATGAAATTAACTTTAATCTTACAGCTTAAAACGTCATGCAACTATTGAACAGTTTACAAAAAAAAAAAAAAAAAAAAATTAATTGCACTAGCGACTCGGAAAAATTTAGAATTTCTCTTTACAACTTGTACTGTGAGCTGTTACAATGAACCTACACTACTGGCCAAAAGTATTGAAGTTTGAGAAATCTAATCATCTTTTCAAGAATAAACCCAGAAAGAATGGACATGAAATTTGCCAGATTTAAATATTTTTGATTATTAGTATAATCGGAAACAATACATCTGAAAATCGCCGAAAAACAAAATTAGAGCTTCAGGAACCCATAATTTAAGATGGCACCGTGAAACACCGAAAAAAGTGTTGTAAAACATCCCATCCTGGATTCCATATCTAAAAGAGTGGCTGTTGTGATCAAAGTCAAGGCTGCTCAGCAACATAATAAATGATCTTTAGTTCAATTGCATTTATTTATTATCCTCTTTTTGCAGAATAACTTGAAATTAATTCTTTATTCCGACGATCCAAAATGGATTATGATTTCTGTAATAATGTATGGATTTTTTATGCTACTTTTTAATAAATTAAATAATTATTTTTGTTCTTTAACTTAATGCTATCGTGTCTTTGAAGTAATTAATGTGATATGTTGACATTAAAAAATATCAATTATATTGATTTTTCTTTTTGACGAGGAAGAGGGGGCTTAATCTTAAAAAGAGTTAGATTTCTGTAACTTGGAATACTTTTGGCCATTATTGTTAAAGAATTACAGAACAGAATACTCAGGAAAAATGCTAAACGTAGAGATTTTCGCAATATTTCGAAAAACGGTTAAATTATCAGCCCATTTTTGAAGACGATTTGTTTGCTTATGAATTTTTTTTTCTGCCAGTTGCATTGCATGTGACATAGCGCTTTACTGTTTGTGCCAGTCCATAGTGCATCGGGTGAAGAAGCATTATTATTATTACTACTATTATTATTTTCGGGCATTTAACATCACTGGTTAATTTTTAAAGCTGTTCAAAAGTTCTGTAACGGCGATTACTATTCAGGTAGAACAGCTTAAAAAAATAAAGAAATTCAAAGAGCACATACTAAATTATCAGTATTAGAAATTTGAAAATAATTCTGTAACTTAATATGCAACTGATTCATAAATTAAATTACTATTTTTCTATAAAAGGGGGAAAACATACGCAAAAGTAGATTGTTTTAAAATATCGGTTTTCGTGCATACTTGTCTTTCTTTAGGAAAGTAACTATCGAGCAAGTGAAGTCTGTCTCAGAAAATACACTGATCTTTCTAGTGTTCGATATTCTGTTGGATTTTTGAAGTACAGGTATTTCTTTGCACAACAGAGCGTCCAAGCACATCTGGCTGATTATAGCTGGGCTGTTTTCTGGGAAAATCCTTGGGAGGGAGGAGAAGCGCTAATTGATCGTCTCTCGCGGAGATTTTTCGGAAGACTGGATACAACGATGCAATTTTCAACCGATCCCTCGCCCCCCGTGGATAGAGAAAGAGAGTGTACGGGAAACTTCCCCAAAGATGGGGGTAGACATTTTTTTCGAGGAAAATCCAGTACACGAGTCCGATCGAAGGACTGTAGGGCGCTGCCCTGTGAACTGTTTTTTTGTAAGTCCGGTTGTGGACAGAAGGGCTCTGCCCGTGTGAAAGGACTGGTCTTCTATTGAAAGCCCTATTGGGACTCTGATTTACTTGTATATAACATCCTATTTAATCAAGATTATGTTAAAATTGTAAATAAATAAATTAATTTCCTGTAAACGGAACTTAGCTGTAATTCTCAACGCTACCATTCCACACCCAAGACGTTACAGCCCCCATAGAATCCCGGGAGGCACGGGGCACACATAGATACCCTGGGAGGGTCGGGGGAGGGATTGGGTATTCTTTCGAGCATCAGTTCCAGTTCTATGCTTGGTGTCATAAGAAAGAGAATTTGCACCACGAGATCAATCACCGGAAATGATGACGCGGCAAAAGTAGCTTCCAAAATGCGCTACAAACTACTAATTTTTTATAGCGCGCTACACTACAAACTACTTTTTTAAAAAGTAGCGCGCTACACTACAAACTACTAAAAAAAGTAGCGACTACTCAGGGACGTACCCAGAAAAAAATTTCGGGGAGGATACAAAAATTTCGGAGGGGGTCCAAACGGTGAAAAAGAGAGTATTTTCCACAAAAAGACTTCATTATTATTATTTTGCTAACAAAAATTGAAATTTCGGGAGGGGTCCGGACCTTCTGGACCACCCCCCTGGGTACGTCCTTGCGACTACTGTAGTTTCGCTACTTGTAGCGCGCTACTCCTCAGCCCTGACTAAAACTTTGAATTTTTCGCAGACAAAATTAATATATACAAAAAGCTTTGGAAATTTCATGTGCTTTCAAAACACAGCCACAAAAACAAAGCACTATCAAGGATTTCTTTCCAACGTGCCAATAAGTATGTACGTTTTAAGTTTTAAGAACAAGTAACATTAAAGAATTTAGATAATTTTAAAGTTGATCTCCTAACCTATAACTTATAATTTTTAAGCTCGCAGTAAACAAAAATCATTCTTTTAACGAACGGAATTGTGGGTCCCAATCAATTCGTTAATTCGAGGTTCGACTGTATAATAATAAGAGAATTTATGATAATAAACGTAGATGAATAAAACTCCGTTATCCACTCCAGTAAAATTTGAAGACATCACGAATAAACAACATTTTTTTGGAGGGGACTTCATATTTGTCAATTCCATCGCTGTAATATTCTTTAACTAAGGGCAATTTTTGCCTTACGGACACTAACTTGAGAAGATATGTAACGCAGCTGACAAACAACAAACTATGTGTGTTAATTGCAACCAAAATGGACGAACATAAAAAGCATTTTTGAATAAATATAAGTGAAGAAAAATATTAGAGACCAATAGAAATGCTACTGATGGATAACAATAAGCCGTGGCCTGAAAAAAATTAGGGGGGGTGCAGTTTTCTTAATATCCTTCTACAAGTAGTAAAAAAATCATTGTTTTCGCGAGAAGACTTTTGCACAATCACAAATGATTGCAGGAAAGGTGCAACTCATTTTAGATTAACTGACTATTACACCATGTTACTATATAAACTTTTAAAAGTCATTTACGATCATTAGTACTCATTCTCAATTTTACAATAAATAAATTTAAAAAAATACGTTTTTAGTAAAATTTCATGATTTTGATTTTTAAATGCTACTTGAATACTATAATGGTGCATGTCATAAGCATGGGTGGCCATAAGGGGGGAGGGGGGAGAGAGAGAGACAGGGTACTCGAGCTTTAACGTATCGACTTATAATGTAAACAAAACTGCATCACAAAGCAAAATCGAAACTTACAAGTCCAAATTTCCACCTCCCGGTAGTGTTTTTTTTCTTAATTAACCCTCCCCTTACTTTAGAAAAGTTTCTATAGAAGCCTATTGTTAGCCCTATCAGGCGTTAAAGCGTTATTTTCGGTCTTGTTACCGTACTTTACTCGTAAATACTTCTTTTAAGCTTAAATGCAAACAAACAAGTTTCAGTTCACATTTATTTGATTCTTAAAGTTAACCTCTAAAATTCTTTTATTTGCCGTTATTCAGTATCGGCCAATTAATTCATAGCATGAATTTAATCTGTAATGCTTTAAAACATCTCTTAAAAGTTTCTTACCTCATTGGTTTCTCAAATGTGAACAACTGCTAACGCACTTTCCTTTTGTGTTATGCAAATTAACTTTGACTTTTGCTTTATGCAGATTAATGCCGATCGTCCAATGACGCAGCGCGCCTCGCAAGTGCCGTTCTTCTCCCGGTACGCATGTCCTTGGATTAGCGTACTTCGCCGATCGCAGCTAAGATTTAAATACTTCTAGCTTTGATGTCTGGCTAGCGGTGCTCTTTTTTTTTTTGCTTGCTTAGTTCTTTTTCTTTTAGCATTTTTAGTTTGACAATGTTAAGATAATAAGAGTACTATAATCGTCGGCTCAAATGAGCACTTAGCCCTTTTTAAAGGGAATAATTCAATTTGTAACAGCGAATGATAATGTAAGTTTTGTTTTACTTACTATGTTGCTTTTTCCCGGACTGTAACCGGATGAATGACTTCAAAGTATCAAGATTGCAATAAACTGTTTTTATCTTATTGAAAATATTTTTAATCACTTTACAACTTTTTACACTGTCTTATACATTGAGCAAGTCTTTTAAAAACTGCTTCCATTGTGCGTGAAGTCTGCTGAAAAGTTTTAGTTAGTATTGACGGACTTGTGTGAAATTAGATGAGACTTTATAATTTTTATTGAGCCTTTCCTCACTTGCCCGTTCGGTACTGACATACTCCTATGATGATATTTAATAAAAGATTATATTTAATAAAAGCTGTAGAACATACTTTAAAACAATAGAAATGTATCTGTAATTTTCTTTAAGTAAAAAATATAAAGACACAAAATCAATACTAATATAAAAGTTTAATTTTCACACACTCACACTATACTGCATATTGATATCAAGAAATATATGTTAAACGCAAATTATATTTGTCGAATTCTGCTCCTTCAAAGTAATAAACAAATGTACTCGAGATGCAGAATTTGATTCTCGCCAACATCTCTGGCGCATCTGTTCATCCTGGCGTTCTCTCGTGACGTTTTTTGCTCTCGGAGAATGGAGCGATTTTATTGGCTCTGATCCAAATGCGGTGGTTGTACAAACACAGGCTAGTGTTCTAACCAAAGGCAGACGTTGGGCGCGTTCGAGAATTCATCGGTTGTGCACCGGTAACACCAGTGCACGACCAGAGCGTTCGAAAAGGCGGAGCTCTAGAAGTAACCGCGTTCGAAAACGTTTCGGTCATGTAGCGGTTGTCTGCTCAGCGTGACCAGAGCGCAACCAGAATGACCCTGCTAGCGAGGTGGGTTATTCCGGTTATTATCGTAGTGTTGCCAGCGTTTATTTTTGTTTTCTCGGCTTAGAATCCGATGTGGTGAGGATGACCGAAACCGGTTGACAACCGTGACGTCCCTTAACCGAATAATGACCGCGACCGGTAGCACCGGTGCATAACCAACCGGTGAATTCTCGAACGGGCCCGTTATTTTCACCACCGTATTACCCTCCGTACTTCAGTTCAACCCCCTCGTTGCCGCAGCAACCAGGCGGAAAAGGGGTTATGTTTTCAGCATGGCTCACTGGGATAAGTACAGGCCATGGACTTGGTACAGGCTGTCCGAAAACCAGTTTCTCCTATGGGATTTTGCGTACGAGAAAAGTTTTGTTTGTTCGCCGATTTGTCGTTGTTACCTAACTGTATCACTGTTGCCAACTCTGCCAGAGAAAAAGATCTTCTTGGTAAACTGGCAATACCGAAGTATTTTGTAAATCGGAAATGAATGTCCAACTGTCTCGCAGAGCATTAGCAGATAAGCATATTTCAGCAGCACAAGCACGTAAACACCAAAAAAAAATTTTTTTTTCTCAACTTGAAAATACTGTTAGCCATTTGTGGATACTTTTAACTTTGATTTTAGGCACATTTTCTCCGGCAGAGTTGGCAACAGTGATACAGTTGGGTAACAGCGACAAATCGGCCAAGAAGCAAAAATTTACTCGTAAGCAAAAACGGATCTAGGATTCCCATTCTATGGAGTTGATATCGTGAATGCACTCAGTTTCCTTTGTTTCCTTTACGAACACTAGCGTCTAGTAGGGGCGGCCCGTGATCAAAAATGTTAGTGCAGCCGGAAACATATGACCCCCCCCCCCCCTAGGAATGGAAAATCTTTGTTATTGAATTCGAAAGCTGGCGGATTAAGCCCTCACCCAGGAAAAAAAAAAGAAATTGCATAAAAAATGTAAGAGATCCTATTTTACTTCCATAAAATGGACATAAATTTCAACCAACCGCTCCTATCCTCCAAATTGCATTAATCCGTGTCTGATTCGAAGTTTCCTGGGAATTGTCTTTTGTAATGATAACTTGAGAAGAAAAGAAAGAAAAAAAAAGAAAACTTACTTATTTTTTATAAGTCAAATCAATCCTCTTTTCTTTTAAACTTGCGAATCAGTCAGTGATGTCCTCATAAAAGGGCGTTGTTTTAATTCAGATATCATTAATTTTAAAAGCTCTTTGAAATTCCCCATGTTTAAAGAATTTTCTCGCTCGCCATGTCCTCTTAATGACAGTTCTTGCTTACTTAAAAACAATACTGCTTTGATGGGTAATTGCATGAATCGTCTATTCAGGCTTACCTTCTTGATAAATTCAGCGATATAAAGTCGAGAGTTTTCCTTTAATGTGTCAGCAATTTAGCTCCCACTTCTTATCAACTCCTTAAATTTTAAAGAATTTTTTAAATGCTCGATTGAGCTCTCATGTGTTTTACGTGCTCGTGTGATGGTGGTTAATCCATCCTATCCAGTACCATTCCAAACGGTCTTTTTTATCTCAACGATTAAACACGGCCATCAAAACATTTTTTTGTAAATAAAAACTGCCCCATAGCCACGAGAATAGTGCATATCATGAGAAATGGAAGCTACGACCATGCTGAGACGAACCTGCTTTTTTCTTATGAATGGAGAATTTTGGCGTCGGTCTATTTTCTTTTAGTGGTTGTCGTTTATTATCTTCTTTCCATGTGTTAAACGGAGTTTCAAGCAAGACGCAAACTGGATAATAACGGGGCTCTTTGTTTCAAAACGGTTAAATCATGGATTCCAATAACACATGGACACAGTAACAAATAAAGGTGGATTCATATCTGCCGCGCCGCACCGCAACCATGCCGTACTGTTTCGCCGTTTTGGACCGTTGGCTGTCCGCGCGGCGAGCTTGCGGTGCCGCAAGTAAATACACCAATGCTCTTCTGTAATTGGCTGTAGCTGTAAAAGCTCTTCTGTAATTGGCTGTAGCTTTGCGGTCGCTGCGGAATATCTGTTCTCGCCAGATAATGCGCAAACCCTCGGCGCTCGCCGCGCGGGCGCCGTGTTGCTCCGCCACGTGACGTCATTGCGGCGTCTTAGCGGTGCGGTACGGCCAGTATGAATCCGGCTTTAGACTAAAAACTTTCAACCTTCCCAGACAACAACAACAACAAAAAAACTATTGTTTCCGTTAGAATGGGATAGAACAGCGGTTCTCAACCTTTTAACGTCGTGCCCCCCCCCCCCAACAAAGGCTAACTTACAGTGGCGCTCCCCCCCTCACATTTTTCAGCATACATTGAGATTTTTAATCTTTAATAATGAACATTTTTAGCGAAAATGGATATATTTTTGAGTAAAAATGCGAATAAATAAGATGATTTTTTTAAAAAATGCATCCTATCTGCTCTATAGTTTGCCCTATTGCTCTATAGTTTTTCTCGTCCCTCCACCCCCCTGCAAACGTTCTGCGGGGGCGCGCCCCCCCTCAGGTTGAGAAACGCTGGGCTAGAACATATATTCTGTGTCTTTATTCTCTCCCTCACTTATCGTCCGAGCCAATCCGTTCGTCGAATTCACGAGTGCTGCAAAAGACTGAAAACCTTTCTTCGGCTGTGTCTCAGCTGAAACCATAGCCTACTCACAATGGCCCGCAAGCGAAATCGAAACTAACAGGTCATGTGATCATCGGAACCGATCGGAACCCATCTGAATGGCATGCCTTTTGAAGCATAATGTGCGAATACGATCTAACTTAGCATTCATTATCGCACTAAAACAAAACACAGCGGTCCTTTTTCAATTAACATTGTAATAAAACACTGGGAAATAATTGAAAGAGGCAGGGAGTTAGAAGAATATTAAAAAAACATGGTAATATGAGCCGGTTTTGTGAGCCGGCCCATTTTTGTTACATGGATAAATTTAAATATTTATATTTGTTTACATTCGTAATTTAATCTACTATTACATATTTATATTGAGAAAAATACAATACATAATATGCATTTATATTGACAAAATGATGAGAATTTTGGCGAATTTTTTCGGGGGGGGGGGGGGAGAAAGTGTTTATAAATAGAAAGCTCATAGCAGTTTGCATTCATTCTTATTAAATAATTTTTTGTCAAAAATCGATTTAAACACTTTCAAGGAAAACAGTTTATACCAATTAAATTTAAAAATTCCATTTTTTTCGTTCTTTTAAGATTTTAGTAGAATTTTTAAAAAATTAAATGATAATTGTAAAAATAAAATTATTCTTATTTAGAAAACAAGACAATATACAAATATCATTTGAAGTCAACTTTTAAAAACAAGAATCCATACGAAGTCTAAGAATTCATGCAATGAACCAATTTAATAGTAAAAAAAGATGAAAGATTTAAACAGGTACATGCAATGGTTATGGGTCCCCCAGCATATTCCGGGTGTCTCATTAATTTTCAAATGCTGTAGTAACTGCTCAAAGGGCAGGGGTTTCATGGGAGCCATCCGACTCTTTGTAGCCCACTTTATGCATGTACATTAAATATAAATAAATTCAATTTTAAAACAATACGTTATTAACATACATACATACATACATATATTTTTATACATAATAGCAGTGTGGCCCGGCGAATGAATGGCACACATGTGCAAAACATTGGCTTTTAAAAATAACAAAATAAATAAAAGCGTAAAATCTTACTTTAAGGAAGCTAATTTAAAGTTTAATAAAACAGCGTGAATGCGAAAATCAGCAAATGCAAGATTAATAAAGTTTGACAATTTCATCACTCGACAATTTCATTCACTGACTTGTTCGGAATTTTCATCACTAATAGCTGCTCTATATTTATCATTAAAGCGTGTGCTTTCAAAATTGCTTTTGCATTTGACTATTTTCCACCAGATTGTAAATATGCTTATAAAATCACATGTTTCACCTGAATTTTGAAAGTGTTCTGGATAATCCCTCGATATACATTTAAGCGCAACAATATTTTTCTCATTCAAAATTTGAAGAGCTAATTTAACATTTTGCTTTTGGATACTAGATGGATGCAAAGCTTTAGCTGAAAGTAAATGACCATATTTTAGGGTAGAAAATTTTTCAATGCCATGCATGGATTCTAAATCTTTATAATTAGCTCTTTTTAAAACAGTATGATCAGTAAAATCAGGAAATATTATGAGCTTCTTATTGAACCAATTATTGCGAATAGATTTCAACATATGGACCGTATCAAAAAGAAAGAAGAGAAGCCTTGCTCCATCAAAAGGATGAGTAATATAAGGCTGTAAAGTTTTATTTGGTGCCATTAACTCAAATGCACATCTATATAGGGTCGTATACTGACCCTATGAATTGATGAATTACTGTTATGTGCTTCAAATTAAAAGCAGGACATATACGGAATGACTAGTCGAAGTTGTTTGGACGCACACACATTTAATGAATCTTCTATTTACAAAGTTATACTAGAAATCTTTTACACCACTTAGGTACGTTAACAAAACATCATCCACACAGGATTCACTTCTTTAAAAAAGAACAAGAATACACACCACCCAGGCATGCACGAAAAGTTCCATTCCATCTACGTTCAAATCTCTCCGTCCGTCTCTGTCAACTTCACTCTAACTAACGGCTCGCTTCTTCCGAATTCGCCAGCCAACGAAAAACAAAACCACGTGACTTCCCACGTCAGGGGGGGGTCTCGAAGGAAGGGGTGAGATCTCTCAGCCTTGCAGCTGCGCTCTTATCGAAACTTCGGATTCTACAGGCTCGGCCATCTGACCTGCGGTGTCCTCACCGCCCAGGACCATAAGGATATCTGAAATAAAACACTTAAAAAAAAAAGAAAAGAAAAATACATTATTTACAGGTCATTAGAAATATGAAAAGTTTTTCAGTTCAACGAAGTCTATTTGATATGTACTCAAAGGTACATCTTTCGGGATAGGATTCGAGAATCCTTCACTTTTTTCTTGCTTTCTTTCTTTTCTTATAACTCTTCTTATTTTCTTCTTGCACTAGTCATCATGATTTTTTTTCTTTCTCTGCAAGGGTTTCAACTTCCAATTTAAACATTTATGGTTGAAGCTTTTCTACAAATTTTTCAGCAAATTCAGCCTGAGGATCTGCTTCTCGAAGCTTCTGTGATAATTGACACATAGTTATATCACATGTTTCTTCTTTCTGCGGAGCCTTTTCTTCGCTGACTTCAAGGGATTTCGTTTTATCACCAACCACTCTTAATTCTTCAAATTTTACGGTTCTACTTTCACCTATGGCTGCTCGTTTTTCAGCGCGTTTCGAGTCCTCTTCTATCATGGCGATTCGACATGCTATTTCTTCATATTTTCTGTCAGATTCCTCAGCAATTGATCGAACTTGTCCTAACCGAATTTCAAGAGATTTATGAATGCGTTCATTTTCATCTGTGGCTTGTGAAGTTTCCTCTAACTTTTGAATAGCAATTTTTAATTTTTCTTCTGATCTTTCTAGATCGTCTTCCAGCAACTGAATTTTTCTATTCAATGCAGCTACCTTACTTTCAACCTTTTCGCTGCGGCAAACTTCCTCTTGAGGGGGTGAATGTGCTTCATCAGCCGTTTCTTTAATGACCTCCGATTTCTCTTTTATATTGCGCATTTTTTTCTCTAACAATTCGCAGTGTTTATCTTCTCGCAACCCGAGAGACTGTTGTTTACATGTAACCGGAAGCACATCTGGTTCGAAATTAGGTGTCGAATAAAGGTATTTACCTAAATTAGTAACTTGTTTGGTAGGATAGACTACATCAATCATGGCTGCATTTTTTATGTTAACATTCCCTTGCACAAAATTAAATTCTAGTTTCGATATTACATCCATTCCAATGACTGCACTAAAGCGCATATGCTTCATAACATAAACATTAGT
Organism: Cheiracanthium punctorium; assembly: GCA_038373885.1. Classification (NCBI taxonomy): domain Eukaryota; kingdom Metazoa; phylum Arthropoda; class Arachnida; order Araneae; family Cheiracanthiidae; genus Cheiracanthium; species Cheiracanthium punctorium. The sequence continues at coordinate 923,452 of JAWZYV010008393.1, forward strand.
ATATACTGTACAACTGTCAATCACTATTTTAGAATTAAAGAAACCAATGGGTGAAATTCTTTCAGAATCAATACCACACAAATCAATATCTGTACTGGATAAAATAGGAGATCCCATCTTTTCATAAATATCCTGGTCAATCAAAGTTACTTCGGAACCGGTATCAATTACTGCTCTCACATCAACATTAAAAATATTAACATATTTCTCAATTTTATTACTGGATGATTTCACAGTTTTGTTCTCTACCTCCGATTCAGCTTTATTTCTATAACGATACTTTGCTCGATCATATCTTTCACGTCTGAATCTATTTTTGCTTTCGGTATTGCCTGGTTCTTCTACAACCATTTGATTAACAATTTTCTGTTTACCTTCACCTGTACGATCAAAATCATCGTTCCTAAACCTATATTTACATTCTGCAATTTTGTGTGAATAACTATTACAAGCATAACATTTTTTCCTGGTAGCTCCAAAAATTTTATTTTCTTTTCCTGGCACGGGGCTAGAAAACGTGTCATTTTCTTCATTCACATTTTTAGGAAATGTTTTATTAAATAAAACACGAGCTGATTCATATTCTTCTAACTTTTCTACTATTTCCTCCCTAGTATTCCACTTATGCCAGTTATCTATAAAATGTTCTTTAACCTCTTGTGGCACTCTTCTTTTTACCTGGTCAGAAACTATCAGTTCACAAAGACCAGTGAAATCTTTAACATTTACACCATGAACCCATTCTTCAAAATAATGGTTAAGTTCGAAAGCGAATTCCCGCCAAGAACAAGAACTTTCTTTTTTATGAAAAAGTAACTTTTGTCTAAACTGTTCTGCAGTTAATTTAAATCTTTTCAGCAATACTGCTTTTATGTGATCATAATCATTTGAAACATTTTCAGGTTCTCGAGTTATGATTTGCGCGATGTCTAGGGGTAAAAATCCTAATAAGTGCGTGACCCAATCATCTTTTTTAATTTCGACTCTTGTGGCTTGCCTCTCAAATAAAGCGAGATACGTGTTAATGTCTGCTTTTGGATCCTTCGAATCGAAACTTTTGATTATTTTTGTAAGATCTATTTTGTTTTGGATTAAGAAAGGTTCTGTACTGTTACCCTTCTCATAATTTTTTGATTTTAATTGTTCCAATTGGAATTCACGTTCTAATTTCTCCTCAGTGCCGGATTAACAATATAGCAGATTTAGCAAATGCTACGGGCCCCGCGCTTTTGGGGGCCCCGCGCATTTACCTTGAAAGTTTTCGTCTTTCCCTCTCAAGATCTAGCTTTTTTGACACTTTCCAACAAGGTAGAAAAGTGTAAGATTTCGGTTTCTCTGTCTGTCCGTCCTTGACTCGCGTGTATAGGCATTGATTTCTACGAAATTTATATATGTTATTCTTATCTGCAGTACCATGTACCCTATTGTAAAGGATCTATGTAGCATTTATTGATTTTTTTCTACAGGAGCACTCAAAATAGTCCCAATACATTGCGCTCTATGGGAAGTTCTTCTTTAAAGCCTATCATCCTGCTAACTACAAGGGGTGATCAAATGAAAAGGTAAGAACGGTGGGTACAAATGTAGACTTTATTCAAAATATACGCCATAGGCCTGAGCACAACGATCCCACTGACGAACAAGCCGCAGGATTCCTTGTTCCCAGAATTCCTGTGGCCGTGACGAGACCCAGTCCGTCACAGCGTCCTTGAGTACGTCGTCCGAGTTGAAGCACTTCCCTTTCAGGTGGTTTCTTCAGTGGAACCAACATATGGAAATCGCAGGGTGACATGTCCGGACTGTAGGGCGGATGGTCCAACGTCTCCCACTTGAACGTGACCAGTTCCTTGGCGAAAACGGACATTCCATTTTCTCATTGACTTGTGGGACACACAGCCTTCCCAGTATACGATCATCATCCTGCGATGAATAGTGGCCGGTTTAACATCTTGCGCTGCCAGAAATCGGATAACGCCTCGCTGCCCCTAAATCGTCGAATTTTGCAATGTGAACACCATCCTGTCCTCACACGCACTGCGGCGTCAATTGGACGTAGTAGGGTGCTTTTTACAAGAGTTTCTGCTCTCTCCTGCGGGCCCCCGCATGTTCCTATCCACACAAAAGGCTCCAATCGCATTCCTAGATGTCTCGATACGTGTTCTTATAGCTGCATGGACAAATATGATAACGGTTAGGTTGTTGCGACGTTTGGTACCTTTTCATTTGATCACCCCTTGTAGTTGCGCTGAACCCCGACTTCAAGATAAAACTTTTTCCTCTATGACTGCAAAAAGATTACAAAGTCAAGGACAAAAAGCCTAACAACTTCTACATCGTTTGCACGATCCGCTTGAAATTTTTCACAAGTTTGTAAAAAAATACAGAAAACAATCTGTCAATTTTAAAATCTAAAAATCCACCCATTCCTTCATTTTTAAGCGATTTTTCGCTATTTTCAGCACCATTTCGTTTCCGAGAGTCAAAAAATTGAATCATTTTCGTGACAAAATGACCTATTTTAGGTGAAAATGACGTCATACAATTGGGGGAATTCCAATACGTTTAAAATAATTTCTCCCGATTACACAGTTTATTATTATTTTTTCCCCACAAATAAATCGTCTATTGGATATTCGAATGTTTATGTATACAAAACGAAAGCTTTCGACTGCGAAAAGATTTCGCGCGTTTCCAGATGAGAATGAAATTCAATTTGGGTCTGTAATAAAAATTGAATATGAACTTATTTATTTTAGGTGGATGAAAATTAAATATATTGAATGAAAGACAAATTTCCTTAAAATGTTTTTTCTCTCGCCCGTTGTAATTGCCTTCACAAAAGGCTTCTAGTTTTAGAGATATTCTGCTCTTTGAAATGAAACAAAATTGGATGTTATGAAGGATTACAAAATGAAGCTTTGCATCGAAAATTGTGTCTGTATAGTTAAAAGTTTTTCTATACGGGAGCACTCAAAATAATTTCTATACAATACGGTCAATGGCAGTTTAGAGACAGGCATCTATTTTTAGCATATAATACTATCCTACAATATGATTAGCTAATAATCCGACGACGATCGTGTGCCTCCTTCAAAATTTGAGCCAAAAGCCGGCAATGTTGGCGACTTTTGCGATAAATTGCCAAATAGGGTGCGAAAAAAATGCTTTGAAAAATGAACCAAACTTGGCGATATTTTTATTATTTTACGATAAATCGAAAAAGGTATTTACGTATTATCCCGGCGGTCATTAACGCCAAACTATTTTTCCCTCAAATTTCCTGGCAAACTGTTGGCAATCGTATTTCGAACCATCAATAATTTCATGTGTCCGGCATTTATCTTGGCGAAAAAGTTGCTCGTCTTGGCGGATCGCCTGGATAATAATGTAGTACCTCGAAAAATGTCTAATGTAATTATATTAAGCTGTGTCGATTTCTTTGGAAATTTTGAAAATTCGTTACTCGCACTTTAATTAACTGATTTATTGTATTGTGTTTTGTTAAGGGCTATCTGCCTTGGAGTATGAGGGGGTCTCCGACCGACGAAAATTTGTTAATGCATTTGAACCCAAAACGGGTTAACGTCCTTATGATTTCGATTATTTGTCTGTTCTGATGTCCACCCATCCAGTGTTCTAACTGCTGTGGATATACATCGATTTGTGCGAAATTTATGTTTTTCTATGTACAGTACCACGTACCATATTGAAAATGGCGTATGTAGCATTTATAGTTCTTTTACAGGAGAAAAAAATCCAATGTATAGCACAGTCTAAAAAACAGAACTAAAAGGGGGGGGGGCTCTCCCCCTGTATCTGTTGATACAGGAATGACTGAATCAGCAGTCATTCTTGAAAACATATTTTAGAGATATTCGATTTTTGAAAGAAAACAAAGTTGGCATATATATTACTAAGGCTCTCAAAATGATGCTCTCCATTGAGAATAACGTCCGTGTTATTAATAGTTCTACAGGAGCACTCAAAAGAATTCCCATTGCAGTCTGTGGCATTTGAGAGACACTAATACATTTCTAGCACAAGACAATGAGTATAAAATTTTTATATTCTTCAGTTAAACGCTAAAAAAAATTAATGGTCTTTTACAGGGTCTCATAAAATTGCATTTACAGTGATAATACAACATTTTTTTATCTACGAAATCTCGCCAGTTTTAACTAAAATACATAGCAGATTTGGCGCAAAAATATTTTGTATTGGAAAGTGTTTTATAATCTATGAGCTTGGCATGATTTATCTTTCTTGATTTTTTAAGGCAACAGATAAATCTTGTAAATCTTTTTTTCTTTCGTTCTTTCTTTCTTTTCATTTTTATTTATTTATTTATTTTTTGGATAAGACAATTTCTGAAGATCTATATAGTGGAACCGTAAATCAGTTGTAGACAACTCATTGAAAGAATATATGTATAACTCGGCTGTTCGAGCCTCATCAATGGGAGACCCCCCCTAATTTTTTAGTTTCATGATTGCCATATTAAAACGATATTAATGGACTATGTCATTTTATCTCTCATCTATCGTGTATTTCACCTGGTAACCCCATGTTGAAATTTTTAGGATTGTAACCTATTTATAGAAAAATACATGTGATGCACATTCTACAGCTCAGTAAATATTGTAACAATAGATTAAAGCTGTTGTGAACTAATAGTATTTAAATATATATAAAATATACTTGTGATGCATATTCTACAGCTTACGAAATATTGTAACAATAGATTAAAGCTGTTGTGAACTAATAGTATTTAAATAAACGGATGAAATTTTTAAACAATCATTTTATCAAATAAATGCAACCTTACGGAGCTTATAGAAATCGGTGGTTTACGTAACACATACTAACATTTTTAGCGGACATTTATTCTTACTTTTATGTCGCGTTTTCATAACGCATTTTCGTGTCTCATTTTTATGTCACATTTTCAAAAGGGGGTGAGCGATAAAATGACATAGTCATTAATATATTTAATGTGGCTGTTGCATGCCTGCATTATTTAGTCAACTCATTACCTAGACGAAACTGAATGAGTATTCTAAAGTCAGCAATAAGGACACACACAAGAGTATATCCAACAATACTGTGGAACAAAAACACGGTTCTCAGAAAAAAATTTCAGGGAGCATCCAAAAGGGGGAAATAAAAGCTGTATCATTAATCTGTATCTTAGCTGTATCAGAAAGAAAGGCTGTATCATTATCTTTTCGTTGACTAAAAGCGAAACTCGGACAAACGGAGGAGGGGTATCCAGATCCTTGCACCACCCACCTATGGCCTTTAGAAAATGGATTCCTTACCAATAATGTTACATTTTTGTCTTTATTTGAAGACTGAATCCAGAAATAAACAAAATATAGAAAGAAAACTAAGTGCCGAAACAAAAAACAGACTCAGGGTCTGATCAAGGGCGGATTAAAGGGAGGGGGTCGGAGGAGGTGACCGCCCCTCCCAAGAAAAATGAAATTAATGTAAACAATCCCAACTTTCTTCCATAAAATGTATATATATACTAGCTGAAGTACCCGTTCTTCGCACGGGAATGAATGGACTTTTTGATATTACGATTTGTGGTGATTACTATTCATTGTAATAAACAGATATAGCAAAATGGATATCGCATTATATTGTGTCCAATAATCATGCATACCAATTGCAAGGCAATCGTTTGTACGGTGCAGAAAGCCATGCGGTGTAGCGCAATCTAGTGGAGAGTTTTAGCAAAACGGATACGGCGGAAATATTCTTCGCATTCAGATATCGATGAATACGAAATTTCAGGACGATCGGCTGGACAGCCCTGACGACGCGACATCTAGTGGCAAATTATATAGGAAAATGGATAGCGCCAAACTCTTCCCCGTGTTCAAATATCTATGTATACCTATTTTCATAGCGATCAGTTGCACAGTCAAGAAGTGATACACTGCAGCGCGATCTAGTGGTTAATTAAGTAATGATTTGCTACAGTGCCGTCAAGTGGCGAGTTATAGCAAAATGGATAACGCCAAAATATTCTCATTGTTCAAATAGCTATGTATACTGATTTTCATAGCGACCGTTTGAATGGTCAAGAATTTGGCCTGCTGCAGCGTCATCTAGTGGCGAGTTAAAATAATAATGCATTGCAGTGCCATCTAGTGGTGAGTAACATCAAAAGGAACACAGTTAGAATATATTCTTCGTGCTGAAATGTGTAAGTATAAGAAATTTTATGCCGATCGGTCGAACGGTATAGAAGCTGATGTGTTGCAGCGCCATTTAGCGGCAAGTTACAGCAAAATGGATACTGAAAAATATTCTCCGTGTTCTAATATCCGCGTGTACCAAATTTCATCGAAATCGGTTGGACGATATTCGCATAGTAAACGGCTAAACGAAATAGAATTCGACGTTCTGCTGCGCCACCTAGTGGCATGTTAGAGGAAAACGGATAGCATAAAAAGCTTCTCAATGATAAAAGACTTAGGTGAACCAAATTTCATGGTGATCGGTGAAACGGTGCTGGAGTTTTTCAACCTCATACACACATACCAACATTCATTTTTATCTATAACCAGTATCATTATATATCCCAGTCTCAAATAAAATCCAGTTTCAAATCTAAGCCTCGCCAAAGTGCCAACATACGCCATTTTGCAAGCGTTTTTTCAGGAAATCATTCGAAGCATTGACTTAGCAGCAATCAATATGGGAAATGGTTCGGCCGCCAAAAAGTAAAGCACACATTTATTTGAAAAGGGGAATCCCTTAATACAACCGAATTTTTTTAAATTATCAACTATAACGTGTTTTATTCATCGTTACTCCGATGTACTAAATGAGAAGATTTCAATTTTCTGAAATTTGGCGGAATTCCCCCAACTTAAACCAATGTACTCAATTGGCGAGAATTCTGAAGATAGATCGCTTGAAATCCCTTAATAACTGCATTATTTCTACACGGATCATTAAAATTTAACGCTGTATTCTAATAAAACCTTTGCACTTGCTTTCAAAAATCTATTTCCTTAAGCTCTCAATAAATTGCGCCAAGCCGAAAACTGTGCAAACCTCTAGAACTCACTTCCTCAAAATCAGCATTTGAGCCATTTTATTTTTTCGCGAAACTAAAAAAAAATTACATATTAGCCTCGGAAATCTTCAATTCTTATTGTTTTGCGTATAAAAGATTTCATTCCTGCTCCGATTTCCCATGCACACGATATTATAATAAAAAATTAATAATCTTACAAATATAAACTAACAAAAAAAAATCATTATTAATCTTTTATTTTTACTTTGAGAATTTAAAACATCTTATTCGGCAAAATCGCCACACACGGCAACCACGATCCTTATTTCACACTTTTTTGACTACAGGGGTTACAATTACGGAAAGGTTTTTGCATGGAGAACATAAAAAATTTCTTAAATTCCGGGATAGGGTGGACTTTCAAAGTTTTAAAGTGAACTGTGATTTATTCTATATTATTTTACATATCTGTGCAAAATTTCAGGCTGATAGGTCCATTTTTGTGGATTTGTATACAACTCAAATCAACAAACAAACAAACAGAATTTCATTTTTATTTATAAGATATATGTGAATCTTCCATCCAAGCCTTCACCCACAAAATTGTATTAATCCGTCAGTGAGCCGGATTATTCATTAGTCTGTAGTCTATCTGTCCCCGATCACTTCAGGGACTTTTCAAGTACAAGTCGAAAGAATTTTTTAATGAAGTTGTAATCAAACTTTTCAAAATGACTCAATAGAACGGAAATATTTTTGGCTATTTCTGAAGATGTTCTCTGGAACGCGAGTTGATCTTCTGCATTTCCCCGAGAGCTGAGATCCATAGAATTAAGATTGTAGGAAAAACGCGCCCCATAATCAATAATAATCCCCCACGAAACAATAATTTTTGTTTAAATATTGGACATAAAGTTATTTTGTTTTGCAGTAAATATGGGGATGGTATTTTAAACGGATATTGGGCAGTCCCAAAGTTCTTTTATTTTGCAGTAAAGGTGGGTGGCTTTGGCGAAATTCGAAGGTGTACTAGGATGTAAACCATCTTAGAAGGCTTTTGGTAGTTGGCTTGCTTTGTTTTTACTTAATTATTTATTTTACATTTTACAGTATTTAAACAAAGGCGAATTATTTTTTGAAACAATAATAATATATAGAATGTAAGTCATTTTTTTATAGTTGGGCAATCCACTATTACGATAAATTATCTTATTAATCTCGGAAATTAACCACGTTAAATATGAAAGAATTCATTTTTAGCCGGTCGAAACCACAGGTCAAGAGCGCGAATGCCAGTACGTTCGTTCAAATAAAATAATTAGAACCGAGAGGATCTTCGCACGGTCGGGGTATCCGAGAAGCCATAACCTCAGGCAAACTGAAAACAAAAAGAATTTTCGGATACTCTTGACCCACAAAGAAACTCACAAATTACTTGTCACATTTAAGATTATTATGTCTTGCAAAAACATTTGAACGTAATACGATAATGAATGTTTTATCCGAATTTTTTATTATTTATTATATAGATTATTCTATTCCTCTTATAAAGATTTTTTTGAGCAAAATATTTTATATTAGGATAAGTTGATTATTTAACGATTTTAACGAGGATAAGTTGAAAAGTAATGTACATATGCTTGTAGGACACTAACGAAATGACCTTTAGAAGTGTCCCAAGCGGTATGTGGAAATAACAGTCTCCCTGTACAAGCATGTACAGTTTAAATGCCTTCCGTGTATGCAGTATATTTTGAATGGTGGACGTACTATTGTGCTAGATCTATCTATCCTCGGTTCGATTTCTTATGAATTAACCCTTTAAATAAATTAAGAGAAGTTAAAAATATGTAACCTATAATTAGTAAAGACCGTCCAGATATATAATGAAATAATTTTACAAGCATGTATTTTTATAGGGGAAAAAATAGTGTTTAAAGGCACAGTTTAAAATACATATTGATTTCGAAGGTTCTAAAAATTTTACAGAAACAATTATTATTTTATGTGTGTAAACTTGTCTAGTTATATGTTTGCATATGGGAAAGGTGGGAAGTGTTAGAAATTCCAAATACATATCCATGAACATTAACATTCATTAAAAAAAACCTGAGTTGTACGAATAAATAACTTTAAACATCGCCAGTCTCACTATCTATTTACTCACTGTCTATGTCTTGCGGCATTTTTTCCGCACACTATTTTAACTCAAATTTTTTCATTTTGAATCAAGAAAATTCGTTAAAGTTGTATTTTATTTTATTATCGCACAAAACCTACAGATTAGCTCACCCAAGGTGGAGGAAGGGCTGGGATAAACCTCTCGCAAATATAACACGTGGGACCTTTTAGTTTTGTTTACATCTAATTAGCATTAGTAATACCATTAATTAGCACATATGTCACGTTGACACAACGTGCATATTTGTTATAAAAAATTACCAATACAAATCTTAATTATTGTTATCTAAATTTAAAATAATACTCTATTCTAAATTTAATTAATTGTAAGTTTTTAACAGTAACTCTTTTCAAAGCTTTCAAATTTCCTTTCAGCCATTTTATTTGTAAGGCAATAACGCACTTTTAATCATTTCGATTTCCTGCCTTCTGCTATGCTAATCAAATTTACAGCTGCAATCTGTTTTATTTATATTTTTTTCTTCCCATCCTCTTTTCGCAATTATTCATATGAAAGCCTAACTTGCAGTATTGCACTGCTCCCTGACCGCAGTTTTTTTGTTTTGCTTCTCTGTGAGCAGCTGCATGCATCGAATGTTCTAGTAAAGTCTTTCGTGTTCCTTTTTCTCTCTTATATATGTAATAGCTTAACGGCAAAATTTGACCTCGTGACATACCCCCCTGTGCATCTTTGAATATGAGCAGTTAGTTGTAAGTTAGCGACCAGAGTAGAGCTGCGTTGGAGGTTTGGACAAGCACTTGCCCTTTGGGGCTTGTGCCTCTGTCCGTGCCCATTATATATTCTCATTTTATGTGAAAATATGTTGTTTCTCCTTACTTCAATATTGATCGTGTGCTATTTAACCTAGAAGCCTATATTGTGATATTGTGATCCTAAAAATAAAAAATTGTCATTATCGTCAATAATCTGTTTTCTTCAATTACGATGATTTAAGAAATAGTGCATTTTCATTCGTCTTCATCTATAGAGTTCGGAAGTGATGTTTTATTTAGTGCAAGGAATTATTCACACCTTGCATGTTGATGATCGTTTTCTTTTCCTTCGATAAAGATGTTTACTGCATGCTCAAGTATTCTAGATATGTGTGTGTTTGTTAAGATGTTAGAAGGAAAATACGTAAATCAGGGAAAAACCCTGTGTTCAACTAATTCATCAAACACTAACCACTATCATCGATCACATGCGCCTGCATTTTTTTTAATTCTCTACAGCTCTGCTTCTATATTTATTTTACAAATACTACTATCATCACAATATAATATTAAAATTATTTTCACAAAAATATCTTCTGTACATCTGGTGCCAGTACCAGGCACGAACCTCTTGCGAAGTATGTTGTGTTATATAGTTTTTTTTATTGTATTCTTTTGCACTGTCATTTCCACTTGGATTTTAACTTTTTTCGTTTCAAAACCTTTTTGATAATTTGACGTTAAAATGTTCTCAAAGTGCTAAATTGTTTTATAAGAACCCTATTGCTTATTTGTTTACTTGATTTTTTTGGAAACTGTAATAGTACGAAGTGTATTAATGTATGTATAAATATAATATCCAAGAAATTTATATGTGTGTGTGTTTAGTGTAAAAAAAAAAAATGATGAGTAATATTTGAGAACAACTTTTTATGATAATTTTTCAGTCATTTTTGCATGAACATTTTTATTTGCTGTACTAAGTAATTATAGTAGTAGTATATGTGACGTAATTTTTTGATACCGAGATAAGTAAGAGGTGATTTCAAGTAATAATAATATAAGATTACATTCACTTTTCCTCAACAAGCAATGTCTCTTATTTTTATAACTTAAACTCTTGTTGTTTGTACTTGAGTTTCATAATAATTTTCCCCGAACAGCAATTACAACTTTTCAAGAGTTACACAAACTTATACCCATTCTATTTGATTTAATTTTGATATATACATGTTTTAATTTGCTTAAAATACCTTATGATAATTGTTTTTATTTTGTCTACATAATTTTCATTTTTTTAGTGCACCCATTTTTATCATGTAAGACTTTTTACGAAATTTACATATGTTGGTGAAATTTTTTTAGGGCTACAATTTCACACTCATTTTTTGTATATTGTGAATTCCATACCCTATTGCATGCGAGATATAGTGTTTGATTGCATCATTTTTGGTTACTGGCTGGTCCAGTTTTCCTTTTTTGTCTTTGATGGTTTCAGCGGTATACATTGCTTTGGGTTGCGTTCTTTTATGCAGCTTGTTCCATGCTTCACACTTTTTCTCTATATACTGCAATTTACATTTTGATATTCATGGCACAGCCTATCTGAGGCACATGCACTCTTTTTTCCTCACCATGTCAAAGTCTGCTTTCGCCACATTTGTTTTTCTTTCCACACGGTTGTTATAATTTTCAGGTCCATGGCAATGCCTTCTGAGGTACACAACTATTTTTGTTTTTGTTTTTATACACACTGCATTCTTGCATACTTAAGTCCATGGCACAAAATGGCATCATATTTTTTTTCCAATTTTTACCTCACAATATACCTTTTATGTCATTTTTTTACACAATTTTATGGTTGAAGTATTGATTTTTTTAATCTCTTGAATTATATTATTGTTATCTTGCACACATTGTGTACTTTTAAATGAGTGCTTGAGCCTTGTAATGTGAATAGCCTGATCCCCTATTTGCATTGGATAGTTCCGGTTTCTTGTTTACAAGTCACATAAAGTTTTTTTTTTCTTTTCTTAAATTTTCAGTAATTTGTTACACACAGTTATTTTGCATTTTTTTTGCCCAGTGTTTGTAAATGTGTCATTTTTACACATTTTTTTGAATTTTCCACTGTTCTATGCATATGTGTATTTTTGATTCTTGGAAGAAATTAAGTGAAATCAAACAATTTCAATTTTCTCCAAACTACATTTTTTGCACACATATTTTTTTTTCAATTGTTTTAAGACACACAATCTGTTTTGTTATTTAGAATGTTAAAACTTTTTACTGTTTTGTTAGTTTGGATATTTATTTAAAATACATTGTGTATGTTTTATGTTTATAAGTTTAATGTGTTCAGATATGAACAATACTTGTCATTTTAAAATAATTTTTTTGGTACCATAAAAATGTTACAAGGATCCATGTTGAAGCAAAATAAATGGCCTTTTTGATGATGATATTAATAAAATCCTAGGTTATGAATATTATGCTTGAGAATTATAATTAAAAAAAAATATTTTTGGATCCTAAAGAATTACTTTGAGAATATTATATGTGAAAGTTGTCTCTCAAAGAGTGAATATAAAAAAAATTGCATATGACGCTAGTATATTATTAGAAGTTTCGTATGTTTTTATTAAGTATTGTGACAAATATTTTTATATATTACAACTTTTGAGATTGAATAGTTTTAATTACATAACTTGATGTGTATTACCAAAGTTTATTTCCATGCCAAATATTTTATGTATGGTAACAAGATGTTCTTCCAGGACTTTTTTTAAAGACTGTTACGCAGTTGTTTCAGTGTTTTGAACAGAACAGTTATACCAATTACCTTTAAATTCAAAGTTTTATTGCGAAAATGTTGCATATAGTAATTGAATTTCAGCTCATAAGACTATGCATAAAAAAAGGACTTGTGTTAAAAATATTTCTTTTATTGGGATACTAATTGCTTATTGGTGATATCTTACAAGAACTTTTCTGACTGTAATTCGCAAAACTATATATGAACTGTAATATTTTCTGCGTAGTCACCTTATTCTTTTCTTCACGGAGTCTGAATCTTCAATAGTGCTTTAGAAGTGAATATTTTTATCTTGTGTTTTGCTGGTTGAATATATAATGCGTATATTTTTTCTCCTAAACTTGGGGGAGTATATGTCACGTTGACACAACGTGCATATTTGTTATAAAAAAATTACCAATACAAATCTTAATTATTGTTATCTAAATTTAAAATAATACTCTATTCTAAATTTAATTAATTGTAAGTTTTTAACAGTAACTCTTTTCAAAGCTTTCAAATTTCCTTTCAGCCATTTTATTTGTAAGGCAATAACGCACTTTTAATCATTTCGATTTCCTGCCTTCTGCTATGCTAATCAAATTTACAGCTGCAATCTGTTTTATTTATATTTTTTTCTTCCCATCCTCTTTTCGCAATTATTCATATGAAAGCCTAACTTGCAGTATTGCACTGCTCCCTGACCGCAGTTTTTTTGTTTTGCTTCTCTGTGAGCAGCTGCATGCATCGAATGTTCTAGTAAAGTCTTTCGTGTTCCTTTTTCTCTCTTATATATGTAATAGCTTAACGGCAAAATTTGACCTCGTGACATACCCCCCTGTGCATCTTTGAATATGAGCAGTTAGTTGTAAGTTAGCGACCAGAGTAGAGCTGCGTTGGAGGTTTGGACAAGCACTTGCCCTTTGGGGCTTGTGCCTCTGTCCGTGCCCATTATATATTCTCATTTTATGTGAAAATATGTTGTTTCTCCTTACTTCAATATTGATCGTGTGCTATTTAACCTAGAAGCCTATATTGTGATATTGTGATCCTAAAAATAAAAAATTGTCATTATCGTCAATAATCTGTTTTCTTCAATTACGATGATTTAAGAAATAGTGCATTTTCATTCGTCTTCATCTATAGAGTTCGGAAGTGATGTTTTATTTAGTGCAAGGAATTATTCACACCTTGCATGTTGATGATCGTTTTCTTTTCCTTCGATAAAGATGTTTACTGCATGCTCAAGTATTCTAGATATGTGTGTGTTTGTTAAGATGTTAGAAGGAAAATACGTAAATCAGGGAAAAACCCTGTGTTCAACTAATTCATCAAAAACTAACCACTATCATCGATCACCTGCGCCACAATTTTTAATTCTCTACGGTTTTCTTGTTCTGGATTTACATGCTTTCGCATGGCTATCACCAATATATTAATATTCATTTCACAATCATAATTTCTTCCGTACAAGCACTAAACATAAATTGTAATATAATTAGCACTATTTATTTTCTCATTTAATTTAGCTCTATTACTTTAATGTGAGGGTGAACTCCTCCCCCCAAATATATATATATAGGCGCTTCACTGAGCAGGGGGCCCCTTGGTAACATTTGCTACGGGCCCCGCGCTGTCTTAATCCGGCACTGTTTCTCCTGTTCTAATTTTTTCCGCGCAATCTTTTCTTCGCTTTCGCGGTCTGCCGCAATGTTACTGAGAACAGATTTTGTGAATTCTTCATCGTACTTCGTATCACTAATAATAATATGTTTCATTTTAGCAATAGTTGGGTTATCTGGTATCTTTAAATCCAGTTCACGCATTAATTTAACAATATCCTCTTTACGATGTTTTCCGATGTATGACATGGTTGTTGATACAAAAAAATTGAGTACTTACAGTTTGCAGTCTTCGGCGATCAAATTCGCCCCGGTAATCCACAACAGATGCGTGAGCACACAAAACTTTCCTTGAAGCACAAATACTTTAAACAAATATCAGTTCAATATTCCATATTATTCTTCACATTTATCCAATTCTATCGAATCTAATTCTAATTCCATCCCGGCGAAAAGTTACGAAAAACTAGAGGGTTTTCGATATCGACATCCACATCCCGGCAAAAGCCATCTGATTCTAATTCAATCCCGGCGAAAGTCCCCATATTATATAGGGTCGTATACTGACCCTATGAATTGATGAATTACTATTATGTGCTTCAAATTAAGAGCAGGACATATACGGAATGACTAGTCGAAGTTGTTTGGACGCACACACATTTAATGAATCTTCTATTTACAAAGTTATACTAGAAATCTTTTACACTACTTAGGTACGTTAACAAAACATCATCCACACAGGATTCACTTCTTTAAAAAAGAACAAGAATACACGCCACCCAGGCATGCACGAAAAGTTCCATTCCATCTACGTTCAAATCTCTCCGTCCGTCTCTGTCAACTTCACTCTAACTAACGGCTCGCTTCTTCCGAATTCGCCAGCCAACGAAAAACAAAACACCACGTGACTTCCCACGTCAGGGGGGGTCTCGAAGGAAGGGGTGAAGATCTCTCAGCCCTTTCAGCAGCTGCACTCTTATTGAAACTTCGGATTCTACATCTATTAACAGCATTATTATCTGATATCAATGAAATAACCTGAAAACCAATATCTTCCAATGCCTTTAAAACCTGCAAAATCATATTATTTAAATCTACAGCTGTCAATTTATTAACTGGGACAATACTCACAACATCTTTATAAGATGAAAAAACAGAAGTTATCATGAAAACCTGAGCAGTTTTAGCAGCAATAGAAGGATTATTCTCAGAACTTCCATAAATAGAACCACCCTTAAAATTGAACATAGGTTGAACATATATTTCGTCCAACCAAATATTTATATTAAGTTCATGATTTTCAAGAAACTGTTTTTTTCTTTCTAAATAACCAATGCTACCTTCTAAGTTTAGTTTCGATAAAGAATAACTACTCATAATATTGCGCAGAACACGAATGCTAGGCAAAAATAAATGGCCACATTTTAGTAAAGCATTATATGCTGATGATGACTGTACATATAATGTACAAGCTAAAATTAATGTATGATTACTATAACGTCTGTTTTTTTGTCATTTTACTCAACTCTAACTGTTGAATAATGGAAGCAAAAAAAACATCAGAACTATCAGAATCACTTACAGATTTTAACAGATGAATTACAGATTCTAAAACAGTAGTTTGTGATGGGCTTGTAAGAAATTTATCAACAGCTTCAATTAAAGCTTCTAGTATATGAACATTATTAATTACAGAAAACTTAGAAAAAGTAATATTATTCAATTTTTGATTATTGATATACACCTCAAAATTTAACTCATTATTTATAACAATACAACCTAGAATGACTGGACATACATTAGGAGCTTCATAAAAGCAAATTTTTATATTTAAATTATCTTCTATGCAAAACAATTTATGTTTTAATTTTGGAATTAAATTTTGCAGATGATCTTTTACATCTTGCAAACATTTTAACTGATTACGTTCAACATATTTTTTTTTTGCTCAAGAAGACTCTCTTGAATAGCCTGCAAAAATTGTTCTTCAACATCAGCTATTCGATGTGTTTTGGGTTTATTTGTACTTAAATAGGCTGGCGCATTTGGGAAAATACACGGTACAGCATTTTCAGCAAGTTTCGGGATTTTCCTCTCATATTCCTTAAATTCACCTTTATACACGACACGATCTTTCCTTATAATTTGGGATTCGTCAAAATGTTTTATACAAATTACAGGATGCTTTAATTTGCTTAAATCATTTGGAATTCTTCTCAACCATTTTGCCCTTAATTTATCAGATTTAGGTAAGGAAAATGTATTGACCGACTCCTGCTTATCGTAATTTGATTTGCATCCATACACACTGCAGTGACGACCCATTTTAAACGAAACGATTTGTTTACTGCCAACTGCCAGTTACTGCAAAAAAGTTAATAAACGATAATGTATTTCTACATAGTCATTAAAATCCTCCAAAATAGTGGAATTTTTAAATATAAATTAAAATGTGCTCACTAAATCAATACGTATATAAACAATAACAAAAATCTAAGTGCAGCTTACCTGGTTTTTGAGAAGTTATCCTTAGAACAATTATCCCTATTAATCACAGAAAATCCATACTTACACTAAGCATAATTCGTTATATAAGTATATAACACATCATCGCACACAGATATTTGCAATATTCCGTAAAATGCAAGCGAAATATTTAAACAATTTGAATAAAACGTGCACATATGAAACGTGCAAGCACAGATCAACACAATTGAACTGACTGATTCGAAAAAGTTCGGTTCCGATGATCACGTGACTTTCGCGCTTCCAGGCCATCGTGAGTGGGCTATGGCTAAAACACCCTATGCTATCATAAGCCGGAGAAACTGCTTACGTACTCGTTACCATGGAAACGGTGCTGCCAAATCCTTAATCAGCGCGGAGGGCTGTACCGAGGCCTCCGAGAGAGGAGAAAGAATCTTTCTCGTCTCTCGGATTCCTCGGCTGTACCAACGACTTTCGCAGTTGAATTGCGGGAAGATTAAAGGGGGGTTTTTTCTGAATGAGCGATCCGGCCGTTACTACAATAGGATTTTTTTTTGAGATTTTTTTTTAAATTTACAATAGGAATTCCATAATTCTAATCTGAATTTAAGAAAGTTAGTAGAATAAATTATTTTAAAGTATGTGCTGATAATTTCAAGTGCAGCCCGGCTGTACTTGCTGTATCCCACGAGCCGCCACTGGCGTCTAGCTCATAGGTTCCCAAAGTGGGCGATAATGCCCCCTTGAGGGCGTTTGAGGTTTTCAGGGGGGCGGTAAAAGACCCAGAGAAAATTAGGACGCGTTGATATGGCACGGATGGGCGTGGGAAGATTAACCAAATATAGTCTAAAAAAGACTTAAAAATCACTCTGATAATTCATTTCTATCACGTGTTTGAAAATTCACATATTTCGATATGTGACTTCGCTGTTGAGAGAAAGAGATACCTCTCTAATACTTTTATTCCTCTTTTTTAAATGAAGAAGAAATTCAGTAGAGTTTTAATTCCAACAATATTCTATCTATTAGTAATATTTTTTATTTAAAGGTTGTTTTCACCATGCATTATGTACGCTCTTATTTCTCTGGAGTGGAAGGGGGGCGGTATTGAAATATTCACTAGAAAAGGGGGTACCAGTTCAAAAAAGGTTGGGAACCTATGGTCTAGCCTCTGACGCCCTGACGGCAACTACTGCGGCGGCGATGACGTTTCAAGGTAGGCGTGGTACAAGATCTTGAAGCTGAGAGCTCTTAGGGCGCGCATGCGCATAAACACATTTAGGAACTTAATCATTTTCAGCGAAACCTGACGAGCGCTGCAGCATTTCAATGGAGAAAGTCTGATATTGTTTGTAATACCGATATTTAATGTGACTGATAAATAAATTTAAAAATAAAATATTCAAAATAATTAACCGCTATTAACGTTTAAATATTATTATTGACAGAGCATTAAAATGAATTACTGTAATAATTTTTTTAATGAATTAAATAAAATTTGATCATTATATAAAAACAATACTAAATAATTATATTAATTTGTATTAGCTAATTACGTTAATTTAAGAAATATTTGTTTATTAATTATGGTTTATTTTTGTTTTTTTATTAAAATGGCAGTGTAGAATGCAATTAAGATAAACAAAAACACTTTTCAAAATAAATGGAATAATGAGCATTAATTAATTAATTAATTTGTTGTGCAATCGCAAATGTGAGACACTCTGTTCAGAAACGTTGTGCACACTGCGCTTGTGAAAATTTAAATTTTTCACATCATTAAAGCTTTTGGCCCACTCATCACAAGAGTGTTTGAAAGTTTTTTTATCATTAAGTGATGGAGTCAATTCTGATAATTTTTAAGGATGACTTTTCTTCACATGATCTTTTAAAGATCGGTAGTGCTTATATACTTTGCAGCATGCTGCAAAGTAAAGACTCGTTCCTGTTCCATTATTATTTCAAACAGAACACTTAAATTATCCTGGCTGGCTCTGAGAAGTGCCGTAAAATAAATTTTAACTAATCAGTATTTTGAAGAATAATGTAAAAAAAGGCAACAGATATCGTAACAAGGCGTAGTAAGCAAAAAAACTAATATTGTTTTCGTTTTGGTTCTGAAATAAGATCGTTGCTCAGATTGTAAAAGAATATTAAATGTAAAGAGCACTCTCATTGGTTGAAATCTGCTCTTCGCTCTTGTATCCTTACCACTCCTACCTTGAAACGTCATCGCCGAAAACATCATAACTAAATACATGTTTAGTGCCGGATATTCGATCGGGCAACCAAAGGAGCTTCGGATATCCGATAAAATCAGTATCCGTTACATCACTAAAGTTTAACACAGAATATAAAACTTACCACTGAAAAATGGAAAGTAAACAACCAAAAATAGGGTATTTAACCCTGATTTTGGGTGTTCACTCGAGGTAGAAGTAAATACCTTAACTACTTGGCATTTACCCAAACCACATCTCTAGAGAGAAATTCTCACCCATTTTATTCCGTAATAAAAAATCTGTGGGACAAACTTCTGAGGGGAATAGATTAGACAAACAAGAATCAGATGCACAATGAAAGACTAAGGAGCAGGATTAATTTATGAAAACAAATACAATCACATTTTTCCTTATAAATATGCAGAACAATTACCAGTGGCGGATTTTGCTCTTGAGAGGCCCGAGGCGCAACTCAATTTTGAGGCCCCCTCCTCAAAAAAAAAAAAAAAAAAAAAAAAAAAAAAAAATCACTAACTCCTTTACATTCTTACTAATTATTTTAAAATGTTTTAATTCCTTTTATATCTAGTTTATGTCTACAAACCAGGGCCTGACTTTCACTCCCAGACAGCACAGCAAACTTGCAGCAAGCTTGATTTATCAAGTCAATAAGCTTGAAAATTCCAATCGTGTAAGCTTGATGCAAGCTTGAATCAAGTGTTCTAGTTTACACTTGTCCAGCTTGCATTAAGCTTGACATTTCAAGCTTAAAAAATTTTCCCCCCAAAAAATTTTCTAAATACACGGGGCGCCCGCTGGCTAACGCGCCCCACATAATTTATTTTTCCGCGCATTTTCTCCCTCCACGCTGAAATTTCAATTTAATTTAAGTCCATCGAGTGTTCGTGGCTAGAATAGAACCCGGGCCCTTTGGCTTCGCAGTCGAGCACGCTATCCATTCCGCCACCGGCGCCTTGTGCAGCTCTGACTAAAGTTTGAAGTGACTTACCACGCTGTTTTCTCGGCAGATTATAAGTGGAAGTGGGCGATGTGTTATTTGTTTCTTTTATTTTTCCATGGGATGCATCAAAATTAAAATAATGTTATGTGTGATTTTGAAATCAATTTCGTAGTATAATTGTATTTTATTTTGAAGAATTTCCATATTTGGAAAAATAGAAGGGGTTTACTTACTTAACACAAATTTTGTGTTAAGTAATCTGAAATGAAAGAAACAGATAGTTAAACGTTACTTCGAAATGCTATATCACATTTGCTAACATGTATGGAATACAAACACTTTAGTCATTTTTGTAAATATTTCTTAAAATAACAAATAATTGAAAAATTTTGCTATTTTTTAACGCTAAAAATTCACTTTACAAATGTGGTTATTTTCCTACATATTGGCATGCTATATTGATATAGAGCATTTCGAACAATTTAAAATAAGTTTAAATTAATTTATAAAAATGTAAATTTGAATTACTTTCATCGTTCATACTTTATAATTAAAAAAATTATTTAACTTCTGAATTTTTTTTTTAATCCTTTGTAATTTTATTTTAAAATTACAAAAGTGTAAGATGTAAGATTTTTGGGCCCTAAAATCTGTAGGCCCTGGGCAGTTGCCCTGTTTGCCCTGCCGGTAATATGGCACTGGTAATAAAAAACTCATCCCCGTTAAAACACATCTTTTACGAACTTTCAACAAATTTGAGGACACTAGACAATTAATGTCCATTCTCTTTCACAGATGGCGCCATCACCGCACTTTACAAGTGAAAATCCAGCTTAAGCCAACCTTGCATTGCCAAGCCAAATCTCAAGCTTGATTTAAGCTTATGTGCTGTCTGGGCTATAACACTTTTGTGCCCAGGGCACTTTTCAGATTTTGTGTCCTTTTGCTGGTTCAATTTTTGTGCCCCTGTATATCGTGTTAAACTCAAATTTTTTGGCTTATTTCTCCATTTGGCCCAGGGCACGTGCACCAAGTGTCCGTCCGATAGTCAGGGCCTGCTACAAAAGGAGTATTAAAATTTTAAAATAATTTTTATGTTTATAGATTTGTTCATCTTAAAAAACATTTTTTATCTCAATAATTTTTGTACTACGTTTCACTTTTCATGATTAACACTAAATAAACATCAGCATACCTCTAAGTATAACCCAGCAACTGCATTTTTATATTGATTATTTTTCACTATTACTTAATTACGTCGAATTACTTTTTGTGGACCACTGGCATGTCTTGTTTCCGTCATGAAAATTTTGACTACTTAACAGGTACTTTTGAAGGTCAGAACAAGGGAAACTTGATCAGAAACATGACTTTGACATCACAAAGTTCAGAAGAATTCTTTACTTGGATAAAATGAACCAAAAATTTAACATTCCTTCAAGAACATATATTTATAAATATTTAAATATATTCATAAATTTCCCGTTTGGAACTGCAAAACTAACCAGTTTAATAGTAAAAGTAAACTTTCTGTTTAGTCTAATTTTTGTGTTTATTCAAAAACTGTCAATACTTGTCTAAGTTTAGGACTATTAATAATGAGTAATTAGGTGTGTGTAATATATATACACACACACGTGCATAATTCTATATTTTAAATAGAATGAAAAAAAACTACAAGAGAAATTTGAAAAAAAACTTTAAATAGTTAAAGTACAAAAAATATTATTGACTTAAAAATAAATTCCACTTTATAATGGGTAAATTTGTATGTTCTAAGCTTCGGTCCTAGGTTTATTATTAATGTTTAGCATTTTCATCTGCGACTATAAAATACATGCCGTATTTATAATATAGTTATCATAAGTATTTTTTAGTTGAAAACAAAAAATTAAATTAATCATCATTTGTTTTTTTAAGTTTTTAATTAACTGTGTATGACATTCCAGTTCAAAATTTGTCTATGAATTTTAACCCACTATCATCCAATCGAGCTGAAACTTTGCACGCATGTGAAATTTCGGTGACACTAAGTATTGCTTTCTTTAATTTTTCAATACTTTTTTTTAACTATCAAATATCTTCCCCCAATCCCCCCCAAAAAGAGTTATCGCACATGTATCAGCTCATATCTTTTTAATTATTGGTCGGCAATTTTTTATCATTGCATACTCGGAAAGTTTCGATTCCAAAAAAAAAAAAAAAAAAAAGATAAAATCGGTTATTCCTAGCTTAAATTTTTAATTTTAGTGATTTTTCGAAAGAAGATAAATTATTGTTTCCAATTTCTTTTACATCGTGACAACCAACAACAATTATATATTCTAGGTATATTTGAAAATTTCAATATTTAATTTTTGACAAATTTTTCAATCTCAAGCTGTAGAATAAAGCGGTTCAGGCTTTTCTCTTTTAAAATGAGTAATATTCTTATCAGACTGTACACTTTTTGATTTGGGGTGGGCGGCAATCTATAAAGCAGGTGTATTTGAATGTCCTACTGCAATACCAGCTAATGAGCCGCAATTTGATTTAGTGCGGCCTAACCAGTGGCTGAGCGCATAGCACTCCGAACTGGGAGACGGAAGGTGCCTGGTTCAAAACCAGGTCGCGTCCGCCAACCTAACCGTTAGGAACTTTCCGCGGTTTCCTCCAAAACTTAGCGTAAATAAGGGTTAGAATCCCTTAGAAAGACCCCCAAGGGGAGCACCCACACCCATCGGCATAGATCCTGCTTGTAGATAATTGGCCGTAATCCCTCAACCCAACTGATTGATTCCGTATAGGAAAAAGGCATAGGGACCCTCTGCACCTGTATGTTTTTAGATAAAATATAGTGAGCAAATTAAAACAATGCAAAAAAATCTAGGAATTTTTCTTAGAAATAATGGGCAGTTGAAAGCCCTAAAATTTCAAGGAATGTTGCATGAAAATACCCGGAACTTTATTGAACAGCTAAGGAAAGATCCACTGAATTGCATATTGTTCAGTAAAGTTCTTGGTATTTTCGTGCAATTTTCCTTCGAATTTAGGGCACCTCAGCTGCCTATTATTTTCAAGGAACACTACTGGAATTTAATTTTTTTTTTTTTTTTTTTTTTTACAATTTTAGTCATTTTTAAGAGAACTGTCTGTTTTTTAAGGACGTCAGACCACTATTCGGTTAAGTGACGGGTTGAACGAAACAATAAAGTTTTCAAAGGGAAATGTATAGACTTACATTAGTTTAAGAACTTAGTTATTAAGGTTAATTTAAAAAGGTTTATAATTTTTTGCTTTTTAGTTTTTCGGCGATTTAATTTTTTTGTTAAAAAGTTTTTATTTTATTAAAAACTCATCAGCATATATGCCACGTAAAAAAGTGTTTTATAAAATACAGTTTTTTTTTTCTTTTTTTTTAAGATTGTCAGAAAGTTTACATTTCTATTATCATTTCGATAGGAAGACCCTGAATTTTACTATTTAAAGCAACGAAACAGTTCAGTTTTGAGAAACTTATGAATGTCATCGCAAAACAGAGGATTGCAATGTAAACTTCATGCGGTTTTTGGACATGTCAGATGTCCGCAAGTATTCCTACCACACAGGGGCGTAGCCAGAAATTTTTCATGGGGGGGGGTTACGACTACTGCAACTCACATATATGCATACATGTACGTGATAAGGGAGTGAAGAATATACATTTTGTATGGCAAAAATTTCCTCATGGGGGGGGCGGGGTTATGACCCCCTAACCCCCCCGTGGCTACGCCCCTGCTACCACAACATTCGAAGTTGGTACAGAAATTCGAAGATTGAATCAGATAAAACCAGAAAATCACTTCGTTTAAATCGCAAAGAGTTATCGTTACTGTCAGCGATAAGATGATTGTTTGCAGATAAAGTGAATACTGTTGTAATAGCACTTATTTTCGCGGGGCTTTAATTTTTGCGAGCCCGTAGTAATAGCAAAAATTAAATCCTTGCGAAATACTTTTTTTTTTCGCTTCAAATCATTATAAAAATTCAGAAATGTAAGAATTATTTTAAAGTAGTGATTTTGGATTTGCAGGATGTCCTTCCACTTACCATCCTTACAAGTCACACCTAGACTTTCACCATGAAATGATTTTACTGTTCGAGCAGCGAATTGTTGTGATCGAGTCATACAAAAAAGGAAATTCGGCGAGGAAGTTGGTGGTTACTTTTGGTTGTGGGAAAACACAAAGCAAATTTGCCAAACTCTAATTTATTATATAGCAAATTCAGAATGCATGAAGAAGAATATCAGGATAAATGCTCTTTTGTCAGATGTTAAGAAATAAAGTAGCGAGATCTCAGAGCGAGAAAAAAAGAATGAAACAAACCGAAATTTCTCTAAATAGTTCATTAAAATTTTAATTTTAAAATTACGTTTGTATAATTACTTATGTATGAGTATCCAATTTCATAAATAAAAAAAAGCAATATATTTCAACGTATTTTTTTTTTCCCCTGGCTATCAAATGTTTACACTTTTTTGTGGGACCACCTTTCTTAACGACCTATTTTTCGCCGAACGAAAGGTGGTCGCTATGGAGAAATTTCACTGTATATTCTTTAATAATTAAAAAAAAAAAAGACATGAGTAGAGAAGACGCTGAAATACGGCTGTCCGAGAATCATAGAAGATAAAACGTGCTATGCAGAATTACTGCCCCAAAACTAAAATTCCTGTCCTGACGTGCTTTAACATTGTGAAATAGAGCTTAAATTGCATAACATTATGAAAAGGTTTTTATGAGGTTTTAAGAAAAATACACGATTTTTGATAATTTTATATAGCTGTCAGGACATAATGTCTGCTGTCCAGTGGCATAGCGCGAGCACTTTGAACTGGGAGAAGGAAGGTGCCTGATTTGAAACCAGGTCACATCCGCTAACCTAACCGTTCGAAGTTTTCCGTGGTTTTCTCCGGAACTTCCCGTAAATACGGGTTAGGATCCCTTAAAAAGTCCCCCACGGAGGAGAATCTTCCCTAAGCCTAGATCCCTCGAACAGATAATTGGGTTATAACCCCTCTAACCCCCCTCCCTCCTAGCTACGCCACTGCACCGAAAAGTGTGTAAATAGGCACGAAATCTGTGCTGAACATACCTCATTAAAAACGAAAATAATTCAAATTTTAAAAATTCTTCAAAAATTGGGAATTTAAAATTACTGAAATACTGAATAATAAGTTTATGCTTTTCTTCTAAAGAAAAATTAATTTAAAAATAACTATTTCTTACCTTCAATAGGCAGCAAAAACGTATTTATGGTGCTTTTAACAACTGCAGTACATTCTTCCATCTGATTTAGTTCGTTCAAATTACAGATGAAATCTTCAACAATACTGTCTTTAATAGCAGCGTCCACATTGGGTAAAGATTCTTTTGACTTTGTCGAATCTTGTTTAACTTTCGGCAAAACGTCGGTATCAGTTTCTGTTCTCGGCATTTTTATGGGTAATATATCAAAATGCACTTTTTCTGGCGATCTTTTAGACGGAACTAAGAAACCAGAAATGCTCGTTTCATTAATTGTGCGATGTTTCGCCGATATATTTGGATGAAAGCGTTGATAATGCGCTTTCAAATTTTTTAAAATTACAGACGCATACACTCAAACTAACAGACTTTTAATCGAGCAGACATATTTACCGAAAAAAAAAATTCTTTAAACTGTTTGTAGAATATCTGTGTGTGCTGTGGTTCATTTTTCGGTAACGTTGGGATATCAGAAAAGCACAGACGGTCAGACGCCTTTTCGATGATAACTTTGAAAATTACAAAGTTAACATCGTTAGTAATAATAATTGTTCTCTCAGGTACCCCTCCTTTCCTCAATGTGATTGTTCTGCAGTGGATCTTTTTGTTCTGCGTCACATGTCGTCGTGTGCTGGGGTGCTCTACGAGGTGAGGGGGGGGGGGTTAATGGATCTCCACACATGGGTTTCCTATAGATAAGAAATTGTACTAAGGAATAAAGGAAATTTTCGGAAGCCATAAAGGCCACTGTCCACATACAGCGGTTCCTGCCGTCCACCCCGATAGATAGAAAGACCTTCAACGGGAGAAATGACGTCACAATTGTTAGGCCAACCTTTCCCCCTACTCCGAGGAGGGAACGTATTAACTCGAAATTTTTTCTACTTGTTAATTATAAATGAGAACACTTTGTATATGCACTCATTACACATAGTGATTATAGTATTTATTGAAATTAACTTCTTGACCAATTAAAAATTGATTAATGAAAAAGTAGTTTATTTAGTTTTTCCCCCTATGTAGAAGCATTATAACATTTAGAAAAAGACTAAAAAAAGGTTTAATATTAATTAAAACGTTTCCAAAACTCTTAATTATCACCTATAAAAAATAAAGAAAAACAAGCACATGGACAGTTTGAATTGAAACATATTTATTAAGTAAAATATAAAGGTTTTTACATTATTTAGATTTATAAACATATTCATATTCAATTAACAATGCTTGAATGTAACAAACTACTTAATACTAAAAGATCTGCACTATATCTATGGGCTGTTTTACTTAAACCAATTAAATTAATCTGTTCATATAAAAAAGTCTATTAAATCATGGCTTCTTTCAGGAACAATTAGCTTTAACTCGCAACAAATATTTTTTACTAAAGATTTTAGATTGTTTAATTTATCAAATGAAAAACCATTGTAATTTATAAATTCATGCAATAGAGACAGCAAATCATTTATATTTGTAGATTGCATTGGGAATTTAAAATTGTTATGCTCAGTTATAGGTACTTTATGATAAAAAACACTTACCATTAAATTTTCTTCTATTATTATTGATAACGATAACTCATGTACTGGCAATGAAGATATTTTTAAAAACATAACTGTATTTTCAGCTTTAACAATCGTAAACACATCAGGAATTTGAATATCCTTTAGTAATAATAATAATTATTCCAGAGTTTGAAAGGAAGTTTTTGATTGATATTCGTCAAATGATTTCACATTTAATTCATGAGTCTTTTGCAGTTGCTCATTTTTTCTCCTTTCAGCTTTGTTTTATGGAGCTTCTCTGGCCTTGATATGTTTTGATAAATATGCAGGACAGCCATGAAAAATTGTAGGCAAAGCATCATCCTTAAGTCTTGGTTGTGTTAAGGTTGCCACTATTTTCTCACCCACCCGTTGCTGGATTGTAGCATTCTGAAGTTCTCCTAATATCTTCTTCTTTAAAATGTAATTCACAGACCTGCAATGAATAGTTTTCACTAATTAAATAAAAAAAGCCTACATTTTTCTAACAGATAAATATCAAGTGATCAAGAATTGTGATTACTATTAACTGTACTATGAACTATGAGGTTTAAATAATGCTATTACTTATAATAGTAATAATTTTATCATTATTATATATTTGTAGAAATATTAAATATCAATCTTTATTAATATTATTAATTCGTTATTTGTAATTTTGTAAAAAATAAATTTTCAAAACCGGTAATGATGACAATAATAAATAAGTCATCTTCAAGAATTGCAGTTTTCACTAAAAAAGCGAGATAGATCATTATTAGTTCATACTTCCAACTGCAAATCAAATAACAAAATATGATTTTATTTTACATATTGTTTTCAAAATTTCTGTTATCATTATTATTATTATTGTTTTGCAATTTTAAGTTCGGCTTTTTATATTTTTAAAAGAGGAATTAAAAAGTATTGATAACACACGCGCACACACACACACACACATATATATACATATATATACACCTGATCCTGATTGATTACAATAAAGAAATAGCAATTATTAATAAAGAATGTAAAATTATTTGTAAACTGAAACGAAATTCATGAAATCAGAAAAAATTTAATGCTTATGTGAATATAGAAGATTTATAGATACATAAATCCAAATATACTAAACATATTCTTAAAAACAAACAAAAAAGCACTTACTTTAAAATTCTTTGATGGATTAATATTTGCACGTGGAATGGCATTTAGCAATTTCCTTTGTAGTTCTTCATTCTTTGGTAAACTGAAAACGGATACCTTGAGGCCGTCTGCATAATTACCTTTACAAAAAGGTACTGAACACTTGTATACCATGTTTTAAATACAATTAGCAAGCATAGTTTTATAAATAATGGACATTCTTCAAGAACTTCGAAGCAAACAAAATCCCATTGATGCGGGGCCTTCGCGATCGCAGTAGTTTCTCTTTTCTTCCGGGCCTGCTTCGAGGAGATCATGACGTCACGCAAGAGATCTGACTCTCTCAGCCCTCAACCACTGCAGCGGTTAAGGAATACTTAGACTTTTGCTATATGTGTACTTGTTTTTATGTAAACATACTTGTAATGTTACACAATAATTAAACTATTAAAAATGTAAATATTTAATCGATATGCGTTCAATGACGTTGTGAAAATATAGGTCGAAATGTAGTGTTGTTTCAAAATTGACACTTATTATCTCTCCATGCCGTTTCCATGAGCTGCCTTTATAAGTTCTTTATTGAATATAATTTTTATTAATAAAAATAGACGAAAAGGAATCCTGAAAAAAAAAAAGCTTTAGAAAATTGCTTCTAAACAATCAAGACCTGTTAAAAATAATTTCATAACAACAACAACAAATCTAAACTTCGGATATATTTTTATTTGAGGAGCTGCTTTTTAATTCCATCAAGATAAATTGTTACCATTATGTTTGTTGATATTTATTTCTTTAGATATTGAAGAAAAAATTAGATAAGCTCACACTTAAACTAAAACTAAGAAAGAAACATTTTCTGGCTTATTATACTAAAAAATGTCTTAAATAATTATCTTAATAGTGGTTTGATTATGTGTATATATATTAAAAATTACCTTATAGTTAGTTTTTTAAAATTTGATTTCCAATATCTTCTTAACATATCATAAATATATGTTTAAGTATTATACTATCCAGTTTTCATATCAATTTCTATTAACTTCCAATATAAAAGTATGTATTAAACAAAAATTCAGTTTCGCAATACAAGTGTAGAAAACATTTAAGAAATGAAAATTTGTAAATTTTCAAATTTTTTCTTTAAATATTTTTACTGATTAATTAGGGAATTTAAAATGTACGCACGGTAATTTTGTATCTAAAAAAAATAATAATAATGTTGATTAAAAGTGTCTGCTTTAAGTTATAAAGAAATGCAATTACAGATTTAATTAAATTTTATTGAAAAATAACACGTAATTCACATAATATGCATACAATCTCCATAAACGGTTAAGCAATACAAATATTCACTAAAATAACACTTTTAAAGATGTTCTCAAATGTAAAAATAATTTTCACTAGAAGTATTTCGGAATTAAATTGCTCAGAAGCAAGCTTTATATACTTCTATAAGTTTTACGTATACAAACTGTTCATTCAAAAATGTAAACAATATACTATAACTAGTACGGTTACAATAATAAATATCACAAATTATGAAAAAAATACCTTATTTATCTTTCTTTTTACAAATAAATTTAAAATGAGGTTCACCAATTACAGTTTACGTATTTTTGCAATTTACTTTTGGAATTTCCTGAACACAAATATCTAACTTGGGATTCTATTTATAAATATTTTAAACCTGAGAGACTGCACTCAGTTTATATTTGCCAATAACGACAATTTTCTTTTTGAGTTGTTGAATTGCCTGTTATCATTTTTAATTTTTGTGTAAATATTAAGGAAAATATTTGTTATTATTGACAAACACTGTTTAATCAGACTTTGAAATCATACCCACAATTGCATTTAACAGAAAAATCAATTCTTAAGATTTCAATTTTTTCAATTGAAAGTTGAACAATGAGATATTTGGGTTCAAGAAATTCTAAAAATGAATTTTCATATTGCTGACTAATAAGCTTTTGGAAATTTTGGAAAGTATTTACTATGACAAATATTAACAACTCTTGGGGGCATTTAAGCTGACCTCTATCAGTTAGCATAAAAAATTTATAAACTTCATCAGAACACTCATATCAGCAGTAAGATTCCGTACTGGAAACAATGCAATAACCTCCTTATAATTGGATAACAAAGATGTTATCATAAATGATTGAATTGTTGTTGCAGCATGTTTAGAATTTTGCGAAAATCCAATAAGACGCCCTTCTTTATAACAAAACGAGGGGTTCACATAGATTTCGTCTAATAAAACATTAACAACTTTTCGTGGTGCTCTAAACTATCTGCTTTATTTTTAAAATATGATTTTTGAACTTCACAAGAATAATTATAACTGCTTAAATATGTTAGTTTTCTTAAATACGATGGATGAGGTATTGTAATGACATTGCTCTCTCTAATTAATATATAAGCGGCAGGGAAACTAAAATACAGCTTAGAGCACCACAAAATCAAGTCTGTTGTGTATTTTAGACGTCTCATGCCTAAAAGAAGAATTTGTTGTCTGATGAAATTTAATTTAAAAATTACACTTTCATTCATCTCAGACTCCATTTCTATGCATTTTTCAATATATTTACTGGCAAATCTTAGCATAGCTTCAAAAATTAAATTATTTTCATTGGGTGATAGATGGCTCAAAAGATTTTCAAATTTTGTCCATCTATCACATTTATGCTCTTTGCCTAATAACCATTCAAAATATTTTATGTCAACAATAGAATTATCACAAAAAATCTCAACATTAAAATGTGATGAAATTTTAAAACTGACAGTCACTTTTGGTACATCTTTCTCTTCTAATTTTAAAAAAATTAGATACTCACCTCTGGTTACATGTATCCAATCAGTGCCTAATAATTTGTTTGCACACTTATCGCGAAAGTCATCAAAAGATGTAATTAAATCGCTAGTCATCCATTGATTAAATTGTTCGTCTTTTCTGTTAGCGATTTTTGTCCTGCGTTTATTTGGATCTTTTCTCTTCGGTGGTAGTGTTTCAGTAAAATATGCAGGTAAATTTTCAAACACTGTTGGATAAGCTTCGGGTGTTAGCGTAATTTTTTTTTTCGAGGCACAACTAATTCGGTTCCATCATTACGTTTCACTCTGTCTTCTCGTTCGATGAAGCGCTCTTCAAAATGTTTTATAGATAAGACAGATGTTGAGCTAGAATAAAAGTGTTGTCTTCTGATTTTACTTATCCATAATTTTTTCTTCTCTGCATCAGTAGGGAACTTAAAAACAGTAATGTACGCCTCTTCATTATCGTAATTTGATCTGCACCCTGCAACACTGCATTTTCGTCCCATGATTTCTAAAATGAAAGCAAAAAAAATAAATAAATAAATAAAAAATAAATCTACATATAATAACGTTCATAATTTTATATTACATAACACCTATATAATCTAACGCTAAGTAAGGATATTCACATGCTGATTTTCAAATAAATAAATAAATAAATCTACATATATTACATATTATTATTATTTAAAATAAGAAAGAAATTACTTACCAATGCTTCTGAAATCTTCTGTATTTCCTTAAAATCCCCGCTTGCCGCGTGGTCTTGCTATTAGTTTCATTACTTGTCCAGCTTGTGTAACAAATTAAAAATAATGCATATCTAAATAATAAAAATAATACGAAAGGTACATTTTAAACAAAAGCAAGAGCACAAATGCCTTTAACCACGTGCGCTGCAATACAGCTCAGTGCAGGTGTAGGGGTACTAAGGGGTAAGCGTGCAGGCGTCCAAAGCAGAGGGTTAGTCAGATCTGGGGATCTGGTCAGATCTCGTTTGTGACGTCACGCCTCTCTTCGAACTTCTCGAAGCAGGCCCGTTAGAAAGAAGAAACTACTGTGATCGCGAAGGCCCCGATTGATGGCGGAAAAGTATAGTACACTATCGCCAATTCTCTTTCACCTGCGACGATTTACCTGCCGTTCGACCGGTTTGACGTACCTGCCCGTGTTCACAATAATAGTACCTGCGGGATCAATTGGCGATAATACTCCGATGATAAGCGAGCGCAGCTAGTAACCCAGTCGAAAAACCTACGGCCTAACTTTGCTTTCGTCACGAGCTTCTATGGTTGCTGTGAGGGGTCTTTCTTATATCGGAGTTGACGTTCCTGCCAGCCGCTACCAGTAGGGGAGCACTTTAATGGCCAATTCTCAGTTGTAAGCAATAAATTTTACCCACCGCAGAGAAAGAGGGAGATGATCCGGTATTAAACCGACAAAAGGTAATTTGGGACCGTAAATAATTTCACACCTCACCCATCTATTGTTCGGTGGAGGACAGTCCACTTTCGGCCGGCGGGAAACACGGTCAAATATCCCCATTCAAATACATTGTACGGCGGGAACCGCTCGATGTGGACAGTGGCCTTAAACGTGTTTTTCTGGGACAATAATCACTTAAAGTAAGTCGTTTTCGTTTCTCCTTTCCAGTCCTTTTCCTCATCTGTGATTGTTCTGCAGGGGAGTTCTTTTTCCTGCGCCTTCTAGACCGTTGCACCCTAGGCCATGGCCTAGGTTGGCCTTATGGGAAATCCGGCCCTGTGTCCCCCCTGGAGAATGTTTACTTTCAAATGTCCCCCCCCCCTGGGGAAAATGTTCAGTTCACACCCTGTATTGTCTACTATGTTTCTGGTTTTTAAAATATTTGCTCATCCGGATATTCCACTCCACAGACCTGTGTGGAGTTCTTCGGATCTTCAGGGCAGGGGGGGGGGTATATTGTTTTTTCTCCTTTTCGCTTTTCTCCTTGTCCGCTGCGGGTGAAGCTGCTCGCTTAATCATCGGATTGGCGTTTTTTTACAACTTTCGAGTCTTGCAGATGCAGACTTGTTTGTCCCGTTTGTACTTTGTCTCTGACACATAAGAAAATTTCGGCGACTATTCATATTTCCAATCAATCTTCGCATATGTTTCAAGTTTAGTTCCTTGTATCCGAAATACGAAATTAGCGACACTAAACCTTTTACTTTGTCTGGGTTTAAAATGGAACAATAGTTTATGTCTGCTACCTCTGGAGTCCCAACGAGAGTTCTACACCAGAAAGCAGATGCTAGAAGTGTTTGCTTTTCCAAAACAAATCCACATGCTGTTCATTTGTGAAACACATAATGGAACTGAAAAATGGCTTTTGGGGTGTCGGCTGATGTATCTTATAGTATAAGATTAAAGCATAATTAATAGAATTATTAGATGATTCATTAAGATTGACATTTGAGTTGGAGCACGTGAAGCAACTGCCTGACTAACCGTCAGCGGCTGCATTATGTTTATTCTAGTTTAGATGTTTGCAGACACTGCCATCTGTTGGCAAGCATTTGCGTTACAAGTAATGTATATAACATGCCCCCTTTTTACTTCCTTGTACGTAGTATAAGGAAGTAATGTGATCCCGAAAAATTTTGGGGGCCAAATTTCGACAAAAAAACCGGTTTTGACTACCTCAAATTTTAATTTAAAAACTTTTTTCGATGCATCTCATCGTAGGCTAGCATGCAAGATCATATTAACGCGTCTGCAACTCATTTTGACCAGCGGCGAGTCTACTGTGGCCAGTTTTTCCATGCCGTCTGTACGTACGTACGTATGTATGTAACTCGCATATCTCAAAAACTATTGGTCGTAGAATGTTGAGATTTGATATTTAGGATTGTTCTATGATCTAGTTGTGCACCTCCCCTTTTGGTGGCAATCGAATGGATAGTTTATGTACAGGAC